>JAVJAQ010005465.1:0-487174 GCA_032362365.1 Zygogramma bicolorata
GATATTTAGCTTCCTTATACCTGACGTAAACATTGCCGTGTGAACACCATACTTTTTTGTTGCCGAACTTTTTCACAGCGCCTTCAAGAATAGCCAGACGAGATTTTGTCAAGTCCTCCTTGATGATAATACCTGTATTCTTCAACCTCCTTCTGTTCCGCAGCACTTCTAGTTTTGTGTTCTCGTTGAAAAAATGAACCATTATTGTTGAAGGTCGTTGTTTTTCTGTGTCGTTGGCCGTTTTTGCCGGAAGCCGATGAATTTTCTTGATATCACTCGCCATGATATTTGTGAGATTCAAATTTTCATTGAAAAGGCGTAATGCAGTAATTGATAGATCCTCACCTTTTTTTTCAGCAAGACCAAAAATTCGAATATTATAATTTCTAGAGAATTGTTCTTGTCTATCTAGCAACATTTCCATTTCAGTGTATTTAGTTTTCAGTGAACAAACTTCTTGGTTTAGTCTCAATATTTCCTCACCCTGCTTTTTCATATGTAATTCAAGTTTTTCTTCGATTTTAGCCATGAGAGTGTTGGCAAGTCCACTCAGGAATTCATCATTAAAAAAACTTTTAATCTGGTCACTAATGAGGTTTTTCACTTCGTCCAGATCTTTTTTGTTGATTGGCATCACGACAGTCACTTTTTTTCCACAAACTTACAAATTCTCACAGCAATAGATTCGTGTGTAACTATTATTCGGATAGGATGTCTGTTGTTCGTTTATATGAAATTTCACAGCAGGCTACAGCAGCGATCCGTTCTACTCAGATGCCATCGAATGAATGAATATATTGCCTACAAGCTATGATATGCTATTTTGCTGTAGTTGTATGGGCTTTCGATGCAGTCTTTCCCTGCGCGAGGTCACCCATTCAAGTACTAACCGCGCTCGGCGCTGCTCAACTTCAGATATCGGATGACTGTCGGTCAAACTGAAAAGCTGGCTGTGCCCCAAAAATTCTTCTGGCTTTTTGTTCGAAAGCTAAGAGGAAGATGTGAGTGTAGCTTGTAAAATATAGGAAGCGACTTGAATATTATCGTATTGTGGGCAGCCCGATAACGGGATTTAGTCACTTCCTATATTTGACAAGCTCTAAAATCATATTAACTTCAATCGAATACATTTTTCGATATTATCTTATTTCCATTGTTGAGACATTAGAAGGACGAATGAATAAAGGAAACTCATATCGATTGATATACATGGCCTATTCTTAGCGTACCTGTTGAAATTTCGCTTGCACATTCAAATATAAATGATTTCAAGAAGTGTAATGATTTTCATAGAATTCCAACAAAAACATATATAGATGAAAATCGAATATCGGTTCATGGAAATTTAAATGCAAAGTTGACTCAGCCGGCAATTACTGTCGACCAGCTTGAACTTATAGATTTGGTAGCGACGGACTGTTAATTATCCGACTGAACAACTCTATTACCAATCACGAGCCGCAGGCGACTGCCGGCTTTCTACTCATTACTTGTTCGCGGAAAAACCTAGTCTATAGGACGGTGGTTCAATTGACTAGTTGATATTCCGTCGCGGTAATATCTTTCAATTGAAATCTGGTCAACTGTTGCATCATTTACACTGCATTGATTATGCAGGAACCGAAAATCATTTTTCACAACTTCATATAGAAAATTAGAAACATTCTCCATATATGAAATGACAACATTGCCTGATTGAAGCCGAAGGATATTTTTGTTCAACATGTCTTCATTCAGTATCGGGATTTGAAAGATATCTAAATAATTACTAACAATTATGAGTTATATAATATGAATGTTATTGTTTGTGTCGTTATTATACGTGTATGATTGTGATTTTTATATAAGGTTTTGAAATGACGCCCCTTACATTGTGAAAATGGCACAAGAGGTAATATATCTATTTATATATTCTGAATTTTATCCCATCATGATATTTTTCTGACAGAGACATGGTTCATAGTAGATCCACATTTATACCAACTCAAAGGATTTCAAATAATATATAACTATGGTAAATTTAATGAGAATGATGGCATTGTAGTTTTCATCAAGGATGATATTAAATTCCAATACTCACTTTTGAAAATACATAATTGTAATTCAATTGAAGTCTTATTTAGGTTCAATGGCAGGCACATCAAACTAACGGCAGTTTATCGTTCCCCATCAACAAATATCAACGAATTCAATTAAGGGCTTTTAAAGTACTTAGAAAATTAAACATCGGATGTACACATCTTAACAGGTGATATTAACATCAATATTCTGAACACAAATGAGTTACCCACCGAAAATTATTTGAACATTCTGAGTATGTACGGATTTCAATTCCACAAGATTTGAAATATATTACTTCACTTTCACTATTCAAGAAAAACCTTAAAATCTGGATATTTCAACAACCCCGATATCTCACACATAAGTTAATTGATATAAAAAATCATTGATTCCGAAAAATCACCTCAGTTTTGATCATTGCCACTATGACACTTTTTTAGATTTGATCCAATTCTATATTCACGATATTGTCGATACGGCTGTCTCTCAAGTGAGATGTGTACATGCTACATTTGAATTTAGCAATTCTTCAAAGATCTACGCGTTTTTTTATTATGTTACTAAGCAGTATTGTACCTATCAATTTTATTGAGATTCTTATATTTGTGTTTGTGTTTATACTTATTATTTTGTCGCATTTTATAGTATTAATTCAGTCGATATATATTACTGAGAAATATTTTACCTATTATACCTGTTGTATTTTGTTTGGACTGATAAATTTTTGTTTTATGATTGTATTTTTGTATTTATATTGAATAATCTTTAGCTTTATTGATTTACATTTTATATATTATATTGCTATTGTCATTCACCCATGCACGAGGTTTCTACCTTTTATGGGTTAATCAATATTTATTAATCATTTGAATTACTTTATTCATCCCTGTTTTTATTTTGTTACTGTGTGGTTAATAAATATTATTATTATTTCGTTATGAACAATGATTTTTATCAATCTTATATGTATTTACAACTTTCAAACGATTTTCATGTGTTGACTCTTTACTGTTTTGTTTTTCAAGTACATCCTACATGATCAAAATCAAATCTTAAAAGCGAAGAAAAAAAAGTTTGAAAATACCTATTTACAAATATTTTTGCCGGCGACCACTTCTTGAAACAGTGTTCTTGTTGAAAATATAATTAATCGGTTTTTGCACAACTTTGTGAATATACGTACATCTGTAAAACACGAAATTTTCACATTTCTAGAATTGAATTTTATCATTATCGAAATAGTCAACGACACGGATATAGAAATCATGTCATCCATTCAAACAACTTTCGATTCAGCCAAGTACTACAGCACAGTTGGACAATTTGAAATTATAATTATTGTTGCGCTCGCTCGGACCAAATTAACGACAATAAACGACGTCTGATCCAGATGCTCGTTGGACCCGTCTTGCGAGTAACGTGAATCATCTTTTCAATATATGATTTGAATGGAATAATAAAGCCATCACGAAGAAGAATGCGATAGACATCACATGCGACTACAGAACAAACGGCTGAATTTGAATCGATAGGCCGTCAGTCATTGTGTAATACAATCAGGATATCGGTAGATGGAAAAAGGTATGCGGGAAACTTTCTTTCGATTTGATTTGGGATGAGAACGGATCAAATTGCATGAAAACCCAAGATCTGAGAAATCGAAGTTCTAAAAAAAATTGTTCTAAAATTGTTCGTTTCCGTTAATCAGCTGACGAACGTCAACCCTCAGAATTCGAAACTTGTGCGAGCAATGGATCAACGAGGTCTTAACTTTTGTGTGAGAGCATACATTTTTCGACGGTAGGTGATTACGCAAAGGAGATTTTTCAAAGCTGCAATTCCAATTAAGCGGCAGCTAGCGAGAGAATTTTGATGGCGACGATATCTTGGGCTGAACTCTGTCGGGATATTTCGTTCACCAATTGAATCATCGATCATCGACCGGGGGGGGGGGGAACACAATACGCAGTCAGCTCACAAAAATTCCACCACCGAATAAAAACAGCGACACCAACAACTGCGTTTATCGGATACCATGCGAGTGCGGCAAATCCTACATCGGAGAAACCAAAAGACCATTAGAAGAGAGAATGGCGAACACACGAAAAACACACAACAAGAAACAACGAAATCAGGAATAGCGGAGCATGTTTGGACAAACCATCGCAGCATTGAATAGTCTGAAGACGAGGTGTTACACAAGGAGGAGCACTGGTTCAAGAGGAAATTCAATGAAGCCGCCCACATCCTCAACAACGACTCATTCAGTCACCCCAACGTGGAGATCCGGAATGTGTGGATGCCGCTTATCCAAGGCATGGACCGACTTCGGCTTGATGAGGGAGAATCCCTCGCCAATACATCCATTTCCCGCTGAAGATCGATCAGCACACTTCTAGTATAGCACCCGCTCGCCTCATTGTTAGTACCGCCCCTTTCCCCACCATAGGAAAATCAGGCTTTATACACGACCACACTTCGAAATATTGTTAATCATCACCCGAAGACGATTGCAAGGAACATTGTCAACCACATTCAAGCAAATAGAATCTTTAGTAAACAAAATATGTGTAGACAAGCCACCTTTTATAATGCTAACCCTTCACAGACAAGTTTGACAGTTTGATACTTCGATTTGAAGTATTTGAAATATTTATGCGATTGGAAGTTCCAATATTTTCAATATTCAATTCTATTTAGTTTTGTTCGTTTCATTTCACGTTGCACTCCCCATCGTTTTTTCCGTTACTGTTGCCATTGTTGAGTGAATTTTTTACCTCTTGTTAGGTACTTTCATATTGAAGCATTTTCCATTGTTAATGGTATTGCTACGAAATCTCCTAGCGCCGGCCCTGTCGCTCGTAAAAGCAGAATAATATGAGGGGTCAAAGATATGACGTCATTTTCTAGAAATTCTCAGTTTGCGTAGAGAATTCGATACACATCATCGAGACCTCTCTCGAAGATTCTCCATAGGCGTACGCTAGTATAAAAGGGGAGATACTCCATCACGACAGCAGAGAGTTAAGCATATTCAGATAGTTATGAGAGTTTCTAGCTTAGTGGAGAGGCGGAGAGTTTTACAGAGTTTTTACCGGAGAGAGCTTTGGTATTGCTAAGTGCAGAAGTCGAAGTAGAGAATTTCTAGTACGAAGAGTTTATCAGAGGGTTGCATAGTTTAGCTGAGCAATTTGAGTGATTGTTATGTATTGTGATGAAGAGTTGTAATAAAAGTAGTTTAGTGTTGTTTGGAGTTTTAGTAAACGAACCCAAGGATATATTGTAACAGTATTAATAGTGCCAAATCTAATATCCATCTCTATAATATATTAAGTAGCTACAAGTAAATTATTTCTTAGTGTTGAAATATATGATAGTTTCAATACATATTTCGAAAAAAGAAGATAGTTGGGATGCAAGTGTTTTCAAATTAATGTCTATAACCTACAAAAGTGCCTTAGGGCGTACAGGAAATGTGAAGTTACGTTACCAGATTCATGAAGTGCGCCTCTGTGTACAATATCTCCAAAGGGTCTTTGGTTAAGATTAGTCTCCAAACCGCACTGGTACTTTCAGGTTGGGTGAAGACCCAGAATATACTCACCAATTCAAGTTACCCAAACGAATTCGCGTGTATTATCAAGGCAGTACTCACCTGAAAAAAAAATAAACAAAATATTAGATGAGCATATCCAAAACAAAACAGTTTAGATCTTCAATATTGTTGATCCATATTCAAATCAGATATGTGTTTAACAAAATTCGTGGGGGGTTTTGTGAATCCGTAGTTAGTAAGAACCCAACAGGACACTAAAAGATTTATCTATATAGTTTTTACAGATCCCAAAAATGTCTTACTTCGCTGTCGGAACCAGTGAATAAACTGACATCTGATACAAATAATTAGTGTCAAGGAAAATATATTCGTACTTGGTTTATTTACTTTCAACTAGAGTTTCGGATGTATAAAAGTAGCAACTTCCAAGAATTTGATCAACAGCATGTATGAAACACTTCCTAGAAAAACAGGGAATAGTTATTTGTTTTATTGGGCAGCAAAGTAGTAGATTGACTTCAATTTTAGTATTACAACATTATGGACAGTGATGGCGACTTAGAAGTACTCACTCCTCCAGACACATATCAAGCAGCAAAGTATAATTTTTGCTGCCTAGGCAGGAAAAGAAATACTTTGCCGATTGATAAGTGTCTGCAAAATTGATATTTCCTTTCAATCGGAGAAAAAAATATCATCACCACACTGTCCTTGGTACTTTCTTTTCATTTGCGAATGTTCACATGAAAAAACTACTTATTTACTCAAAGAGAGGTTTTTCATCCTGAACAGGAATTTTCTAAGGCACAAGATCGATGTTATACTTTACCACCAATCAACCGGAATTTGTGGGATGATGTGATTCATCGGTTCCGGAAAAGTTACCACATATTAATCGTCATTAAGTTACTCTGTCATTATGGGAGCCCTGAGCAAAAAGTGGAATATGGATTTTTCGATAAATAAAGACGATCTTTTACAAATTAATAATGATTTTTTGTAACTGATGTTTGAAAAAGGCGTTTTTATGAATATCATTCATTAAATGGGAATCAATCATAAAAAAAAAATTAACGAAGTGCCACGAAACCTAGCACTATGTATCAGCCTGTGGGTGTAAATGAACATTACTTGTTCATCATTTGATAGAATGAATGAACGAAAGAAGAAGCAACCACATCTTCGAAACATCTTGTCCCGAATTCTTCTGGAGAACAACTAGCTACAAAACGAAAGAGAACCTGTTTGTGGTGAAAGAGCACAAGAATTTCCCAATATTTGAATATAAATGCAATTAGAGATGCAAGAGTAACCGTCATTATGATATACCAAATATGGAAAACCTTTTTCAATCGTTGAGAAACTCGAAACTTTTTCAATAATGAAATCGACAGAAACGCATGAATAATGAGAACATGTCTGGTGGGTATTTATTAAATTCAAAATGAATTTGAGTAATTTGCGGTCTTATTTTACTGCTTTTTTAGCTGGCTACAAGGACAATTTGTTCTCTATCAAAGTTGTAGACATTTTCAATCTCTGCTGTTTGTACACTTTTGATTAATTTTGAAGCTAAGGTACTTTTTCTACCAATTTTTTATGTTTATCATTTGGAAGTTTCATGTTGGACATTTTTATCTATACTAATATTACATTTATACTAATATCACAAAAAGTTTCATTTCTGACTTTGTTCGTTTGTAGGGGGTAATATTCGGAAATACTGATCCGATTATGAAAATTCTTTCACTAACAGAAAGCTACACTATTCAGGAGTGATAAAGACTATATTTCATTATGACTGAACAAAAATTCAGTGAGAAATGATAGTATATATAAATCAAGTCGGAGAAAAGCGGTCGAGATGCCACCTCTGATCGTACAGACCTGAAACTTGGAGGGTGTGTTCTTTGTATGACGTAGGCGTCCGATTAGAAAAGGTTTTCCGAAATTCCACCTCTAAGGATATGAAAAACGGGATCAAGTTTTGTATGGGACAGCGTGATTCATAGGTTCAATCTACTTCAAATTTCCCATAAATATTCTTGGACAGAATTGATGGAAGACGTGTTTCATATAATGGAAATGCTTATATCGTATTGTTACGAAATCTCCTAGCGCCGGCACTGTCAAATCAACATGAGGGGTCGAAGGAAGATTGTTACCTGCGGGATCGCGGCTCACCGAGATAATTCGATCACCGAGATTTGACTGGAAGATTCTCGCGTACGCAGGTATATATACGGAAGCGAGTCATCCGATGTAGCAGAGTATTTCGGATAATTATCAGAGTTCCGAGCTTAGTGGAGAGGCGGAGAGTTTTACAGAGTTTTTATCGGAGAGAGCTTTGGCATTGATTGCTAAGCGCAGAAGCCGAAGTAGAGAATTTCTTTTTCAGAGAGTTTTAGTACCATGCGTTGGGAAGTTAGCGGAGCAATTAAAATGATTGTATTGTATTGTGTTGTTATAAAGAGTTGTAATAAAAGTAGTTAAGTGTTGTTTGGAGTTTTAATCAACGAACCCAAGGATATATCGTAACATTATCAACTTCTGGTGTAAATGTTGGTAGGGAAAAGAGAAAAATAAATGCAAGCTGATACCCTTGAGTTGGAAAATGTATTAAAAAACAAAAGCATTCAATTGACGCCATCAATATTGAAATGAAACTAATGAAAATAACAGTTGTTCTAGCCACTTTCGTAGCTCTTCAGCAGAATAACCCTGTAATATCTACAAAATATAGCCGAGCTGTAATCGAATAGGTACGAAACGAACCCGAGACCTGCGAGCAAATTCAGCAGCATTCGAGTTCCCATAGAAAAACCGGATGCCTGTATAATAGTGCTGAATTCGTAGCGAAACGAGAAAAGACCAAAGAGCCACCACCTGCGGCCCTCTCGAATGGGCGCGTTCTCGGAATGAAAAACAAGACAATGCCGGGTGCACCGAGTTGAAAATGCTCGTGAGAGGAGGTTTTGTAGGTCGGAGAACTTGCGGGTCACGGTCAGACCACGGTTACGAGCCGGCAGCTCCGTCTGGTCGGCCAAAGGCTGCGAAATGTGTTTTGGTCGTTTCGACGATCACGATAGTATTTTCAAGGGTCGCATTCAAAGTGCATGCGGTTCAATCGATTTGCACGATTCGCGATTGTATTCAAGTTGTAAAATTGTTGTTCTAAAATTGTTCGTTCCGTTAACCAGCTGATGAAATTCAACCCTCAGAAGTCGAAACTTGTGCTGGCAGTGGATCAACGAGGCCTTACCCTTTAACGTGCGATTAGCCAGCAGGGTGGCCTGGCTGGTCTTCCACTTGGAAGACGAATGTGCTAGCCACTACACTATACCGACACCAAAAATTTTATCAACATGCCTACGTGAATCGAGCAAAAAAGCATTACACAGTGTGCCCTATTTAAAATGGAAGCACCCTTATAAAACATATAATTTTCAACCGATTGGAATTATAGTTCTCAACAGTAAGTAGTCAGACAAAGAGCATACTAGAACGCCTAATGTCATGAATGAGTCTTTTATAATTTTTATTATTTTTAGATGCCAAATATCGAAAAAAATTCATTTACGATTTTTTCGGTGAAATCTGAGAACATGTAATATTGTAACGGTTTCTGTCAAAATAAAGCCGAAATGCGTTGATCATTGAAAAAGCTATATGGGAATGAAGTTTGGAACTTATAGCTAATTGGTTATCTCACCAATTCGAGTTTGAAACTATCATCAAAATTATGATTTTCTCACTGGATTCGCCAAGTTTTGGACTATTCCAAATTAGTCACTCTTCTGTCAGATCTCTGTCAGTGACCGTAGGTTGGGTTCCCATTAGACTCAAACGGCTGGTACACTTTCAGCATTCTTATAGTGGAGTTTCTGTTGGAAGATGGACCGAGAACGTACCCTACCTATTTCAAATAATCTCAATTGAATAATTCTGTGCTCACCTTGGAAAGTTTTGATGTACTGTAGTCACTAATACGTCATTTGTCACAAAGTTTATGTTCCAGAATCATTTAGGACCTTAAGTCAATGTCAAATTTCACTTCCTGTCACCCCTCCTGCTCAACATGCAGCACGTTGGGAATCCAAATTTTAATCTTTTAACAATGTTTTAATAGAAAAAATTTCAATTGTCAATCCAAAAGGGCACTGAATTTAACTTTGATGTTTATTCAGTGTAATGTCTCACGATTATTTGTGATTGTGAAGATCTTCCTGTAAATACCTAGACGAGTAAGTAATTCAATTCTAACCTTTAATCCAATTTTCGACTATTACTTACTTGCAGGTATAGCACTGAAGATTGCTTAATAGCCAAAAGCGCTCTGCGATTTTTAAATAAATTTATTTACACGAAATACGACTTTTCCTGATTCTTTGGTTTATCCGTCCACAATTCCATCTGAATCTGTACCTTTTTGAAAAATGTAACAACAGAGAAAATCTTAAAATTGTTTCTCAATGTAAAATTAGGAAAGTTTTATCTCCACCACTTTAATTACTTATTACTTTGTAGACGATTAACAGATTTCGATGAAATTCTGGAAAATGATGAAGCAAAACCTGTCGAATCCAGTACAGTATATTGATAAACTGAAACTGAAATGGTGGGATAATCAAGAGGCATATTTTTCAAATCGTATATCGTATCCTTATAACCTTCTCGATAACAAAAGCATTTCGAGGAAAGGTCTACATCAAACCGTTTCAAAACTTCGTAAATCTAATGGTGAGTATAACTACTTTTCTTCGGACTTGAAGGCCGTCGTTCTTTGGAATTTCTTCCTGACGTTTCGCTAGCGCGAGTGGCCAGCTTCTTCAGAGGCTTACTCATTTCCGATGACTAAACTTTCGATTTCTCAAGGCGTATTTATATTGATGCAGGTAGTCTGGAGTGTTAATTACTTCTGTCGGGTTCGGGGAATAATCATCACTATTGGTTGCCGCACTACCTGCCGTGATTTCATTTGTTATTCTTGATTTCCTCAGAATGGGATTCCAAATTCTGTTAAGACTCAACGCTTCTTCCTTTCTGTTAAAATTGTCCGCACAGACACGCCTTGAGAAATCGAAACGTTTAGTCATCGGAAATGAGTAAGCCTCTGAAGAAGCTGGCCACTCGCGCTAGCGAAACGTCAGGAAGAAATTCCAAAGAACGACGGCCTTCAAGCCCGAAGAAAAGTAGTTATACTAATAACCTCGGCCGCGAAAGCCTTAACCATTTTATCTAATGGTCAGATTTTTTCAAAATTTCTTTATTTGACATTGAAAAATGGTACAAGTTGTTCCTGAAAACGAAGACTCCTGGGAAAAATCCTGCACTGACTCCTGGGAAGAATCCTGCACTGACACCTGTCGGATATAATCCAACGCCCTTCGTGGTATTAGCTAGGAAAGTATTTGTTTTCTGATAGGTGTTGGTCCGTTAACCCACTGTGTAAGTTGAGATTAGCCTGAACAAGATGTTCCTTTATACGATTTGGTTTATAACCAGTCTTCGAGGTGACCTGACTAATGTTTGTAAAATTTTCGTATTGTTCATCACGTTTCTTCTTCAGTTTCATTAACCTTAACCAAACCTGATCTAACCTAACTTAACCCGAGTTGAATTTTCAAGAGATGATTTCAGCTACAGATTTCAGAGTACGAAATACTATATTCGAAAGTTCATTCTTTGAATGTTAAAAGGTAAAATAATTTCATTATTATACACAAAAAAGAAATTCATTTGAATATTTTTTACAAAAGCTGTATCACTAGACAACTTTCATCTTCTACAATAATTTGCATTGAACTAGATTTATTTTAGTGGTAGGATGATATGATAGAGCTGGTTGCTAAAAGGATCAAATTAATTCACGAATACTACTCGAGACAGTGAATAAATAATCAATATTCAGTTTCAACCACCATTTTGCCCTCTTTTTGAGAGCCCTCGCAATGAACAGGAAACGTTTCGTTGCTAGGAAATAATTTCTCCATTATTACTGGATCCCTCACCAACATACACGAATGCATATAGACCGGAAATGCTGTTTCAAAATACATATCAGAGCCTGGCAACCAGTGAACCATTGAGGGATTATGAAAAATGCTGTAACCATGTCTGAACTGTTGGTAGCGAAAAAAAAATCCGAAACGAAGTGCTTTCGAAATCCGGATAATTTAGCATTTAAATAAAAAAAGAATATTAAAATGAGGGCTGGTATTTCAAGACCTGATTTACAAACAGCTAGTTGAAATAAAACGATACTCACATTGGTAACGTTGTTAGATTATACAGTGCTTTTCTTTGTTGCCCCCCTTTTTTTTTGAGCGGGACAACTCAGAATATTGAAACTTAAGATAATGAAATTGATGCATGAACACAATATTTTGGAGTGAAATTGACAGATGGAAATTTCAAGATGGCGATATTTATTATTTTCTGCCGTATATCTAATATTGAAGTTCAGTTCCGTAAACCTTTTGCTTAGAATGACCCAATAAAAAAAGTCTAAAGGTGTCAAATCTGGCAAGCGGGTTGTCCATTCCGTTGGACCGCGACGGCCAATCCAACGACCGGGAAGGGTATTATCCAAATAATTGTTTCTTACTTGTCTGGAATAATGCGGTGTTGCTTCATCTTGTTGGAATACAATATCTATATAAAATTAATTAGGAGTTGCCTCGACATATTCAAATATAGTTACCATGTTTAATTTTGTTTAATCTGTCATTTCAGAGATAGTTCACGTGGTACCTATCCACCTATAAAACCGAAAACTAAATGAGAATAAACTGAACAATGATGTTCTTTGTCGTACTGACATTGTATTTTTTTATAAACAAGAAATAACTTATCATATCGGATTGTTGGGATTGCCATATGGCAGAGAAAAACGAATTTTCCAGAAATATCGACATTAATGTGTTTGTATTCAGGTAATTATTAAATGTAGTAAGTGAAGATATTGGGTGAAGTGAATAAAAGTGAGCATGAGTTCAACCTATAGATCCATCCTTGTCATATCTCAACAACCCGTATAAGTCTGTCTCAAAAAATTGGAGTGCGAGCCTATCTCCAATTTTATTCACTCTACCCAATTAACTTTATATTCTAGGGTTGTAAAAAATTAGTCAGGAGCTTCGAAATTATGTGTCACAAAACCCTTTCTTCCATTTTAACTTTTTTTCCCAGATGTCACCCAGTCGCCAATCTGTCAATTTTACCCCGAAATATAGTATTCAAGCATCAATTTCATTAACCGAGTTTCAATTTTTTGAGTTCACCCTTTCAGAAAATGAAATGGGGGGACATTCAAGAAAAGCACTGTATACATTCTAAGCATTGAGTGTTGATCAGATTGTAGAGTACTATCTCTGTCGCTATTTATTTTAAATGGAATTCGAAATTCATATATGTTTTATCATTGTCAATTTGATTCAGCATTGTCTTTCAACAAACAAAGGAATGTCATGTACCATTTGTACAATGATAAAATGATATTTTCCTTCATTAGTAACGTGATAAGTCATCACGGTCATTGTATAAGACGTGCAGGTTCCGATTGTTTCATATTATTTTCTGAATACAACAGAGATTTCGAAAATTGAAGCCGTTCTCATAATTTTCCTGATATAACTATGAGTCTCACTTGCACACATTCCGGGACCAATCCTATTGTTATTATACACATCTGAATGATTCCATCCCAATCAAAGTATTTACGACTTCTGGGAGATGAATTATTACTAGTGGCAAGCCCGATATTGATCAAAATATCAAATTGTAACAAGATGATTTGATTAAGAGCCAGTCTTAGTGTGTTTACCGACTGAGAAATTTGCGTTTCCTAATTTGAGGAAATGGTCACATTCAGATTTGCTTTCGGTTCGTTGTCTCGTCTACGGGCAGATGGCGTGGTAATGGCTTAGTTTGCAAGTTGTTAACTTTTGCCCTCTTCTAGGTATGATACTTTTGAAGAAGGGGACTACTTTGTACTGATAGGAGAAACTGTGCCCATCTCATTATATGAAAATTAATTCCAACAATTATATCGACGAATTAATGTGCAGAATTTTCTTCTATGAAGAATTCTTCACTGGCACCTGGACACCCCTCGGATATAATTCAACGCCCTTAGAGCAATTATCCAGGGAAGTAGTAGTATTTTAAATTCTGGCATGTGTCAGTCCATCAATCTACTGTGTAGGTAAATCGTAACTGGCACGAACGAAGCTAATATGATTAAGAGCCAAGCTCCAAGTGTGCTCACTATAATAAAAAATATCCTACACAAAGGTCTCTTTGTGTAAGTAATACTTCTTCATACCTTTCATCAGAGCCAATTCAAAAACATTGCCTTCCCCGCGATATTTTTTCTGAACTCACTGCATCGTATTCAACAAAATAAACCACAACAATTACAGACAAAGAAAATCAATGTTATATTTGTTTGATCGTTTCGATTCGAAACACCAGTTACGTAATCCGATATGCAATACAAAGCAGTACCTTATTCATTCTTCGGCTGTTCAACATCTAAGTTTCCTATCTTTTTTTTATTCGAATGGACCTTGTATACTACATCCAAGGTTCTAGTCGGACACCGCGCCAATTACTTTGTACAGCAGTTATAGGATATCGATTCATTGTGTACAATTATAGAGATTTAATTGAAACCGATGATAATGCAATCATCCAGGTGTCTATTTCGTGATTCGCATATCTGAAGATGTAACAAGTTTTTTTATATCGCGGCTAGGTGGTCCGGTGTGTGTCATCACTGAAATTACTTGCCTATGAATTTTAACCCGAAAAATAGTCGCATTCACCCATTGCTATGGCAACAATCCGAAGCATCTACACTGCGATCTGTCAACTTTATTGTTGGAATTTTATTACGAAACATCTCCAGAAATGAGTGAATCAGGCGAAAGACTCATAAACCAAACTGCATTGAATGTTTGTTTCGAAACAGTGGATGCTTTGAATCCTAGAATAGAAAATTATCTCATTTTTGTCATTGCATATAGAATAGAATAGAATTTTTATTGGTCATTTCTACACCGTAGTGTTTTGACAAGTCATTTCTTTTTATAGTACTAGTTCTACATACATATACATACATAAAGAGTTTTACACTTATACACATACCAAAATATCTCAATAACATATTTACACAGTAATCATTTGCTAGCACCATGACAGTTTTTATAAAAATATAACACATACAGTTCTACATAACACATTAAAATACGTTTTGGAAACAAATCATAGTTCATATTTGAACTCTAAAATACTGTATAAGGTTTATGTCATATATTTTTGGGTTTGTTTATCTAAATAATTCTCCGAACAACACTCAACTACTTCTATTAACTTGATTACGAAATACAACTACTGCACTGACTTATGATTCGCTTACAGAACGCTTACACTTCTCAATTGACTAAACATCCACCACTCTTCACTTAAAACTGCCGATTCGATAAATTGCCAACCTATTTATATCGAGAATTATACTCTGTTCGAATAGAGAAGATCCTTCCAGATTATTCTTGGCGACGGGAATCTTTGCATCGAGAAAGTCAAAAGTCCAGTATCTCGATACAAGTAGAGATTTGCTGTTTTTATGGTGCTCAGTGGCAGCGTTAGATTTATTTCGATTTCGTGACAGTATTGTCACGCAAATGGCCTCTGTAGGAAAGCAACTTGACATCAAATCAAGAGTACTGGGTTTCAATCCGCTGCCTGTAACTTTTTTTTTTAATCATGCCTTCTTAATCAGTTATTTCAATAATTAATTGAATTATACTATCGATGAATTTGATCCAGATGAAATATGATTAATATCATTAATTTCAGTGACAGATAGTCCTGCCATGAAATTTCTTACCGAGTCTCTACCATGAGCTTAAATTCTGTAAATGTTTTCTTATGCTCTAGGAAGACTTTGGGTGAAAATTTGTTTTTATTTTCGAAATATTCGGTCAAAAAATCGATACACTCTCGGCCTTGAATATCAACTACGAAGTTTATCCTTAACGTGTTAACGTGCTGGGACAAAAAGGAATCACTGGGTGCTGAATCTGGACAAATCGTTGGATATTCCATTATTTCGGTGTTCTTGTGACCAAATATTCGGTTTTAAGCCATTATAGTCGAAGAGACGGAATAGAGGCCGATCTTCACCGATCTGTTTATCGGATGAAACATACTTTTTATAGGGTTTCATAAATAGACAAATACTCTCTAATGGTTTGTCTATCAAAATGTGGTCCAGTCTTTATACAGTGAGATTCAAAAATGTCCACCATATGGAAAACTTTTTTACTATCAATTTGTCAGAAAATTTTATTCTTCATAAAAATTGGTGTATTGCAGAATACTTGCATATGAGTTGTCAAAATTTCAAATTTCCGAGCAATGTACAGGGGAGAACGAAAAATAGGAATTTTGGTCAGGTGAAAACCACATCTCAATTTTGACATAATCAAAAAGTTCATTCAGAGGAGTTGTTCGGAATTGAAATCAATATTCAAATTTGTAATCACATCCAGGGTAGTTTACTCTTGATGAAAATTCTTCGTTTTCCCCTAGACACTGTGCGGAAATTTGAACCTCATATGCAAGTATTCTGCAATACACCAATTTTTTTGAAGAATAACATTTTCTGACAAATCGATATTAAAGAAGTTTTCCATATGGTGGAAATTTTTGAACCTAACTGTATATAGTCTGAGCCACATTTTGAAGAAAACTACCATAAATAACATTCACTACTAGTAGTGCTCCAAGAAAAGTTTCACAATTACTCTTTCATCATTTGGCAATCAATTTTCAATTTAAAGAGTATGATCATCATGGGTTGCGATGAAATATCATTCGAGTTTGAAATGATTTGTTTCATTCCACGGGATTTGAAAGAACTGGAATTTTTCCACTTTCCTTTCTGTATACGGTCATGTAAACCATACCTGTATGTGTGTATTAATTAGCATCAGGTAAATTAAGCCAAGATCATAACGTAGGAATTTTAATTCACTCTAAAATATCTGCACATAATCTACTCTACAGAACACGTTGATTCAATTAATGATTGTAAAAGTAAGAGTTGGCCGATTCCAAGAGTATGTTCAATCAGTAATTAGTTCAGTACCTATCGTAAATGGTGGCGATTAATAAAAGCCGTTCAAGTTAAAACATTTTTTTGTGGAAAGTACTTATAAATAACGAGTGATTGGATGTTTCACTGCATTCCGTCTCGATAGATGTACTCTTATGTTATAACGAGTCATTTGATATTTAAATTGGATTAAATGACCAATGGAACATGAATAATTACAGGTACATACGACAGCTCCCGGTGGAGAGATCCTACATTTTCTCACTTATTATTATAAAACTAGCCCCACGTGGTAAAAAATACCATATTCCCTATTTGCCATTCGCAAATATAAATCCCACTATTCTTGAAACATTTTGAACCTACATAGTTTAAAGTCCCTTTTTCCAACCAGGAATGTTAATTCATTTCAAATGCTATTCTATTCATGCCATGGAGAATTTATGACGATACAATTTCTAATTAATAGGCATGACCGAGGGCATGACTAATGTTGAATTTGCTGAATGTACTAAAAAATTGTGAAAAAAGTATTGTCACAATATTTCCTGGGTTCGTTCACTGAAATAATACTCCGAACAACACTAAACTATTTTTATTTACTCCACTTTATAATATAATTACTGCACTGGCTTATAAATCGCATACAAAACACTTAGACTACTCAACTGATTGAAACATCCCACGCTCTTTACTAGAAAACTGCATACAACTTCGACTCTCCACTAAGCTCCACAAAGTTCTACTCTCTCTCTCTCACTAGAAACTGCCGTTGCGCTTAATTGCCTCCCTATTTATACTCTGTACATGACTGCAGATTTTTCTGGACTTATCCATTCATGTCTCGACGACGGGCATCGAAACTTCTACGCGATTCGAGACTCGATCGTAGGTAACATTCTTTCTTCGGCCTTTCATATTATTTTGAATTCAACAACAGACAGGGGCGGCGCTAGGAGATTCCGTAACAGTATTTTTACCATATCGGTAATAAAAATCGAAATGAAAATCGGTTAATGAACTTCATTATTTGTCTCTCCTCTCTTGTGAAACTTGTTGGTGTCGAAATTCATTCTTTTAGAGAATCCCAAGATTTTCAAAATATTGCCGAATTAGATTTGTTTCACAAATAGAGGAGCAATATTTTCGATGATTTGGTCACATCAAGAGAAACGCATCAAAAACATCGTGCACTTTCAGAGGAAGAGCCAAGCTTCGATCAAAGTATTTCCCGAAGCTCACAACTTTGAAAATTGCAAATCAATACAAATACTGTTCGAATGTAAATTTTTTGTGGTGGATCTAGACACAATCTAGAAAAAGGAGAATCAATATTGGAATCTATACAAGTGTAGAAAGACGGATTTTTAATCTATCCAGAGGTAAGTTGCTGCGATAATTCAAAAATACTTAGTTTCTTGAGTGTAACACGTTCAATTAGTTAGCAGTTTTTCGAAATCTGAAATTTGACTATCGAAAAATACAAAAACTAAGTAATATTTATCAAAATACTCATCGATGACGTTTCGGAAACCAAACCCGCTTCTGTTTTCAAAACTTTCACAAAAGTTATCTTCCAGTTTCGTTCTTATGTTCGCTTTCCTCAGATTGTGGTAGGTCAAAAACCCAAAATTCTAGACGAAATAACACAAATACTCGTTTGCTTCTACTTGGTTTTAACGATGTTCGCTGAACATAACAAAATTTGCTTTCACGTGAACATGAAGATTAAAAACAGTTCCAATCTCGGATCGCGAAGTTTATCTTCAAACTGTCCACCAAACTTATTCAAAAATTAAAATATTCGTGCCATATGTTGCATGAAAGGTTTGCCGACAAATAACGTGAAAATCGGTGCCCTGAACAATTTCAGAACCGGCTCTGTAATATCCTACACAGCATTCTTTGAAAGGTCAACAATTCTTTGTCCACCGGAAATTCTAGTCATTCATGTGTGATTAGGTCTCAGAACGAGAAACGAAGGACGCGCGTTTCTTTTCTTTTTTATCAGCAAGTGATAATTCCTTGTTAATATGGGCGAAGAATGTGGGACGTTCGAACTTTGAAATGGAATCGAGAGTGGAATCATGCAACGATCACGTAGAAAATCACTAGAAGAAAGTTTGAAATGCTTCAATATGGAGTATCATCAAGCATCCAAGAATTCTTATCAAAGTAAAACACAAACTCTGTGGGATCAGTTTCCGAAGGACATATTAGTAACTGTGCAGGAAAGTACTAATTTATCACGATTTTGAAAAAGTTGCAGCACGAGCGCAAGCGAGAGCTGCATTCCTGCTCGTGTTAAAACACATTTTTCGCTAAAAAATATAAAACGGAATTAAATGTCAGTCAGTGACTCATTCTAAGCTATATGGTGCAGAGAGGAGCAAGATTATATTGAGTAGAGGTTTTTCCTGATTTGGATAGTTCTTCAAAATACGCCAAAATAATATTTTCAGAAACTCTTTTGAGTTTTGTATTTTTTCTTTCAATCCATAAACTGATTGCATGCAGTTTCATATTTTTTTCTTGAATTTAAAGGTAGTAAATTCATTGACAATGAATTAACTTTTTCTCTTTGTTGTGGCGGAGTATTTTCAATATCAGAACTGTCGCTATCCATTTTACTTCAATCTCATTTGAAAATAATGGACAAGAATATTTTAATATATTATGCAACGATCGTGTAATGATGGTTATTAATACATGAGCATAAACCGGGATACGAAACGAACCGAAGGTGAGTTTCGTATGGTTTATGCGAGTGTATTAATAACCATTATATGAGAGTTGCATACGCTATTTTATCTACACCCAATAAATAATGAAGAACCAAAAATATTATATTATTAGGTATTTATATTGAACAGAATAATAGTAGGTAATCAATCGTATTTCTTTGAAATATTCTACAAAATTATAATTAATGGTATAACCACAGAAAATACAACAATGAGAAATGAAAAGAAGAAAAAAAAAGGAAAAAAGAATCCTGCCGAGGTCTGGAATTGACCCCGGACGTAACTATTCACTGCCGGCGCCTTTTGCCATTTGGACATGAGAGCTCATATAATTATGTTGCAAATAAAAACATATGTCTTGCATTTGTCAAATGAAAAATATAATCCTTTCGGTTGTATTTTTTTCTTGTCTAAGACATCTGTAGAGGGTCGCTGGTAATTCTTCTATATCCCTGCTATAAGACATTTTCATACGATTATCGAAAATTGACTAAATTCTTCAAGAATTCAATACGTACTGATTTTGACTTGACAAACTTCAAAATGCAAAGCTTGCACATCATGCTTGATTGAAAAATAATGGGTTTCTATTGGTTGAAAATCTGTATCGTAATGAAAATCTGTATCGTAATGGATTTCATTATAAAACGGGTTGTGAGCATATAAGTGTATTATTACAGTACAGGTGTAGATGAATAGTATATTATGCAACGATCGTGTAATGATGGTTATTAATATATGAGCATAAACCGGGGTACGAAACGAGCCGAAGGTGAGTTTCGTATGGTGTATGCGAGTGTATTAATAACCATTACATGAGAGTTGCATACGCTATTTTATCTACACCCGATAAATAGTGAAGAACTACAAATATTATGTTTATATTGCACGCACTAATACTGATTGAACGAATTTCTTTGAAAAATCTCACAGAATTGTAATTAATATTATTACTTCGAGAAATAAAACGATGAGATATGAAAAAAAGATCAAAAATCAAAGAAAAAAAAGATTACTCGAGACCGGAATCGAACCAACGTCTCCTCCAGGTAGAATGATCAATGTCAGCGCCAGAGACGGCTCGGCTACGGAGAGCCCACAAAATTTGATGAGAAAATAAGTGATAAAACATGCATTTGTCAAATGAAAAATTTAATCATTCTAACTACTTCTGTCGGTGAAGGTGTCGAAGGTGATTGATTCTCCCATATCGCTGGTATTTTGTTATGATTATCGAAGTTTGGCTATATTCTTCTAAAGTTCAATACCTATACCGATTTTGACTTGACAAATGTCAAATGCAGAGCATGCACATCATGCTTGATTGAAAAATAATGGGTTTCTATTGGTTAAAAATCTGTATCGTAATGAAAAATCGGTATCGTAATGGATTTCATTATAAAACGGGTTGTGGGCATATAAATGTATTATTAGAGTACGGGTGTAGATAAAATATTTTATGCTTGACGTTTGTTGACATTCAAATGATTCGATGGATGTTGCTCCGTTTCCTAAAATGGATAGTGTGTATGTGGATGGTGTGTATTTAAATGTTGGCACTTTGTGGCTCCGAAATGTCACTTTGCGGCACACTATTCAAATTTTTATTATTGTGAGAAATAATCAGGTTTGCCATCGTAAAACTATGAAAAAAAGTGTGTTTTGGAGTGTAGTTGTAGAAAAAATATTTTATGAGGGGACATTCTTTCGATTCGAATGAGGGTGACTATTCTTTCGAAATTTTTAAATAGTTCCTTTTGCATTCAAACGCGGGCATTTGGATTGAAAGTCGCAGTTGAAGTGACATAACATATTTACATCGTGCCAATAGTATGACGAAGCTAAAATTATATGCGACAAACATCAGCTGAAACGTAGATCAACTTATCTTTATCTATTACCTGGGAACCGAAGGGCATTCGATGTCAACATATCAGAACTAAACAACTAACATCCCTATCACGGATTGTCTTCGAAACAAACAAATTCCTGAACAAATACCGTATATCTTGTTAAAGTCTGTTATCATCGTTCACTTTGGCGCCTTCCCTATTTTTCCTGCCGATTTCACGTCAAATGGAATAGCTTGCTGTTAGATAAATAGCGGAAGATAATTCTAAGGGTTTACCATATAGCCTTCTCCGGATCATCTTACTACGTCAAAGTCCCTCCTCTTAGGAATATTGGTAGGTAGGAAGAAATTTAATTTTGAGATAAAAATGATTGTAGGAAAAATAAACTACCGCTATCGAAGTTATTGTGAACAACAGTAATTAAATAAATTCTTCAATGTTACTTGGAAGGGTGGGGCAAAATCTGATTTTTATTAAAAAAATCAAAAATCATTGATTTTTTTCAAAATCATGGTTTATTTGATTTTTTTAATTTGAATATTAAATTTGAACATTTTGATTCTTTGAAATTATTGTTAATCATTTTGATGTATAAGTCTAAAAATTTTAATACAATTTGCGGCTCAAAGATTTATGACAACGCATTTGTCGCGCTTCTTGCAAGAAAATTCTTGTCGCGATTTGTTTTCCTTCTGTCCTATACACTCGCTGTACCGAGTGAGGCACGAACACGAACGCGTTTGTTGTGCTTTTTGCAAGAATATTCCTGTCGGGGCTTGTTTTCTTTCTCAACCTATAAATTGAAGTTGCCCAACAATTTCACGCATTTCGCTTGTACACTCGGATATTAGAAACAGATTAGGCACAGAAAAAGAAATGAAACTCGTGTTTTTGTTTGAATTGTATAACGAAAATGAATGGACTGAAAATACACAGTAATAACATTTAGGTGTTACGTTTAGTTTGAGAATTTGGAATTATGTACTTCTTTTTTGTTGTTTTTTCTAAAAGCAGATACTCCTTTTGATCTTCGAGAAAACTTTTATATTATGTGGTTGAAATTGATTTAATCATGATTTTAATTTCAAAAATCAAGCGATTTAAATCATGATGTCAATCACTTGATTTTAATCAGCTCAACCCTGTTACTTGGAAAATATTCAATTTGAGAAGTTGCGTAGTTTTCAAGTTCTGAGCATACAACAGACAGAAAGCGAGAGGCGACTTTGTTTTATATTATACAGTGATCTTTAATACCATTCCAAAAATTCCTCCGCTGTCTGAATAATAACAATACAGGTATCTCCATATTCAGGATCATAGAAATTTAATCACAAACGTTTCTAATGAATATGGATGGGATGCTTTCTTCGATAAATCCTGGTGAACGTCCCCAATGCGTCGTGCAGAAATTAGAAATGTCGACGATCCTCACCATCGGAAGAAATTTACGAGATATTGTTTTCAACACCTGCATCCAGTGACATCTCGTTTCGTTTCCAATTAACGCCCCATCCAATCGATCAAACCTACACATTTCTTTGGGCACTCGTTTCCATGTTTGCGTCGAAAAAAACGCCAAGGCCATCGTCTAGAGGTTCATCGTCTTCACGTCCTCGCGTCAAGACGTACCACGCAAATTAGCAACACGCTCCGGATCTGGTCGTGGATTGTACTTTCAACCCCCGAAAGGAATTTGAATACATTTCGTCGAATTATCGAGATCCTGGAGCCAAAACTCTCAAGGCCGTCTAGTACACCGGATGTTTTTTGCCAGAACACCTTCTAGGGCCAGTTTCATAAAGATACAAGTTTCCTACCTACAGAAGAAAAACGAACATTCAACATTGTTTCTTCTCTAGGTATGAGACTTGTTCTTTCATCTACACCCGCACTACAATCATATATTTTACCTAGATCAAATTTGAAATATTTGACAAATGTCAATTACGAAGATTGCCTACAAGAGATATTTGGATATTTGGACTTGTACAAGAATTTGCGTACAAGTTTTGAGAACGGAAGCGGATTAAAGGTAAGCGTCCATAGGTATGCATCGTACGTATCGTACGGATCATATAAAACGGATCGATTTGTGGTAGTGCGTCCACTGTTTCCGTAGCGATCGGATTGCCGATGCGACGGTCGGCTTTAAAGGCAGGGACACATTTGCGCGGTGGTGGTAGCGGTGGCGACAGCGGCGGCGGTAATCACTAAACACATACATGAGCGGTAGCAATGCGGTCGCTCATGCGGTATAGTCTCTCAAAACATCCATTTGTGAATAATATTGGGTAGGTATACTTATCCAACCTATGGATTTCGAGGAGGAAGTATTACTTTTGGCAGCCGCCAATGAAGAAGAACAATGGGAGTTGCTCCATCAGAGGAACCGAAGGTACGTTTTGTTCAAATGTGTTGGATGAAAAATTTAATTCTCTTAGTGTTATTTTAGGAAAAACCAATGGGTTCATGAAATAAATCAGACGCGTCTTCAGGAAGGGGAATTCCACACGTTATATAAACAGCTACGAATGGATGAGAAACGGTTTTATATTTAAATCATATAACACCCTGCATTTCTTTACATGTTCTATAAGTTTTTCAGTTACACTTTCTTCAATTGTAGACATTTTTGCGAGCGGTACGCGTTTCAATAGCGGTCGAACTCAACAGCCCATGTTTCACCGCCACCGCGTATTAGAACGCTGCCGTACCGCTCTGACCGTAGACTTGATAAGACAAGTGTGCAACGGCATATTTGATTGTACATGTTACGTCTGAACGCCACCGCGTACTCCACCGCCACCGCGTATATGTGTCCCTGCCTTTAAGTAACATTCGCATTTTTGTTATGAGTGGACGATCGGAAACATTAAAGAGTGTGAATGTTTCCGATCATGGAAAGTGATGAAGAACTTGTCATTATTGCTTTGTTATTAGATGATCAAGAAAGGAGGGGAAATAAGAGAAGACATAGATTGTGGATACATAAATATATTCAACAAAAGATCTGCTCCATGATATGCGTAATAACAATTATAATCAAAGCACGTGTGTGTACTTAGCGTCGAAATGTAACAAAATTCCGAGCAAAATTCAAATGATCTGTGAGGCGACCAGTGACTACCTATTGTGACATGCGTCCACTTATCGGCAATCCGCATGACGTTATCCGCACCAGTCGGAAAAGTTGCCCCTTCGATCAATTTCATCGGCATTACCGACGGACCGATACGTGCGATCCGTCCGCTGCCGGTCAGTGGACGCATATGTATAACATACCATACTAATAATTCTAAAATCCGTTTCATACGATCCGTTCGATACGTACGATGCGTACCTATGGACGCGTACCTTCAGTTTCAGAAACGTTAACGATAAGTATTTTCATATATATATATATTTATATTATTTCTTATTATTTCTTTGATAGGCAAAATTTGAGTTATACCTACGAGAAAGTTGCTGACTGATTGAACTTGTTCAATCCGGAAAGAACTGTTTTTCAATAGACGCAGCAACTTTTCAGGGTAGATTGAAAATCTGCCCTTCTACACTTGTATAGATTCCAATATTAATTCTTATTTTTTCAGATTGTGGTAGGTTACAAACAAACCCAGAAAACTACGGAAAAAATATTGATCTACCACAAAATAATGACGTTCAAACAGAACAATCATATACTTTTATGTCCATAATCCATTTCATAATGAGATCCAATATGATGCAGATTTTTCATTACGATACAGATTAATATTATTAATCGATTAAATTATCAAAACGTCTGATAAAAGCTATATAGCATTTACGGTAAATTCTGGTGGTGCAGCACACATTTTCTCATTATCACTCATTAATGATCGACGATACTCTGAATGACAGCAAGTAGGTGAAACAATTGCTTGTCGATTCATGGATATAAGTGATCTGGTACCGATCCACAAACTGTTGAACAATAAGTTTCCCAAAAATATCATTTTCAATTCGATTTTACAAAAATTCGAAACGAAAATTCGCTGAATTTTGTTTTTGGGCCGTTGAATCTAGTCATGATATCAAATTCATAAGGTTGAATGTTACTTATCCCATCGTTTGTCGTGCATTGTCGAGTGAACGGATATATCGACATTGTACTGTAGATGGCGTAACAAAAACGCTTGAAATCCTTTTGATATAGGCATTAGCATACTATCTCATCTTTAAACAATGACCGAGCTCCCATACAGTCGTTGGTCAATCCCCATGCTCACCACGATATCATTAATTTTGATTTCTGACCAAGGCAACTACCATTAAGGGGCGGTTTCTCAATCATCAGCAAGTCTTAGCTAGAAGCCATAAGGTTATTGACTGAGGGCCAACTGCACCGCTCCAACTCAATAGAGATTCAACTAAGGTTGGCCTTATTGTTAAGGAACAAGGCAGCTGATTGACAAATCCGTAGCAACAAAGCCTGGCTTAGATATACCACAACTAAAGCAGAGCGGTGCAACTGGCCATTCCATTGCTTATGTTTCTCATATTTGGCAGCATGCAATCGAAAAATTCGGAGAAACGATAGCTATTGCACTCGATATTTTAAAAGCGTTGGATCGGGGTCTCCTTTCTAAACTGCCGTCTTATGGTTTGCCTCTTCAGTTGTATGCTTTGTTGAAGAGTTTTTTATCTGATAAGTGTGTGTATGTGGTTGTTGATAGAGTATCATCTGATATTCTCCCAATAAATGCAGGTGTTCCACAGGGTTCACTTCTGGCGCCCACTTGGTTTCTGCTTCATATCATTGATTTTCAGTACATGGTTTTGCGGACGACAGTACTCTTCATACTAGTTTCTCTTCCAGAGTCCCTATACCAGCACGAGAAACAATCACGTCAATAAAACTGAAGATGAATTGGTAAAAATAATGGAATGGGTTGACATGAATTTGGTGGAATTCAATGCTAGGAAAACCCAGATGTTAGGAAAAAATTTTCTACAAAGTCAAGTAACTCGATGCCATGTGAGATCGATCGCTAAAGGTTCTTCCAAAAAACTTGGATTTCTATTTTGTGCGAAGAAATACTTCACTTCTCGTCAGCTTCTAATGATCTACCAAGGCTCAGATACGACCAGGGTGCGTGTGAATCTACACATAAAAAAAAGATAGATTTTTTTTTAATTAAATTGGCATATATTTGATGCTCGATTTGATGCCATATTCAACTCATAACACCTCAGTTTCCTATAATGAGAACTGTAGGGTGTACCGATTTTGACACATTTTTTTGTATAGAGTATCATCCCAGACAGATGGAAAATGAACACCAAGTCTCAAAAAGAAATACTGTTATTCTTTGTCAAAGCCGAGGTCATAGTTTAGATGAGAGATGGAAGTTGTTTACATTCGACTTGGCTTGAAACTGGAAGCGTTGACTTGCTTAACACTTGAAAGGGAATTACGATAAAGCACCTATGAACTGAGTGCATTAAAAGAAACTTAGTTTTGAAAAGGAATCCATTTCAAGACAAGATTATATTGGTGGAGAGAAGAAAGTTTGGGGGAAGTGATTTCCCCCCATTTTTGATGTCCTGGAGAAGTAAAAGCAAAAAACACCTTCCCAGAATTTTTTTCATAGTCGATAACCACTTTAAAAAATTACAAAATATTTTTGTAAGAGTAGACACTATTCCTACGCCTATGATGAATAAACGCTTGACATTCCTCAAGTTCTCTAGTCAATACACCCGAGCCGTAACCCATAAATCACCAAACTGCAAATAATGGAAGACTTGTGTTTCTATCTGATAACATGAAAGCTGAACCACTTGTAGTAGTAGGACAAGAAAGAAGGGTATTGTGGAATTCGACAACGCCCATCTTTGTAGTCGAAGTGCAATGCAGCGTGCATTCAAAATTTGAATCCCAAATATTCCGTACTGCCGGAAGAAAAGTCCCCGATTATTTACATTTTTATTGTGCCTAATGGTAATTATGGTAACGCTTTCACAGTCGTCTACTAATTTGTCGATCTGAAATATTGTTGAATATTTACTCTAAATTAGCATATCCGCTACAAACATTTTAACTCCAACAAGTGGGTCATTCATCGTCTGCCTAGTATTATTTATGTCGAACAAAATTACCTTTTTGAAACGCATCTGGAAATTTTCAACAGCCACATCTCGAAATGTACCGAGTAGGATTAAGTGTTTATTCCGAGGTTTATTCACTATTCAGGAAGGAATTATAAGTAAGTTTTTGAAAAAATTGACTGTCAAATATAATGAATTTGAATATCTCAGAAGTAAAAAATATTTTGAATGGTAATGGTTCGGACTTTCATTGTCTATATTATTAACTCTATTGAAACCTGTTGCTAAGAACGAAAGGATAAAAATACAAATCAAGTGAGAAAATTAAATCGAAAGAAAGAGGACTGCGGAACGAGCAAAATAGAAAGTATAGAATTATCATTTTGTCCTTCACTATATCACTTCAATGTGTATATCCCTTCTCTCTCTAATGTATTCCGCATAGTGATATTGAGAAAACTGTCGTGACGGCCAGTCCATTAATTGTGATGTCAATGGTGTGACATTAAATTTCACTTGTTTTGCTGACTGCTCAAATCATGATTCATAGGCTCCCGAGTCTTCGGTTGACTATTCACTTCCAATTTCTTAACTAAAACCTATCGAACCTCTCTGGCTCAGGAATCTTTTTCAATAGAACAGCTGAACTTTGGAAGTCTTTGCCGAGAAAAGTTTTCCTGAGGTTTACAAATTGCTAGAATGTAAAGTGAATGTTAATTCGTATCTCCTATCCCTTTCGTGTAAATCTTTATGAAAAAAATCCAAACTAAAATGTCAAGGAGTTTCATAATGCAGTTACTTTCATGTGAAATGAAAATATTTTTGTTGAAAATAGAACGATGCAGGTGAAGGAAGGTGTACATGTGACAAGTAACGTGTGCTTCACTGGTTCCATAGCAGGGTTGGACCGATTAAAATCAAGTGATGAAAATTACGATTAAAATAATGATTTAAATCACTTGATTTTTTAAATTAAAATTATGATTCAAATCAACTTTTTTCTTTTTTATTCAGAACCAGACTCGGAACCAGATAACAACATTATATAAAAGTTTTCTCAAAGATCAAAAGACGTATCTGCTTTTAGCAAAAACAACAAAAAAGAAGTACATAATTCCAAATTCCAGGCCATATGGGGTCCTCTTTTTTTTCAGATTTTGCCCCATCCTGTTCCATAGTGCGTTAGTTAGATCACACTGTATACTTCAAAAAAAAAATATTTCGGATTATGGAACAATTTAAAAGGGCGAAATAATAATAATTGAACTATCGATTACACTGTGCGATAACATCTTCCAAATTAGTGAAAGCCAACATTTCTTTATGGGTGGCTGATAATGAAAACTGAAGTGGTGAAAATGAGGTTATAATTGAAAACGAAGATGGTCAAAGTTTGTCAATAAATCACTTCGGTATGTTTATATTTATTTTTTCGCGGCACATTTATGTCCACAGTTCAAGGATATAGCTGGTATCAATATGGAGGAAGCCTCCGCTCGTAAATGTTAATAACAATTTTAATTACGTTAAACGGTTCAAGTTCGTGTGGGTGCATGTACTTACTTACATATGTGAAGGATGAAATAATGATGGATGATACAGATTTGATTGGCAGCTGTGCTCACGAAATGTTCTTGAAAAATATTCTTCCAGACATTGCGAGACAGCTCAAGAATAACTAGACTAGGTATAATTCGTTAATTTTGTGTACATTAGGGAAAATGAAATAGATTGAATATTATCGTTATCAATATTTTGTGTGCAGTGAATTGAAAGAAAACCCTACGTAAGTTCGGTTTGAGGCTCATAAATAAGGGAACGATTTATTTAAAAATCATTTATCTATAGAAATAATGAGAGTTTTTGTTACAGATATATTTCATCCAACTCAAACGAGGGGGAAACATCTGCTTTCAATCTTGTACACCTAAAAATTTTAAGTCATTTAAGTCATCGTTTTAAGTCTTCAAGTCATGCGTTTAAGTCTTTAAGTCATGCCTTCAAGTCTTTACGTCATGCGTTTAAGTCTTCAAGTCTTTGAAAGATTTTAAATCTAGTACAGATTTTAGCTAGTTGTTTCCCCCTCATTGTTCCATATTGAATTCGATCTATCACGTTTTTTCTGATGCCAAATTACTGCTTCTCTGATTTAATCTATGATATGCAGTTACATATGTTCAACAGTATATTTCTTCACTCATTTTTTATGATTCTCATTCACATTTAGAAAAAATACTTACTATTGCAATTATCGGTTATATTATAAAGTTCGTCAAATATATTTTCAACTTTTCTGTTTCCTCATCCGAAGTAAGGGCTTAATATATATGAAGAAATCAGCAGAAATATAACAAACGAAGAACTAAAGAACGTTACTCCCATGACTTCACTCTATAGACGGAAAAAATATTATCGACTCCAGAAAATCATGATTAGCAAGATATTAGAATTCCATTCATGCCTTTTACCTGGCACCTTATTTGCATAAACCTTCAGCTGCAAAACATATTAAATTCTCATTATCACGGGTGAAAAGCAACAAACAAGTTTACCTACTTCGAAAACTTCACTACAATGGCTATTTGGCAGAGACTTGAGATATAAAGGATTTTTATCGAGGTATGTGAGTCGTGAAATTCAACCGAAGAAAAGAATTTGAAAACCGGATTTGAAGTATTTGCAATGTTCTACCATCGTTTTTCGAAATATAGTATGGATACCAATGTAGGTGGCCCAGTGAGTTCGTTTCCAAGTCATGTCTTTTCTTGCGTTTTTCTTTCGGACGTCGTAGCCTGATTCACACATTTTCTTGATTACTAAGGTATACATAAGATCATAAGATGACAATCAAATTCAGAAACAGAAGTGGAATTTTTCAATCGATTTCGTAGATCATTCCTGTTTTGAATATTATTTCAATGACTAAACTTTCATTATCTATATTAATTTTTATCGTCATCTCTATTTTGAAGCTTCATTATCTTTCATTTCAGTCAAACTGACAGACATAAATTTGCACCTATTTTTCCCGAGGGGGAAACATCAAGGTAAAATTTGTACGAGATTTAAAAGACTCAATTGAGTCAAAGACTCAATAGTGGGACTGAAGAGACTCAATAGCCAATCATGAAGACTCAAAAGACTCAATGCCAATCATAAAGATTGAAAAGACTCAATATCCAATCATGAAGACTGAAAAGACTCAATTTTCAGTCAGTATGATTCGATAAGATTCAACGTTGACTGAAGGACTTGAAAATCCACTAACATGACTCAAAGCTAAATGACATGGACTGAAGTACTCATAAAAGAATCAAATTGACTCAAAGTCAAGAAAAGAAGGTATTTCCAATCTGTTCATCCGAATGCGACATAGCCTGTGGGACGTGGGTCGTATGTCTGGAAAGGTTATGTGATCATATTTTTATATTAATAATTAAAGTAATAGCATGCCTAGGAAAGTTTTTCTCTATAATATTTCAATAATAATGATATAAAGACTATGTTGGAAAGCTAACATTTTTCGCAGAAATCTCAGCCGGTTTCATGCAGGAAACCGTTCTTCTCGGTTCGTTGCGCCTACTCAGGACTCACGATTCTCCGAGCCAGTGATCACTTATCCTGCGGTGTGGGGAGTTGTAATTGATATTGGCAGGAGCGTTCGCTCACTGGGTTGGAGCAGTTATTACAAGTACGAACTTTACTAGAAACACTTGAATTCAATAATAATAGTAAATGCTTTTATTAACAGTTCTTTGGTAACAAAAAAATAAATATAAAAGTGTTAGCGCTTATATCTTTAAAGAGACACAAGTACTATCATTTCATTAGAGTTTCTGAGAAAATATTCATGTATTAATGAAATATCTTCCCAAAAATCCAAGACAAGTTATAAAAACAATCGTCATTAATAAAGGAGATTCACTTCTTCTTCAAAATACAGGGTGTTTATATTAAAAAATATGAAATAACTTCTGTCCACAACTTTGAAAATATTAAATATTTTCCGAGATATTTTCCATGTGACAAACGAACCTTGGAAGACTCGTGGGAAGTAAGACAGGAAAATTGAAGAACAAATACTTTTTTTGTTCAAATGTCTAGTAATATAATGTCTAGTAAAATAAATCGGGGCCGAAACGTCGAACTAAAAACTCTAGATGCGGTTCAATAAGAAGTCAAACACAACATATATATATATATATATATATATATATATATATATATATATATATATATATATGAACCTCACCCACCAACTTGCTAACTTCTCCGGAACGCCGAAAGAACACGTAGCGATTCATCTTAATTGAGAGATATTTTCATTACCGTTGCTCCCCTAGAATAACATCGATTGTTTCATCCTTAGCATTTACTTCGCGGTTGACCCAACGAGTTAGCTCCTCCTACCCTTTCATTGTGTGCTCTGAGAATTAGGTAGTGAAATTCAAGAAATTCTCATCATCTTGCACAAGGCAAATCATGCCAAAGTAGTTTGTGGACACCGTTTAGTTTTATAATGGCACATCAACACTAGTTTTTTTTGTTTTATTGATCAGTTTGGTACTCAAAATTAACAACGAATTTTGGTAAGAGGCGATCTCCTCGGCGATCTCTGCTCAGGAGCAATAACCGAGGCGATAACCCCCGAACGCGCCCGAATATTTCCGATCTCGTTCACCAATTATATATGGTATCTGGATATCCGGCCTCGTAGCTTGCCGAATATCCGGTATCCGGCCAAACCACTATCCGTGTCATCTCTAGACTATAAACATATTTTTCTCGAGGTTTAAAACACCGATCAAGCTTTCAAATTACCTGTCAAGGGATATGTTCTCCAAGACATTCAGAAACTCATATTGAATTCGAATTAATTTCTGTCCGTATCTCATTTCACTAAGTTCATGCGATGTTTGGAGAATAATACAAGATTTCTCATTTATTTTAGTAGTTTTTCTGGGTTTTTAACCTACCACAATCTGAAAACACCACACCACAAAATAATAACGTTCAAACAGTTCTCATTTATATTATACAAAAAACCCTACCATGTTTGCTGGACAATATAATAATTTCCATTTCGTATCATACATATACTCAACATTTTGCATATTCATGTTTTCAACTCTTTCAACTCTTCAAAATCTTAGTCATTCAACTGAATCCGACTGAAACCCATTCAATTGTTTTATTTTTTCATAATTTCAACTCAGTTCGAAGATGACCACTATTCTTAGATTTCTCGCCCAATCTATATTATACTCGACCATTGCATTCAAAAATGAATAATTATTATGAAAATATATTCTTACATTTGTTAGTTTAGTAAGAATGGAAGATTCTTGATAATTTCCGAGATAATTTCTATCGACTCCGCTGAACCCATATTACATGGCGGGAATTGATTTCTCCACGTGTTTCATTATATTACATGAATTAAAAGTCTAAATTACTCCCTTAATTACTTACCTTCATCTTTCACATCACCCCCAACGTTTGCCATTGTTTAACAAATCACTTGTTCAGATATTTAACTAATTGTTTATTATTTATTAACAGTTTCACTTATATTTTCACCGAGATTTTCACTCTCAATCGCATACCACAAACGATAACCCGATAAAATGAAGTATTTTACTAGGCTGAGGCTTGTTGACTTCGACCCTGCGCAAAGATTCGATGGGGTGTAACTACCTGAGATACAGAAGTGCTTCAATGATTTAAAGACTCAAACCTGAGACTCGGAGAGGACTCGTAAGACTCAAACAAGACTCGAAAGACTCAAACGTAAGACTCAAAGACTCAAGAAGACTCAAAGGTAAGACTCAAGAAGACTCGAAAGACTCAAAAGTAAGACTCAAAGACTCGATGTCAAAAATCAAGATTTAATCCAAAGACTCAATGACTGAAAGACTCAAACTGATGACTCAACAATAAAAGGCAAGGATTTAGGGACTCAAAAGACTCAATATATTTTGGTGTACGAGATTTAATGAAGATGTTTCCCCCTCGATTTTTCCCTTCAGAGTAGGAAATTTTTCGTGCATTGTCAAGTAAACGGAAATATCGACATTATACTGTAGATGGCGTCACAGAAACGCTTCGAATCAATTTTACACAGGCATTGACTAACTATATCCCTATAAACAATGGTTCTACTGTATAGACAAACGAGAGGTGTTTCAGGTTAAACTGAACAGAGCAAGGCTAAATAAAATCCCCCTATAGAATACCAAAACATAAAATAATTGCAGACCTTCTCCACCATCGAAACGATTACGCTCATGAATATACCGTGTGTCACAGACTCTGGGTACACCCCCGTTTTCTCCTTTGCTTCTTTAGCTATATTTCTGAAATTTGGAACATCGAATATGCTCACTGAGCAGCATTTCTCGACATATCTGAAAGAAAAAAACAACTTCCACTTTTTCCGGAAATGGCATCAACTTTCGATTCTTGAATGGGACACCCTGTATATTGTTACATGAACGTTTAGGGATGATCATGGGGAATCCAACGATACCAGGTTTGATGATGTTATCTCCAATGACTGCGGAGATATCGCCATTTATTTTATTCATAAGCTCAATGAGTGGGAGAGAGAATTGGATTGACCCGCCAGAAAAAGTTTCTCTCTCCTACTCGTTGAGCTTATGGATAAAATAAATGGCGATATCTCCGCAGTCATTGGATATAACATCATCAAACCTGGTATCGTTGGATTCCTCATGATCATCCCTAGCCGATCATGTAACAATATACAGGGTGTCCCATTCAAGAATCGAAAGTTGATGCCATTTCCGGAAAAAGTGGAAGTTGTTTTTTTCTTTCAGATATGTCGAGAAATGCTGCTCAGTGAGCATATTCAATGTTCCAAATTTCAGAAATATAGCTAAAGAAGCCAAGGAGAAAACGGGGGTGTACTATGAGTCTGTGACACACGGTATACCTTGTTTACTTACGAGTAAACATTTTTAAACAGACTCGGGACTTTCCAGGACCATAAATTAGTCACAGCTTGTTAAAGCAATAGTTGCATTTTCTGAACATATCATTGCAAGATGGCATTCAAAAGTGTGCACATAGGATTTTAGGGACGATTAGTGTGATATCTTTAAAACTAGGGGTTAATCAACGCCAAGCTTCAATCACATATCGTAGAGATCTGAAACTTTGAGGATGTATTCTTCGTATGGCGGAGGCATTCGATAAGAAAAGGTTTTCCGAAATTGCACCACTAGAGGGGTGAAAAACGGGGTCAAAGTTTGTATGGGACAACGTACTCCAATCTATTTCGAGGAATATTCTTCAACAGAATTGATGGAAGACGTGTTTCGTGTATTTTATCTAAATTCATTGTTTAACAGGGTAAAAAAGGGATTTATAACATTTTTCGAGTGCGCCGAGAAAGCAGAGTTGTGATAAACCTGATAGAACTCAGTACCACAAAATATCCTAATTGCATCACAAAAATAACTAACGCCCGACGAATCAGCATTTGAAACAGCATTGGGATATCCCGAAACTCAATTGAAAGGAACGTTTTATCTCCGATGGAAAGCTGGGAAAACGCATCTTGTAGAGGTTCGTGTCTGACGCCTCATCATTTTTTCATACACAGTTTGAAATCAAATGAGACTCACTGAGAACTCTAGGTGATCTTCAGAAATAATCTCGAAAATGATGTGAAACATATATATACGCCTCTTGTAGGTTCAGAGGCCACACAAAAATGACGGAAAAATATGTGTCTTAGTTTAGGATAACACTAACGTTGATATTGAATTAGTTCTGGGACATACCTAACTGAGAACTTTTCGTATATTACTCTACTCCCGTCCATCACGTAATTGACAGCTGTTCGGTGTTGGGTCATTTACAATACACGTGTCCTTTGAATGTAAAATGTTACTTTTAACCCAATAAATTTGATATCATCATCACTACATTCAATTGTCCAAAAACCAAGTTCGGGCGAATCGTTGTTTCAAATTCTTCGTGAAATTGAATTAAAAAACATATTTTCAGGAAAATCATTGTTTTACAGTTTGTGTATTGGTAATGTATCTAGTTATATCCACGAATCAAACAATTCTTTTTTCCTACTTGCTGTCAGCCAGTGTCCTGTTGATCATTTAAAATGGAAGAGAAAAAGCACACTACGCAACTCGAAGAAAAGGCTAGTTAGGTGCACTCGCCGTACTCACCCAAAGTATCGTGCTTACATTTTTCGATCGTGCGTAATAAGCTATTTATCCTTCCCGTGGCGTAATATACTATTATTAATAACCATAATTGGAATGCTGTCATTACCAACGTCATTGAAGGTTGGAAAGTGTCACATTACACACCTCTACCTCCCGCCTTCATTTCATCTATTCTACACTTTATCTGTCGTTTATTGATTTTATCTGACATTTATTTATATTGGTGACAATTGTATACCCCGTAATCACGGTAACAATATATCTACTTGATTATTCTGAGAAAACCGCGTTCTTGGTAATTTGTCGTAAAATGTAATATTTTAGATATGTTCAGAACGAAACGGAAATTTAATAAGTAATTTCAATGGAAATATGATGGTTGTAAATAAAATAGTAAACAAACCTTGGTAGGAAGTTTCATTCCTGTCTCGAGATCATAGCTAACCTCGACGCTTTGCGTCTCGGTTAGAATGTTCCGATATGAATCGATATAATATGTGAACATGTGTCTCTCAACACCTTGTAATTGAAAAACAGATGACAACGGAAAATTATCAACAACAAAATGAATGATCTGTCAATTTTGTGCAAGATTTGTAATTTGAAAATAGTATCGTTGAAATAACGGAAATAAACGTTGTTCAGTCCGTTGATTCCAGCCTTTTATTCACTGGTATATAGAAAGTAACATAACTAACTGATCTCACGACAGGAATTAATCACTTCCCACCTCGGTGTGTAATATACTAATATTCACTAATTTATCCTACATATAAAGTTTACAGACTTGTCCAATTACATATTCACAGTTCTATCTGAACGTATCAACTATCCTTGACCTAATCTAAGACAAAATGAAAATGGACCAAACCGAGGACCAAACTTTGAGAGACGGGAACGGTAAAATAATGCAGTAGCATAAAATAAAAGGCGAGATAGTTACTAATTTCCATATAGATCTGACTGGGATTGGAGTTTTTTGATAGTGCAGGTACTGTTAAAAACGAGGTTAAAAATATCGAAATCATTATCTCTGATAAAATTATCTGATACTGACGAACACTAGTCTATTGGGGAATTTGGATTGGAATCATGGAACACACGATCTCTGCCTCTCAAAAAGATATCAGGTACACTGTTATCTTTTAGAGGCGAGTACTTCGGAAGAAAATATTAATCTTGAGAATAATGAGAATGATTCAAAAATTTTCACAGCATTGTTTTATATAGATCAATTACCCAAACTTACATTGCGCAGTCGACGCGCGTTTCACCATCATCTTCAAAAGATAATTAATAAGTACTTGATCTAAGTCAATCTGAAGACGAAGTCAGGTTATTGATTTATCTTGTTTGAAGTTTATTTTTCCTCCATAATAATCAAATTCAAAAAGAACGTTATTATTTACTACTCGTATTATTATACTCTATGTAATTTTCTAATCTAAAACTCTATGAATCTTGGATGGCACCAAATTTCAAGAAATACAATCGTAATTGTGAAGCAACGAAAACGCCTATATTCAAGCATTTTTATCCATAGTTCCACCGCAGCATAGCACCACATTCATAGAGAAAGCGAATTCATCATTGTTTGAAGATAGGCAATGACTTTATTTCCTTCTCTTACTTTATGACAGACAGTCCATAGACAGTCACATCGCTTCGATTTAAAATGGGAGTACCGGAGTACCCATGGACGAGTAGTTCATTGCTTCACGGTATTCTTTTGTCTCATTCCAGATTGGGTTAATGATTTCAAACTTGATATACATATAACAGAAAGATATATTCACGTTATAAAACTAATTGAGATTTTGAAAACATTGTATATTTTCCTAATGTATCGTTATGGAATGGAGCAAATTCAAGGGGAACTTCAAAACACTAAAGTTTATAAACGTGACCCGTGTCCATTTCGTTGGGCGTTAATTATTATTGTAATGCTATCGTATTGTGCAGCCCTTAGTTCTTTTACGATTTATCCTTGGATTAGTTCATTTAAACTCCAAACAACAATTCACTACATTTATTACAGCTCTTTATCCAAAAACAATACAATCACTCAAATTGCTCCGCTAACTATCCAACGCTCTGTACTAAAACTCTCTGTAATAGAAATTTTTCAATTCGACTTCTACAATTAGCAAAAAACTCTCCGCCTCTCCACTAAGCTAGAAACTTTGAACTATCTGAATAACTATATCCTAGAATCTCTCTGAATAACTATCTTCCGTAGCGATGAAGCGCTTCCGTATATATACTTGCTAACGCCTCTGGAGAATCTTTCAGTCAAATCTCGATGACCAAATTTTCTCGGCGAGCTGCGATCTTGCAGGTAAATGATCTTTCTTCGACTCCCCATATTGATATGCATTTACGAGCGACAGGGCCGGCGCTAGAAGATTTCGTAACAGTTTTATCAGGTCCATCACAGCTCTGCATTCTGGTCGCACTCGAAAATGTTATAAATACCTTTTACACCCCCTTAGACGATGAATTTCAATAAAATACGAAACATGGTCTTCTACCAATTCTGTTAGAGAATATTCATGCAGAATTTGAAAAATACAAACTTGGACCCCGTTGTTCATCCCCTTGAGGGTGGTAGTTCGGATAACCCTTTCTCATCGGGTGCCTACAAAACAATACACTCTCCAAGTTTTAGATCTCTACGATCAGCGCTTTGAAAATATTTATGCAGAATTCGAAGTCGAGAGGACCTAAGGATCACGTTGTCCCATATAAAATTTGATCCCGTTTTCCACCACCTTAGGGGTGGAATTTCCTCCGACTTGATCTACATTTGCTATTATTTCTCAATGAATTTTCGTTCAATCGTAACAAAATATAGCCCATATGAATAGTGTATCTTTCTGTTAGTGAACTAGTTTTCATAATCGGGTCAGTATTTCCGAAGATACCCCCTACAAACAAACATACAAAAAACAAACTCAGAAACGAACCCCATCAAAATATTAGAGTAGATATAGAAGTATAGATCGACAATTTCGAATTTTGAAATATCTACTGCCATAAACAATTCAAACCAGAATGTAGGTACAAATAAAATTACTGTGATAGGATTTTATCTGGGGAGATGACAAAGTTTATGAGCGTTTCAGCACACCCTGAACATATTTTGGATGATTGTTCAGCTATCATTTACTGAATGAATATTCTACTCTGATTGAATAGTAACTGAATGCATTTTTTTATATGCAGATTACGACGAAAGGAAAGCCCTGTAATGTTCAAAGAACACCGCGTGAATCAAGAGACATGAGATACGAATTAACAGTCACTTTGAATTCTTCAAGTTTGTAAGCCCCAGGAAAACCCTCTCTCGGCAAGGAGTTCCAAAGCTCAGCTGTTCTATCGAAAATAGATCCCTGAGCAAGAGAGGTTCGACAGGATTTCAAATTCACAGATATTGCCAAGGGTGGAACGATTGATAACAATTAAGAAGAGCATCTACCGTGAAAGTATCTATAGAAGAGAGACAAGTCTGCGACCCTTCTACGGTGTTCCAACGAAGTGAGCGAGTCTGTGAGCGAGGAATCACCAACAAGACGGATTTCCTTTCACTGAATAGAATCGAGAAGCCTCAATGAATGTTTTTTGTGCCGAACTCCACACATGAGAACTATATTCCAAGACAGGTCGTATCTGAGCCTTGTAGATCATTAGAAGCTGAAGTAAAGTATTTCTTCGCACGAAATAGAAAGACAAGTTTCTGGGAAGCACCTTTAACGATACTCAAATAATAAAAATCGTGAACTGGTGTGATGATACCATAGTGAAGGAACCCCCTCCTTAAATTTGTGCAGAATACAGAGTTCCACTGGAAGGTTCCGTTTTCATCAGAAAACTAATAATGACTTTATGAAACGGTATGCAGGTATGGCAAGATCACAAGATCACATACGCAATTTGCGAGGGATCCACCGCCGCCAGTTTAATATCTTATTTTTATTAACTGCTTCTCTTAGACAGAAATAGACACTCGAGAGTACATAAACCGTTACTATTTTAAGATTGTTTGATTCAGTTTTTGTTGGTTTGAATGGCGAATTTCCATGTTTACATTTCGTACAGGCACAGACCGGCTTGTAAGTTTCGAGATATTTTTATTTTAAGTTAAAGGATTTTTTGTACTAATCATAGAAGGGCTGAATTAGAGGGGAAATGTCGAGAGGTGTTTCACTTCCGTGAAATTTGTATACCAAATCAGGATTTCTAGTGGATTTCAGGATTTCTTCAAGGATTCCAGGATTTCAGAATGTATTTTATGGATTTCAACATGATTTCTACTGGTTCTTGTACACCGGATTTCCTAAATTTAACACCCCTCGAGAAATGTTATTTATCAAGTCTCTCACCGAGTTCAGAAAAATAATTACTCAGGTATCACTACTTTTATTCGGGTTTGAAGGCCGTCGTTTTTTGGAATTTCTTCCTGACGTTTCGCTGGCTCGAGTGGCTGGCTTCTTCAGAGGTTCATTCATCTTGGAATTCACTCCGATGACCGGAGATTGTTTCTTCGCAAGTTGTATTTATGCCGATTCAGGTAGTTTGCGGTGCTAATTATTCCATTCGGACTCGGGGAATTGTCATTAATATTGATTACCTTGTTTACTTCCTGTGGGTTCGGAGAATAATCATCATTAATATCTGAAGAACTACCTGCAGTTATTATCGATTTTCTTAAAATGGGATTCCATATTCGGTTGAGGTTGACAGCAAAACACAGGTTGTCTACATTGTTTCCAGCGGTTACCGAAATTGAAAAAAGACGGTTATAGCTCGCGTTATACGATACGAGTTATATAGTCAATAACTGCAGTCTTTGTATGATTTCTGAAGTTCCTTTGCAGCTCCATCATGTTATCTGGACGGTTTTATATAATTTATCGGTTTGTAATAAAAAGATGATCAGATATATTGTGGTTCAGTGTCAACTGTTCTCATTTGAGTTTATACGGGGTGAACACACCGGTGAAAAATATTTTTTATTTTCCTAGTAGGTAATGTTGAAGGATTATCAATAATTTTTGATATTATGGAATATACGTTTTTGGAAAACAGTTTATTTTTGCTATATAAGCGATGACAAAAACGTATAAAAAGGATTTTCTCCACAGATTGAGTATCCCGTAATCATTTAGCGGTTGAAAACTTACTCAATACTTAGACCATAAAATACCGTTTTTTTTTTCAATGACAAATTGTATTTTTTCGATACTTATTTATTCTAACGGATTCAGAACTCGATTCTATAAGGAAAAATTTCAGGAAAAATGATGCTAATAAAACAAACCTGAGTGGAATCAGACGATCCGTTTCCTTCATTTTACGATTGTGACTTGCATTATATAGATGATTTATTTTGTTCCCGATATAATAAATACCAGCCTCAATGAAAATGTGAAAAGTTTTGATATGTAAAATCTGATATTATTGAGATTGGGTCATAATCATGACATGGTCTACTTAAAAGTCTAAAGTTTATGTTCCACTCAGAAATCTCAAAAAAAAACTTTTGTGCGAAAGTTCCGAAATATATCTTTCATATTTCGTCGGGTTTCCTCGGAATTCCCCCGGAATTCCCCGGAATCTCCAGTATTTCCGTCATATAGTTTTAAAATTTTATCGATATTTCTTCATATTTATTTGTAGGAATTCCGAGGAATTCCGAGAAATTCCGGGGAATTCCGAGGGAATTCCTGTTTACGGGAATTCCAGTGTACACATTTTTCCCCAGTGGTCAACCCCTCGAAATTAAAGCTCAGAATGTGATTGTGGAACTGTCATAAGAGAAGGAACGAAGTCGGTCTTTTCTTCGTAGTTTTCTAAGTTCTAACCTACCACAATCTGAGAAAATGAGTATATCAGAAACCCAGACAACTACGGAGGAAAAAATTTATCCACCACGAATTAATCACTTTGAAACATTACTTAAATTCGGTCTCTTTTGAATATATCTCTTCTTCTTCTTCTTCTATTTCTTTATTTAACGTCGGCCTATTTCCACTACCAAGGCCGATCACCGGCGCCGGTAAGCACACTTCCCCCAACCGGAAATTTTGCCGAACCCTCTAGTATTCCAACCAGAGGTAGGGACCTTTAACGAGCCCAACATTCATGGACTCGGGACCGACGGATTTACGTCCCCTCCGAAGGACGACATATCCTCAATATATCTTGTGCTCATTGATATATTGTCTGCGAGCTATGATATGCTATTTCGCTGCAGCTGTACGGGCTTTCGACACGGTATTTCCCTGCATGGTCTCCCATCCAAGTACTAACCGCGCTCGGCGTTGCTTAACTTCAGATATCGAATGACTGTCAGTCAACCTGAAGAGCTGGGCCATGCCCCTGAATATATCTCGTCAAAGCTACACGAATGCGATTGGATTTGTTAATAATGTATTACGTAACGAGGAGGATAAGTAGTCCATCACGCACTGTCGAAAATTGTGAGCACGAGGCGTTGCCGAGTTCGGCAATTCTACACGTATATTTGAATACTTATATAAAAATCGGTCAGTCTATGAGACTCGCTGTCGCTTCGATTGATTTTGTTTTACAGGACTCCACGCCAGGTCTACGTCGAGGTCTACGGTCGTTTCAGATTCGATTGTGAGCTGTCGATTCTGATTCTTCCATAAGACCAGGAGGTTGTGACAAGTGACGTTCTCCCATTTTACACCCCTTGCCTTTTGAGGCTTGATAATTTACCCTAAAATATGAAAAATAAACAGGTCCCTAGCAGCCGAGCGTGTACACTTCATAAGAAAAAACGCTTTCTTTCTGTGGTGAATTTTCGTCTTTTTTATTTAATGTTTTATCTTAAAATAATATTCACTAATACATACAAAGCAGCTTGCAAGAAAAAGTCACGGAATTTTTCAAATGTTTGCTTGAATTTGAATAATTGTGTTCATTCAATTTTTTCACAATTTTTGTGTGTTGGGCTGTAGCTACATGCATGCCATTGATGTCAATAACTTGAAATGTTATATATTAATGAAATCCGAAACGGGATGCATATCAAAAAACACAAAAATTCTCCACAAAAAAAAAGCGTTTTTCCTTATGAAATTAAAAGTATAAGTTTGGTCTATGAACCAAGCATCACAGATCATATGATTTACGAACCTCAATCACTTGAAACTATTGATATGATCTTTTAGATAATTGGATACGAGATTGGATACTTAATTGAGACACTCCTCAAATGATGGTGTCATTCATCGCGCTCACATAGGTGACATTACGAATGAAACGAATATATGATACACCCAAATGAGAACAAAAATTAATAAATTACAGCAAATCCAATCCATCAAGACAAAGAACTAATGACGTGTACTCATGCCCAGCAATTTCTGTGAAATATAGTAAGATAAAAAAACCACATATAAGATGTGTTCTCTGTTTTCGAATTAATTTCTAGTAGGTGTATTTTTTGCCATGCTCTGCACTACAGAGTGTGCAACTGGAAAAGTTGCTGAGTTTGTAATAAGATGGATTGGATAAGCTGTACATACCTGAGTAATTGACAAAATAGTTGAGGCTTTCGCGGCCGAGGTTTTCAGTATCACTACTTTTATTCGGGTTTGAAGGCCGTCGTTTTTTGGAATTTCTTCCTGACGTTTCGCTGGCTCGAGTGGCTGGCTTCTTCAGAGGTTCATTCATCTTGGAATTCACTCCGATGACTGGAGATTGTTTCTTCGCAAGTTGTATTTATGCCGATTCAGGTAGTTTGCGGTGCTAATTATTCCATTCGGATTCGGGGAATTGTCATTAATATTGATTACCTTGTTTACTTCCTGTGGGTTCGGAGAATAATCATCATTAATATCTGAAGAACTACCTGCAGTTATTATCGATTTTCTTAAAATGGGATTCCATATTCGGTTGAGGTTGACAGCTTCTTCTTTTCTGTTGAAATTATCCGTGTGTTTGTGGATTTCTATTGCCTCCCGTACCAGTCGGCTATGGTATCCCTGGTTGGGTGCAATCAGTTTTGCATTTTCAAACAGAATCCTGTGGTTTCCCTCACTAAGTGCGTGTTCCGCCACAGCCGACTTGTCAATTTGCCCTAGTCTGCAGTTTCTCTCATGTTCCTTTAGCCTAATTTAGGCTAATTTAGGCTAAAGGAACATGAGAGAAACTGCAGACTAGGGCAAATTGACAAGTCGGCTGTGGCGGAACACGCACTTAGTGAGGGAAACCACAGGATTCTGTTTGAAAATGCAAAACTGATTGCACCCAACCAGGGATACCATAGCCGACTGGTACGGGAGGCAATAGAAATCCACAAACACACGGATAATTTCAACAGAAAAGAAGAAGCTGTCAACCTCAACCGAATATGGAATCCCATTTTAAGAAAATCGATAATAACTGCAGGTAGTTCTTCAGATATTAATGATGATTATTCTCCGAACCCACAGGAAGTAAACAAGGTAATCAATATTAATGACAATTCCCCGAGTCCGAATGGAATAATTAGCACCGCAAACTACCTGAATCGGCATAAATACAACTTGCGAAGAAACAATCTCCAGTCATCGGAGTGAATTCCAAGATGAATGAACCTCTGAAGAAGCCAGCCACTCGAGCCAGCGAAACGTCAGGAAGAAATTCCAAAAAACGACGGCCTTCAAACCCGAATAAAAGTAGTGATACTGAAAACCTCGGCCGCGAAAGCCTCAACTATTTTGTCAATTACTCAGGTATGTACAGCTTATCCAATCCATCTTATTACAAACTCAGCAACTTTTCCAGTTGCACACTCTGTAGTGCAGAGCATGGCAAAAAATACACCTACTAGAAATTAATTCGAAAACAGAGAACACATCTTATATGTGGTTTTTTTATCTTACTATATTTCACAGAAATTGCTGGGCATGAGTACACGTCATTAGTTCTTTGTCTTGATGGATTGGATTTGCTGTAATTTATTAATTTTTGTTCTCATTTGGGTGTATCATATATTCGTTTCATTCGTAATGTCACCTATGTGAGCGCGATGAATGACACCATCATTTGAGGAGTGTCTCAATTAAGTATCCAATCTCGTATCCAATTATCTAAAAGATCATATCAATAGTTTCAAGTGATTGAGGTTCGTAAATCATATGATCTGTGATGCTTGGTTCATAGACCAAACTTATACTTTTAATTTCATAAGGAAAAACGCTTTTTTTTTGTGGAGAATTTTTGTGTTTTTTGATATGCATCCCGTTTCGGATTTCATTAATATATAACATTTCAAGTTATTGACATCAATGGCATGCATGTAGCTACAGCCCAACACACAAAAATTGTGAAAAAATTGAATGAACACAATTATTCAAATTCAAGCAAACATTTGAAAAATTCCGTGACTTTTTCTTGCAAGCTGCTTTGTATGTATTAGTGAATATTATTTTAAGATAAAACATTAAATAAAAAAGACGAAAATTCACCACAGAAAGAAAGCGTTTTTCCTTATGAAGTGTACACGCTCGGCTGCTAGGGACCTGTTTATTTTTCATATTTTAGGGTAAATTATCAAGCCTCAAAAGGCAAGGGGTGTAAAATGGGAGAACGTCACTTGTCACAACCTCCTGGTCTTATGGAAGAATCAGAATCGACAGCTCACAATCGAATCTGAAACGACCGTAGACCTCGACGTAGACCTGGCGTGGAGTCCTGTAAAACAAAATCAATCGAAGCGACAGCGAGTCTCATAGACTGTGACCGATTTTTATATAAGTATTCAAATATACGTGTAGAATTGCCGAACTCGGCAACGCCTCGTGCTCACAATTTTCGACAGTGCGTGATGGACTACTTATCCTCCTCGTTACGTAATACATTATTAACAAATCCAATCGCATTCGTGTAGCTTTGACGAGATATATTCAGGGGCATGGCCCAGCTCTTCAGGTTGACTGACAGTCATTCGATATCTGAAGTTAAGCAACGCCGAGCGCGGTTAGTACTTGGATGGGAGACCATGCAGGGAAATACCGTGTCGAAAGCCCGTACAGCTGCAGCGAAATAGCATATCATAGCTCGCAGACAATATATCAATGAGCACAAGATATATTGAGGATATGTCGTCCTTCGGAGGGGACGTAAATCCGTCGGTCCCGAGTCCATGAATGTTGGGCTCGTTAAAGGTCCCTACCTCTGGTTGGAATACTAGAGGGTTCGGCAAAATTTCCGGTTGGGGGAAGTGTGCTTACCGGCGCCGGTGATCGGCCTTGGTAGTGGAAATAGGCCGACGTTAAATAAAGAAATAGAAGAAGAAGAAGAAGAGATATATTCAAAAGAGACCGAATTTAAGTAATGTTTCAAAGTGATTAATTCGTGGTGGATAAATTTTTTCCTCCGTAGTTGTCTGGGTTTCTGATATACTCATTTTCTCAGATTGTGGTAGGCTAGAACTCAGAAAACTACGAAGAAAAGACCGACTTCGTTCCTTCTCTTATGACAGTTCCACAATCACATTCTGAGCTTTAATTTCGAGGGGTTGACCACTGGGGAAAAATGTGTACACTGGAATTCCCGTAAACAGGAATTCCCTCGGAATTCCCCGGAATTTCTCGGAATTCCTCGGAATTCCTACAAATAAATATGAAGAAATATCGATAAAATTTTAAAACTATATGACGGAAATACTGGAGATTCCGGGGAATTCCGGGGGAATTCCGAGGAAACCCGACGAAATATGAAAGATATATTTCGGAACTTTCGCACAAAAGTTTTTTTTTGAGATTTCTGAGTGGAACATAAACTTTAGACTTTTAAGTAGACCATGTCATGATTATGACCCAATCTCAATAATATCAGATTTTACATATCAAAACTTTTCACATTTTCATTGAGGCTGGTATTTATTATATCGGGAACAAAATAAATCATCTATATAATGCAAGTCACAATCGTAAAATGAAGGAAACGGATCGTCTGATTCCACTCAGGTTTGTTTTATTAGCATCATTTTTCCTGAAATTTTTCCTTATAGAATCGAGTTCTGAATCCTTTAGAATAAATAAGTATCGAAAAAATACAATTTGTCATTGAAAAAAAAAACGGTATTTTATGGTCTAAGTATTGAGTAAGTTTTCAACCGCTAAATGATTACGGGATACTCAATCTGTGGAGAAAATCCTTTTTATACGTTTTTGTCATCGCTTATATAGCGAAAATAAACTGTTTTCCAAAAACGTATATTCCATAATATCAAAAATTATTGATAATCCTTCAACATTACCTACTAGGAAAATAAAAAATATTTTTCACCGGTGTGTTCACCCCGTATAAACTCAAATGAGAACAGTTGACACTGAACCACAATATATCCGATCATCTTTTTATTACAAACCGATAAATTATATAAAACCGTCCAGATAACATGATGGAGCTGCAAAGGAACTTCAGAAATCATACAAAGACTGCAGTTATTGACTATATAACTCGTATCGTATAACGCGAGCTATAACCGTCTTTTTTCAATTTCGGTAACCGCTGGAAACAATGTAGACAACCTGTGTTTTGTCTGCCAATTATGATCTAGTCTCTCTTCCACAATCAAGGGCGTCCCTTCGTCTTGTAGAGTGAAATTTCAAGACACGTCATTTTTGAAATATTGAGGAAAATAATGGCAGTCGCAGAGGTTGACCCTCGGGTTGACCCCAAAAACAAACACACCAACTACGACAAAATGTTTTTTTGGGCTGTTTCACATGTCCAATTTATATATATTCGAATCAGAATGAGGTTCTATTCCATTGAAAGAAGTTATCGGATTATTTGAAAAAAATACCCCCAACCACACCCCTCTCGAGGCCGCACAAACTATGAAACAAAGTTTTTTGGGTTGTTTCACATGCCTTTTTATATATTCGAATCAGAATGAGGTACTATTTCACTGAAAGAAGTTATTGACTCATTTGCAAAAACTTCCCCAACACACCCCTCCAGGGATATATCAGATGTCTATCAGATCATGAAGTTTGTTGTCATCAGGCTTATTTGTCGCTAACAAAATGTATTTCAAATTGGAAATTCGCCACAAACTCTTTCAAAACAAACTTCCTAACTTTCTTCGTCTAGTGGAAGTGGATTACTTCACACCGGTGTTTTGTTTTTGAATTATGATTTTATATAAATATTGAAATTTTGAAGTTACCTAATAATAATCCCTATAGTTCCTTTATAAATTTTTCGAAATTCCCCGCAATTCCCCATGAATTCCCTCGGAATTCCCCGGAATTCCTATCAATTGTACACCGGAATTCCCATATGGTCAACCCCTCGTTTAATTTTGAGCTTATACAGTCCCTCTCCTTGCACTAACGAACATACCGAGACTGCCATTAACGCGTGTAATAAATGTTGAAAAGCGGGCGTGGTAAGACATGAACGTTGACCTCCGAGAAAATGCACTCTAGCAAAGAGAACGACTTTCCGGTAACTTTGAAACGCCACGATGCAATATAATCGCCCGTTTCGATGTTTTCGACTTTGATAAGCGACGGACGCTATATAAACAACTCATTATGCGGAATCGTAAAGAGATACGCGCAGCAGAAGAGAGGAAAAAACTCGATCCGCAAACGTTCTCGTTCGGGTTTTCTTCCACGTGGAGAAACGGCGATGGAACCGCTCCAAAATGGTTCCGTTCGCAGATGCATACATATTGGGTCTGTCTGGACTTATTCTCGTTGCTTTTTTGGGGCTGTCTCTCAGACTCGGGAATGTCAACAAGGATAAACATCTTGACCAAGATGCATAAAAACCGAGATAAAAACACTGGTGCGTCAGCTGATATGCTTTTGTTAAGTCAATTACTCTGAATATTTCCCTCATATACGAAATGTATGCAATTATCGAAAACTTACAGCGGTAATTGCATTGTATCGAAAACTTACAGCGGTAATTGCATAGTATCAAGTCACCATAACAACACATTTGAAACCGTATCGCTAGACGTCAGTAAACAACACAAATAAATGTCAGATAGACTTCAAAAATAGAAAAACATTTCGCGTTTAGGTGAGTACTCCATACAATCTATAGAGGAAAGTATAAATGAACAAAAAATAACATTTCCTTGAGAATTTCTTTATTCGTGAAATATTCCAATGAATTACATTCGTGCATAAAAATTACCAGATAATTTTGCATTCAAGCGTGATATCTTATACCTACAAATTGCATTCGGATATTTTCATATTTTGTAAAAGAGCCCTCGTCCTTCGGACTCGGGCACTTCCGCCAAAATATGAAAATAAACTCTTTGCAATTTTTAGATCACGCTTCTTGCAAAATTATCGGTAATTTTCATGCACTCGTGCAATTATAACCGATAAGAATAGCAAATGTGTCTCCAATATCGTGTTTATATTGTTGTGAAGACAGTAGAAGATGTTGCCTTTTTTCTGTCATGGAAAAACTGAGATGACGCATTTATTTCTTCTTGGACTTGTCTTGGACTGAATCGAGGGGGTGACCACTCTGGCAATACGTGTACAAATTTGTCCCGCAGTCGACCGCAATCGCTTAATTTTCGTCGGAAATCCCGCAATCACTTAGGAAATCGCTCCAGAAATCCGAAATCACTTTGGAAATCTCGAAATCCTATCGGAAATCCGGAAATCACTGCCTAAACTTTGGAAATCATCACCGAAATCCTATTTGGAAATCGCAGTCGCTAGGGAAATCCGAAATTATAATGCATGCATAGAGACGATTGTAGTCATTGTAGATCGAGTTTTGAGATGTCTAAGTAAGAAGTGTCGAAGGGCCAGAAGCGAACAAGTGTTTTAGTAGGAAAATATATTTATTCAAGTCATTATTAGAATAGCCAACGGGTGGGGAGGTAAGTTACTGATGAATTTAAACCCACTCTCTTCCTTTAAAATAGGTGTCTACTGTACGTGAGCGTGAGATGCATAAATAGTAAACCACGGGTTTCATTGAATTTCGGTCATAGTGAACCATTTATTATTATTAGAGTATTGTTACGTCCTAACGCCGGCCCTGACGAGATCGTAAACGCAGATGAGGAATCGCGTCGTAGCGAACGTCATTTTCCAAGAACCGTAAATGCCGCCTGGAGAATTCGAGACACGTCATCGGGGCTTCTCTAGAGGATTCTCGATAGGTACGCAGATATAAATACGGGACAGGCTTCGCTGCGGGGAGATCTCGGGGGAGATAATTTGTATTACAGGGAGTTAGTGATTCGGCAGTTTTATTCAGAGCTAAGTGACGAGAGTTTAGTAGAGCTAAGTGGAAAGAGTTTTGTTTTTGCTAAGTGCGGAGGTGTAGAATTGCTAGTACAGAAAGTTTTAGTAGCGAGCATTGGAAAGTAATCGGAGCGATTTAAGTGATTGTGTTGTATTGTATTGTGATAGAGAGTTATAATAAAAGTAGTTTAGTGTTGTTTTGTGTTTTAATCGAGGAACCCAAGGAATATCGTAACAGTGGTGTCAGAATTGAGATTTTCCAAGGGATAAATCGTAACAGTATCATTATTAGATCTAGTTTATTATTCATTAATTTTATTATTGAATTTATATTTATATCTACGTTGAGTTGACCACTCATCGCGCACTTCGCTTAAAACAAGTTAACATTTTCAGAAGTGAAATGGGTGAAATCAGCATCAAACTTAAAAACGTGTGCATTACTCTAGTAGTCAAGAGTAATAATAAATAAAGCAATGTGATTTGAAATTGAATTGAACAATTGTTATTTTTTTGGCAGAAATGAATCACAAGAATTGATTGAGTTATATATTACTTAACGAAAAAAACAAGATTGGTCCCATCAAACAAAATTCTTTCTTCCAAAAAAGTAAAAGTCATATATGCACGACAAAATATTTTTTTCAAGCAAGAAAAATTAATTCTTGAACATCAACCATCAATTCAAGGCTAGATTCAAGCGCATATTCATTTTATCAAATGAATAATTCGTTTGCCTTACTACATTTTTCTGTTACTTTTCTCAAGTATATCTTGGTATCGAATCAATAGGGCCATATGATTGAATTGAATTTGACAGACAAGCCTTCGTGCAATAGCTATAAATTTGATTCTATCAAGTTTGATTGTTTCATTCAACCAGATTATTATTTTTTTGATCAATATATAAGTAAACTTAGATGGAACCAGAATTTATTTCTCTCAATACATATATTCTCAAATTGAAACATTTTCAGCAAGAACTCCATTTCTTTGCTGCTAAATAATATTTCGGTCTCAAGAATACACATGTTCGGATTAAGTAATATTTGATCGAAATAATGAGATAAATGTGACTAAATGACTTTGAAATAACCGAAAATATTTTCATTTTTTGTAATTCAGGCACCAAAACTACTTTAAAATGTCTCATTTTCAATAACTTATCGCAATAATTATTTTATAATGTTTAGGAAATCTATCGAAATCGGTTGGGATTTCCAAGAAATCATCGGAAATCTCTTGGAATCGTATGCGATTTCATTGAAATCATCGGAAATCCCTCTATATCTCATGTGATTTCCACGAAATCTCTGGAAATCATATGAGATTTCCAGGAAATCCTCGGAAATCCCAAATTTTTCAGGAAATCATGAGGGATTTCGGCAATACGTGTACGTTTTCTGATGAGTGGTCACCCCCTCGGACTGAATACTGTATGAATGCTGTTGTATTTGGAAAACGAAACTTCCATAGGAGTATACAAGAGTAAGTATTAGCATGCACTCTTTTCATATATCTATGCAAGATGCATAAAAACATTGTTACGTTAACTGATATGCTTTTGTTTCGTCAATTCCTCTAGGTCTGAGAAATCAAAGTGACAGCTTTTTGACGGTGATGATTCAAATGCGATTTGACAACAATGATAAACATCTCGACCAAGATGCATAAAAACACTGTTGCGTCAACTGATATGCGTTTGTTTCGTCAATTCCTCTCGATCTGAGAAATCAAAGTGACAGCTTTTTGACGGTGATGATTCAAATGCGATTTGACAACAATGATAAACATCTCGACCAAGATGCATAAAAACACTATTGCGTCAACTGATATGCTTTTGTTTCGTCAATTCCTCTCGATCTGAGAAATCAAAGTGACAGCTTTTTGACGGTAGGTGATGAATCAAATGCGATTCGACAACAATGATAAACATCTCGACCAAGATGCATAAAAACACTGTTGCGTCAACTGATATGCTTTTGTTGAATCAATTCCTCTGATAAGAATAGCTAATGTGTCTCCAATATCGTGTTTATATTGTTGTGAAGTAAAACTGGAATTTTTCCGAAAGAGAAATGAAGTATATACATCTCTTTTTGGTCAGCAGTGAATAATACAGCATTAAATGAAAACCCTGGTGCGTTAACTGATATGCTTTTGTTTCGTCAATTCCTCTCGATCTGAGAAATCAAAGTGACAGCTTTTTGACGGTAGGTGATGAATCAAATGCGATTCGACAACAATGATGAACATCTCGACCAAGATGCATAAAAACACTGTTGCGTCAACTGATATGCTTTTGTTAAGTCAATTCCTCTGATAAGAATAGCTAATGTGTCTCGAATGTCGTGTTAATATTGTTGTGAAGTAAAACTGGAATTTTTCCGAAAGAGAAATGAAGTATATACATCTCTTTTTGGTCAGCAGTGAATAATACAGCATTAAATGAAAACCCTGGTGCGTTAACTGATATGGTTTTGTTTCGTCAATTCCTCTCGATCTGAGAAATCAAAGTGACAGCTTTTTGATGGTAGGTGATGATTCAAATGCGATTCGACAACAATGATAAACATCTCGACCAAGATGCATAAAAACACTGTTGCGTCAACTGATATGCTTTTGTTAAGTCAATTCCTCTGATAAGAATAGCTAATGTGTCTCCAATATCGTGTTAATATTGTTGTGAAGTAAAACTGGATTTTTTCCGAAAGAGACTGCACTGTGGCGGAATCTTTCGTTCACCAATAGAATCATTAGTACACAAAATGTTTAAGCAGGCCACCTTATAGAAAGCTAACCCCTTACAGACAAGTTCGATACTTTGATTTGAAGTAATTGCAATTTGAATACGTTTGGAAGTTCCGAAGAACTAAATATTCAATTCTATTCCAATTAGTTTTGTTCGTTTCATTTCACGTTGTACTCTCCTCGTTTCTACCGTTACTATTGCCACTGTTGAGGTAAATTTTTACCTCTAGTTACTTTTACAACGAAGCATTTCACATATTTTGAAAATAGAAGATACTTAGTATTGAAAATCTCAGAATCAAAATTGATGTCAAGTGATAACAGATTGCGAGCTTTTCCGGACGATGAAGAAAACAAACTCAACGTTTAATAACCTTTCTCTTATTTGGGTAGATGCTCGTGTGATTTACAGATTGTTTTCCAGACTCTCTTGTGAAGAAGGATTCGAAAGCGATCATTTAAAATCATAGAATGAAAGTCGGAGGTGCAGGGAATTCGACGTTACGTTTCCAGATTCATAAAGTGCGCCTCCATTGGCAATCTCTCGAAGGGATTTCTTTAATTAAAATTACGATTTTTCAGGTATAAGGTTTTTATGCATTTTGATCTAGACTCAATACAATACCATCTCTACTAATCTGTTGAATTTCTTTATTGGTCCTCTCAAATCGTACTTTTTGTTTAATTCAAGAACTTGCTCAGAGGCAACATTTATTTCAACCTCGATTTCAACGAATATAATTATTACAATAATGGTAATAAAAGTAATATCCACCTAAATTGGCATTCACCATCAAACCAAAAAACAACTTGATGTCTGTTGATGATGACCTTCCTCACACTGGCTATTAATGACGAGAACTAATGCGACCATAAGATTTTACTTTCAATACTTACTTATCTGAATATTTTATTACTTTTCATTATTCTACGAGTCAGTTTATTCATCGGTTCATTCCATCTTTCAAAATAAGCATATTTAAGTTGAGAGATAGATGACATTTTCATTTCTGATTTTTTCCATTCGGATCATTAGAGCTCTATCTTTTCCACGTTTCCACCGACCAAGTTTTTTGAACTTCGCATGCTATTTTTGAATACTAGCAATGCAAACTGACAGATAGATCGAGAGATAGATGACATTTTTTGCAGCGACGAGTTGTCGCGAGAAATTGCAGTGACAATTGCATCGTCGAAACAGGGTCTAACATTCAACATAAATTTGATATCACGACTACAATCAACCTCCATTAAGTTAGCATGGCCACTTGTAGTAAAATCATTGTAACATTTTTTTTTAAATGTCGTATAATTGTCGAGAATTTGTCGTGGAAAGAAAATAATTGTCACGCTTATACTTTTTTTTCTAAGGGGTGGCTTTGTTAACTTAATATCAAATTAGCAAAGCCACCTTGCTATAATTCCTAATGAAACTCAAATCTCGAAACTATTATCGTAGATAATTGTCGAGTAATTGTCATAGTTCATTCCACATGAAAAACCACCAAAAAAGTTTTTTATTTCCTGGATATCACCTCGGATATCACGCCCTTGTCATGTTTTTCCTCGCATATTTCCTACGTTTTCTACCATGTGGCAACACCGCTAGGATTTTCACTGTTTTTTTCAACACTCTTTCATAAAATCGCGAAAGGAACCGGAATATGCAATTGTCGAGAAGTCAGTATCGATATGTCATCACTATTTTCGTTGAAAAAGTAGCTGAGATGAGAAGATATTGTTATTCTCTTGAACTATCGATCTTGCAAAAATTCCTAATGAAACTCAAATCTCGAAACTATTATTGTAGACAACTGTCGATACTTTGGGAAATGGAAAAAATTGTTTTTCGAAAGGAATTCGTGATAAAATCGATAGTTACAATTTCTTCTCTTCTCAGGCGCTTTTTAAACGAAAATACTGATGACATATCGATACTGACTTTTCGACAATTGCATAGTCCGGTTCCTTTCGCGATTTTATGAAAGAATGTTGAAGAAAACGGTGAAAATCCTAGGGGTAAAAAACGTAGGAAACATGAGAGGTAAAACATGACAGGGGCGTGATATCCAGGAAATAAAAAACTTTTTTGGTGGTTTTTCATATGGAATGAACTACGACAATTACTCGACAATTATCTACGATAATAGTTTCGAGATTTGAGTTTCATTAGGAATTTTAGCAAGGTGGCTGTGCTAACATAACATTAAGTTAGCAAAGCCACACCTCAGAAAAAAAGTAAGTATAAGCGCGACAATTATTTTCTTTCCACGACAAATTCTCGACAATTATACGACATTTAAAAAAAAAATGTTACAATGATTTTACTGCAAGTGGCCTTGCTAACTTTATGGAGGTCTACAATCAATTGTCCAAAAGACAAATTCAGCGAATTTTGGCTTCAAATTCTTTGTGAAATTGAAGTAAAAATGATATTTTTAGGAAATGTATTGTTCAACAGCGAGTTCAACAGTTTCTGGATTGATATTGTATCTAGTTATATCCATGAAGCAAGCAAGAATTTTACCTACTTTACTTGATGCCATTCATTGTCTCGTCGATCATTGAAAATGAGTGATAACGAAGAAATTTCTGCTACACCACAAAAAATTACCGCCACAAGCATGGTGAGTAGTAGAAAAAGTACAGTACGCGATTCCGGGATAAAGCTAATTACGTGCAATTTGCAATTGCAATTTTGCTCGTGCGTAATAGGCTACTTATCCTACTCGTTACGTAATATACCATTATTCTTCCACAATTCCACAATTATTTTCGTCACTCAGTACAATCAATGGCTATATTCACTATAAGCCTATCCCAGCCATCGATAGTCCATTGAAAAAAAATACAACCGAATAATTCTATTGTTACACCTCTCCCGTGAAAATTCGAGCCTATCCCAACAGAACGGCACGTCATGGAAAGAATAGAGGAATATCATTAGTATGCGCCAGACTGGGTACCTTTGCATGGTGCAACAAACTATACACAGCGTTCCTCCCACTCGCGCCTTGTCTGCCTTTTAATGCCCACATATGTCACATCTGTTAGATAAACGGCACGTGCATCCCTTTCGAGATGGGCGAGAATTTGAATAAACCAGAAGAAATTTTAATTGTCACATAATAAATCTTTGACGAACGTAGGTTCAATAATTTTGGTCATGTGGTATGGAGTAGTTGTGAATATGCAAAAGAATAATATGAATTGGTCTACTGAAAAGAAGTAATTTTGGAAGAAATCACTTACTAGGGGTACTACTACGAATGAAATGTTTTCAAACTCAGATCCAATCAAGGAAGTAAATGTTCCTGAAGCCCCATTCAAATCAGCATATTTCAGAATATTTTTGAAACTTCAGCTACAATCGAGGTTACAGTGAGCATTCCAAGTTCAAAAAAGTTACTTATTCGGAGATACAGGAGGTCCATTTTACTGTAATTCATCATTTTTCACGCATCAAAATTGTCCTTTTTATCAAAACACACACACGCCCTTATTTACTTGTTTTCAACATCTTTAAGAAAAAAAACATTAATTTTTTCAAAAAATTCAACCTTCTTCAAGACCTTAACATTAGTTTGTTCAGTTGGCAACAATAACAATGAAGGCGGTGCAAATAAATCAGTGTTGAACTATGACATACAAACGAACTTATGACAATTTGCAGGGTGAATTTTTTCGAAACAATGTGGTTTTCTGCTCAAAAATGTTGAAAACAAGAAAATAAGGTCATGTGTAGTTGAAACTTTTCCTAGAGATCAATTACCCTAACACCAAACTAACAGAGTTTGGTGTTAGGGTAATTGATCTCTAGGAAAAGTTTCAACTTTTACACCAAAGGTTCGAAAACTCATCGTTTATTCATGTGTATAGTGTTTAATGTGTTTTTAACGAGGGGTCTCTCACTCTAGGAAATAGGTGTACACAATTTGAGAAATATTTAGGAAATATAGGAAATATTCAGGAAATGAAGGAAATATTTAGGAAATATAGGAAATATAGGAAATATTTGAGAAATAGTAGGAAATGATTGGGAAATAATGGAAAATATATAGGAAATGTTTGAGAAATGAAAGGAAATTTTTGAAAATTGATGACGTGCTGTGGCACTCACGTGTCACGTGTTTGCGCAACTTTGGTCTGTTGCCTTTTTTAGTTTGTCTATGAACATCCAGCAAAGAGGTTGTGACACTGTATTATAGCGAGTGATTGATTTTTGTGGAAAGTTTGCAGAAAAATTAGGTGAGTTTATCGAAAAGCTTTATATTTTATTTTTTTATTTCATAAGAATAATTAATTGATATTTGAATAAGTATTATTTGGAGCTCAATTTAGACCCTGTGGCTGTAACGTTTTGGTGATCTCATTCTTTATTTACTATTCATTACTCGAGTGATTATGAAAAAATTTTGGCTTGAAAATTGTACTTTATTTATATTTAAAGACCTTAATTACGTAAGAATCGGGTATTGAGCAATAACTGATGAATGAAATCAAGACAGGTTCGAACGGGTTCGAACTTGTTTTCGGAATCACCTTATTTGCAGGATTTTTTCTGGTAATTTTTTTTTCTATTGTTATTTACTCACTATCAGGCAGTATCAAGTTTTGAAAAAATAAACCTAAAGCTTCTCATACATGATTTTTTCATTTTTATCAGCTTTTTCGTGTCAGGATTTTATCTGATTAACTCTTTCAACATATTTTCACGTAATTCGATGGATATTGATCAGTCACGAATGCCAGCCAATATGAATTATGAACTGATTAGGAAATGAAGGAATAATTTGGGAAATATAGGAAATATTTAGGAAATATTTAGAAAATTTAGGAAATAATTTGAGAAATATAGGAAATACCTAATTTGAGAAATAAGGAAATAATATGGGAAATAATGGGGAAAAAGCTCAGTGAGAGGCCCCTCGGTTTTTGATGACAGAAATTTGATGTGAAAAATGTTCGGAAAAATGGTGAAGTTTCACCTGTAGGTATCTTCAAAAGTAGACGTGAACGACGAAAATTTTATTTGAATTTTTGTAGAGGAGTCCAAATTACGTAAGTTCCACATACATTTTTTGTGAGTGTGAGTTTCACAAAGTAAGAAAAAATTAAATTGAAAATCAGTACCGAGATCAGTAGGTACTCACTCAAGCATCAGTACGTACTAGAAAATCAAGTAAGTGCTCGGTAAGTGCCAAACTAGGAGTCTAGGTACATATTTTTCGAGGGGCAATCCACGTGAAATTTGTACAGCAAATTTTCCGAAAAATTTTCAAATATGGGATTAAGTACACTCGAGATTTCAACTGGATTTCATCAAGATTTCAGGCGATTTCAGGAGGGATTTCTGGATTTTATCGAGGATTTTATCGTGTATTTGCAAGATTTGTTTTGTAGTAAATTTTGTACACCCCTCGATATTTTCATAAATTCTACCTCGATTTTTACATATAAAGTGCCATTTCAGAACTGACTTACGTAGCTCGTTACGTAGGTAAATATCGAGGTAAATATCATAACGCCTTACTTTTTATACGGGTAATCAGCAGTACCTCCAGTAGCAAGGCCACTTGTAAAATAATGAAACATTTTTTTGAATGTATAATTGTAAGTACTAGTAATAAGAGAATTCGTCGTGGGAGAAAAATAATATAAGGGTTGTCTTTGTCACTTAGTATTAAGTTCATGAAGTTCGTCTATTTGCAATGCCTACCTAAGTACTTGAAACACGAAATGTATTGAAATGAATGACTTACTCAAATATTTATGAGAATATTTTTTTCTTGGTCATTTTATGAAATCATTTCGGGTGATTGTGAATAAAATAGTATAGAAACCCCGACAAAAGACATTTCTCTTTCGGTGAGAAATATTTTTCTCTTGAAATTCCTCCGCTTCTAATCATTGAATAAGTAATTAGAAGGATGCAATGGTGTGGTCAAATTTTATACAAACTCAATAACAAAAAAATGTATTGCTAGCCTGACGTCAAGTTTGTCAAAACTTATAATTTTTTTAAGAAATAAGGTAGGCAGATATTTTCTTAGCAACCAATCAATAGCAAAATATTTTCCACCATATTACACGAGATATTACATTCATTTAACAAATTCGATAACATGATACATAAGTACTTCCCTTGTAGGGTTAGTTTGTTTTGTAATAGGTAATATTCCCTATAATATTCTTGAGTCTCCTGTGAAGTAAAAAAGGAATTGATCATGAACCTCCGCTGACTCTGCATAAAAATTAATAATAATAATAATAATAATTATTATTATTATTATTATTATTATTATTATTATTATTATTAAAAATTAGATACATAATTGTTCTGCAGCCAAGCAAGATTTGTATTCACTCTATTTTTTGTAGGTCGGTTAAAGACGATTTATCATTTATTATTATTAAATGGTGAAAACTAAAGAATCTATCTGGAAATCTATGAAATTGATTCTGAAGATTTCAACACAAACGAAGTCAGCTCGGAAGTCAGTCAACACGTTTTTTAAATTTCGGATAATAGGAGTTTGAAGATTACCGAATATAGGATAAATCTTCATTCCAATCATTCATTTGCATAACAACCCCTACAATGAAATAGCATCGCCAAACGTATGTAAATCCTGAGGGAGTTTTGTGAATACTTCGTTTGGAACTGAAAAATGTGACAGTCTAACTGTTTCTTGCTATCCCTCTTGAGGTATATTCATAGATCACAGGAACCGGTAGTGACTCATACAGCAAACGAATGTCTAACCTTACACCCTCTTCGCCCTCGTATAGCGCATGCCACCCCACCGTTTCGAAGAAATCGCAACCCTCTGAACCCAGAAATAATCTTTACCTAGGTAAAAGAAAGAAACTTTCAAGTTGTGACAAAACACAAAAGGGTCGAATCATGGATACAGGTTCTGTACCTAGATAAATCTGAATAGAATGGCTGCTGCAAACAAATTTCCTTTCTAACTGCAGATAAATTTGTAATTCTTTAGCGAATTGTAGGTACCCAGTTACTTGTTAACAAACTCTACGACTCGCCCGTTGCTTTCTCATCTGGTAAACAAAAGATTTTTAAATACTAATATCAGTGACATCTGAACAAAATTCACCTGCAGGCGTGACTATAACTGGTACCTGTCTATGCGGTCTGTGTGCTCTTTAGGTAACAGGTTTAAATTCGACCGTTTAGAACCACAAAACTTCAAAAAACGAGACACATCTGTTTAAGTTAATACATTTTGTAGTGCTAGTTTCAGAGTACATGAGGATTCATGAACATTTGTTTTCGAGGAAATGAAGTGCTTACTAGATGAATATAATTTTTCATAAAACAAATAGTCACGTAAATTCAAATCGAATTTCACTCACCCAAAGCTCGGTGCCCCAATTCATGAATGTAGTTATGGAGGTCATTATTCCAAAGCAAGGAAGCCACTCAACAAAAAACACTACACAAACACAAATTATTAGGAAAGTATTTTTTACGAACTAAACACTTCTTATAATAACACTGCCCAACATGGCTGACTCACGACTCACTACTAGTTTATAAGTCTGTACACCTCTGAAGAAGTCACAAGGGATAATGAAATAAATTTGACAGATATACAGTTTCTGTTTGTACAAACATCTGGCGGTTGATAGCGCAACTAAGTTTTAATTAACGAACAGCCAAGTCGAATGTTGAACAGAAAACTGTAAACTGTTGGAAATAATGAAATGAGCAAAAAATGGAGGGAATCACAAACATCAGTGGCGTAACAAAGATAAACAATCAGTTACTGGAAGGGAATATTGTGAATCTGTTTCTGAGAAGTAAGTGCCACCGCACAAAGGCCTCAGCAGACCTTTTAATCAGAATCTTTCATTTTGGACCCCGTTCTGAGACAGACTAGAAGTGTGTACCAGATCAAAGACTTTTTTTTCGACATTAATTACCCTAACACCAAACTACTATCAATCACACTCGACGCGCGTTCCGCTGACAAGAATAGAATTTTCAGAAGAAAATTGATGCTAATTATACAGACTATTCCATCGAAAAATTACACTCGAGATTTCAAAAGCGTTTGATCGTGTTTGCGACATCGTAGTCTCCTCTGAATTAGCGTTTTATGGTTCACCTCCTCAATCGTGTTCTTTGTTGAAGAGTTTGTCGTCTGATAGGTCTCTATATGTGATTGTTGTTGGAGTATCGTCTGATATTCTCTCAATAAATGCAGGTGTTCCTCAGGGTTCAGTTCTGGCGCTCACTTTGTTTCCGTTTCATATCATTGAGCTGCTGGTAAAAACGCATTGTTCAATGCATAGTTTTGTGGATCAACTTATTGGAACTTTTCTATTGGGAAGTTCATCATCCAGATACGCCTCTATCGGAAAATATTTGAACTATTTCATCACGTAAAACAAAATCAAACTTCTGAATGTGAAATTATGGTACGCTTCTCTAAAACATTCACACACTGAATAGTCTACACATTTGTTTTACACAGAACTTTGCCATAATTCGAAAAACACAAGGTACAATAAAAAATACAAGGTGGACAATAGTAAACATATGTTTTTGACAGATTACGATCAGCTGATTACGGTTTGTTGCCGACATTTTCGAACAGACATCAGCGCCCTCATCGGTAGAACTTCTTCCCGAATTCTTCATCGAATATTCAGATGTCAGGAGTAACTACAAAGTCAAGTATCTAGATGCTAGGAATTACGATCAGTAATAATGCCTACTGGGAATAACCTTGTGAAATCGATCGCTAAAGGTGCTTCTCAAAAGCTTGTATTTCTATTAACTAAATAAATAAATAAAAACTCATTCTCCCTTCCTTTCCTCTCAACTTTTGAAATGGATTAGATATCAATGTCTGAAGTTTATATGAAAAAGTATCACGTCACTCGATTGGAAAAGTGGGTTTTGTGTTACCTCATTTGACAGCTCTTTCAATTCTCTAACATTTATTTTTTGAGAATTGCTTTTTCTATTTTATTCAAAATAATCTTCAAACTTGCGGAAATGCGTCATTTCAATGGAAATTTCATTCAAAAAGCAGTTCAATTTATATCAATAACTTCTAATTAACCTCCATGATAATAAGGCATCCCACATACTTGTCAAAAATGTCAAATTTACCAATATGGCGGCATGTACCACCCAGAAACTCTCGTTTGTCTTTTTCAAAAAACTTAAATGTAAAACTGGTGCACCCTCGGTGTTTTTTATTCTTCATTAAGCATTTGAATAATGGAAGATGAAGATACACGAATTTTACACTGGTTTGAAAACTAATCGATTTGTTCATTGTTTGGCCCCCAGATATCACGTGATCTGGAATGCCTTATTACGTCAATCCAAAAGTCGAGCCTCGAACCGAGGGAAACCTTTGTTGAAATCAGTAAATTTGAAAATTTGACCACGGATAACTCAGGAACGGATGGTCCGATTTTCGAAAGTAAAAACAATTCAAAATATTGTTATAAAATTTCAGAAAAACAATTTAATGAGTCTCTCTCAATTTTATAGTTCGATAACTAGTGGATCTTAGCATATTCAACGATCCTGGAAATGTTAAGACGTTTCTTAAAGATAATTATTGGTTAGAGGTCAGAGAATGGACCAATGGACCAGAAAGATGGAAAACTCATTACTAAATATTATTTCACTTTCAGAACAGGCATGCAGGAAAATCAGCTCGAAAACTTCACAAATGAACTTTTCATTATAGGACATAAAAGTGTACAAATAAACAGCAGCGGGTCTCCTACACTTCTGAATGGTCAATTCAAAATATAATATGGAAATTGCATAAAATTCAAATTTGTCTCAAATATGTTTCTCTCGAATCTCTATTATCGTCACATCATGATCAGAACTTATTTTTATTATTTAATTATTATTCAAACTTAAAAATCTAAAACGAAAGTGAGGAATTGGGGGGGGGGATTCAAAATCACGAAACGCGTCACCACTTGTCGAAAGGAAAAGTCACGTCAGAGGACACAAAATGAAGATATTTTGCGTCAAATCTCGATTTTTCGTCAGCCGAGATCAAAGAAGTGAAAGCTGCAAGGTAATTATTATGTAATATGATATGGTTCAATCCATAACATAAATTATAGATTTTTACATCCATCTCATAATAATGTATACAAAATAATAAGTAAATAATAAATTATCAATATTAATATTATTAATAAATAATAATAAGACAAGTATGTTTATTATAAATCGATATAGGATATAGGTTCTACTGCTGGATAGCAATTGCAGAAGCTACTTCCGACTAATTCGCACTGAGCTGCATATAAATATAGCACACTTTCATTAAAATGGTCTTCACAACAATATAAACACAATATCTTACACCAATGTTTCCGAACGATTGCATCGCTTGGAATAAAAAAAAAACAGTACGATGCAATACTTGAAAGGTTCGTTAGGTTCTTCCAAGATCTATATAGGAATTGAAACTGAAAATATGTCCGAGTAAATGACATCCTCACAGTAAACAAACACAGAAAATGCCCTGAAGGCTTCCAAAGCGCACGCTAGAGGGTGACGTTCGAACGGCTCGAATTTATTTAGTGTTTTCAATTTCATTTTAGAGTTACAATTTGGATATTTCCATCCCTATTTATATTTGTTTCTACGATATAAAGATAATGGATATTCTCTATTGTGGTAGTTGTGAATTCAAACCTATACTTTATAGAAATGAGTAAATAAATTATCTCAACTGGATGAAATAAGAAGCAAACTTCGGGAGATTATTTATCCCATTATATCCGGGATAAAATTAACAGAATGTGTTATTTTACTCCCTAGTTCCCATTTATAACGTAACTGCTTTGAATCTGTACGGTGTAACTTTTTTGTCTAAAGGCTTCAGGAAATAGAACGTTTCTTTCTCTTTTCTTCCACTCTATAAATTTGCCGAAATCGTTAAGGGACTTTAGTTAAATGAAACTATGTGAATTGTTATAAAATTTATAATAATCAATATAATAATAAAATATCAAATAGTTTGTTCAGAATAAAATAATATTGTTATAATATACTGCAGAAACTGAAAAACCTTCCACAATGAATTCATCTAAAATTACATGTCCATATTTCAATAGAGTTTTGAATAATTAAATATAGAATAATGTTTTTGGCAATAAAATTATATCGTAACAATAAAATGCAGAAAGTAAAGGACCCTCCACAACAGATAAAACGTTTGTTTTCGAGGGTTAAGTACGAAGGCCTGGAATATTGCAGAAAATTACAAATTCATTCATCACATTGAACATAATTTGCTGGAAAAAGCCCATATTTTCCTTTGCATAGTCCCCGCCACCAACCTTCATCTATCTGAAAAATTAATGAATATATTTATTTCTTTGTTCACGACCCTATATGCTTATTAAATTGTAGAGAAAAGAAATATGCCATCACAAGTAGAAACTAAACCTTATACATATAATTCAAGTGTTGAACATCTGAAAGTCTATTTGATTTAAAAAAAAAAGACTAAAATGAGGTCTGAAATATTTTAGACCAGGAGGTGGTGACAGGTGACGTTCTCCTATTTCACACTGCATGCCTTTTTAAGGCTTGATAATTACCCTAAAATATGAAAAATAGACCTAAACCCTTTTCTTTTTGTGGTGAGGTTTCGTGTTTTTATTTATTATTTTAGCTTAAATTAATATTCACTAATACAATACAAAGCAGTGTGCAGGAAAAAGTCAAAGAATTTTTCAAACGTTTGCTCGAATTTAAAAAAATTATGTTCATACAATTTTTTCACAATTTTTGTATGTTGGGCTGTAGCTACAGCATGCCATTTACGTCAATAACTTAAAATGATATATGTTAATGAAATCCAAAGCGGCATACAAATCAAAAACACGAAAATTCCCCACAAAAAGAAAAGAGTTTTTCCTTAGGAAGTGCACAAGCCTGTCTCTTTTTCATATTTTAGGGTTAATTATCAAGGCTCAAAAAGGCATGCAGTGTAAAATGGGAGAACGCCACCTGTCACCACCTCCTGGTTTATTTACATAATAAAATAATAAAACACAGAAAAAATCAATATTACATAAATCGTCAAATATTACAGATTTTCATGTAAGACTTAATGATTTTGGCCCGCAGTGAGAGAGAATTAGTATTGGCAAGCCTAGATTCTATTGGGATGGAAAAAGGGAACGTGAAATTAATTATTCAAGCGTGTCTGCCTGGCTAATGAAAGTGAAAAAAAATTGATAACAATTGTTTTTGAGAGTAATTTCAATGAAACTTTCATCGACTGAAACATTTAAGCATTATATTGGTAACATAAGCGTTAATTTATGCTGTGATAGATTTATTCCCAAGACACCAGATCTTTTGATGTGATTCAGTAGTATTTCATTTCATATTTCTCGGGAGAAATGTATTCATGGAAAAAAAAGGAGAAAAAATGCAGTCATTGGGATTATTATATTTGATCATAAGATGTCACATCCAATAACTGCAGTAAAACTGGCAAACAAGGCTCGGGATACTATTAGCAAAACCAGACACCCAATGAAAAGTTAAATTATGTATTGCATAAATCATCAAAAGTACTATATCTCAGAAATTATGTCATTTCAAGAATGTGCAAGTTTATTCTTCAAAAATCACCGTGAAAGTTTCAACAATCGTACCTTATCTATGTGCGTTATAATGTCATCAGGGTCGAAAGATATTTCATCTTCTGCAGCGGCCTGATAGTCATACATAGCCGTTGCCGTTATTCCAGTATCAACGATTTCTTCTTGGATGTCTTCTTCTGGTTCCTCAACCTGTGGTGCTACCGAACTCTCATCAACAGCGGTCGATACCTATGATAAAATGTGAAGCATTGAAGTATATTATGTATTGTAATTTTTTTGATGAGCGACTTTTTAGATGTTATCGGTTAGTTAACAGTTAGATCAGTTCAAATAGTTATAAATAATAATCATTACTGTGATTCGACTACCAAGTGATAAATAAACGGAAAGGTAAACAACAAAACGGTTTAAATGAACATGGGCTACTGCTAGCACCCCCTTAGCTCTTACCTGCGTTGTATGATGTGCAGCTCGCTTTATTGTGGAAGTGTCGAAATTTTCATAAATCTGATCGTCAGAATCAGAATCGTCGGGTTTTTGTTGTTGCAGTTGTCTGAGCAATTCCAACTCTTCTTGGATCTGAAAATGATTTTGAGTATTTCCACAACGAAAAAAAAGTTTTCAAGATTTGCTGAACAAGAATAGCCTCTATGTTAAATTGAATTATTAATGAAAAGAAATAATTCTTGAAACTATTTTCTGAAATGGTTGGCGGATCTTGAAGATTTTAGTACTTAATTTTCATCATGTATGTATTTTATTTATAAAGTGTTTCTTTTTTGTTCAATCTTCGAAGAGTCCGCAAATTGAAAATATTCAACAAACTATGTCTTCATTGGTTCATAGATGAAAATACACAAGTTCTATCAGTAAATTGCACAAGTTGTGCCAAAAGAATTTGCTAATAGTAGTACAATTTTGTAGTCGGTCATTTACATTTTACATCTGAAAAAGGTTATGTTGCCAACGTCTTAGAAAAAGGTTATGTTGCCAACGTCTTACCGTTACTGTCATACGTGATAGTTAACATACCTAACAACCTGTCAAAGTTTGGAGTAAAACTGGCGACACAAGCTTGCTATGATAATAAGGTTGAAAAAATTATAGTTCAGATTTATTGCATGCGTGAATTATAATATGTATTATATTTGTTAATATAAATAGAAAGTTGTATCTGCGGCTTCATACTATTCAAATTACAACCACACTGCAGCACTGAATAAAAAAAGTGAACTTTAAATAACAAAACTACTCAAAACTTCGATGAATAATAGGACTTAGAATCATCAGCAAAACATTTGACATTGTTTGTAATGGCTGTCAATTTGCGCCAACTAGCGATGAAATTGAAAAACACACCATGATATATAAAAGTGTCGAAATAAAATTCCAAACAATATCGCACCAATTGCAACATCAGGGTTTTTAGACATCTTAGTGGCAGTGACTTGAAAAAAAAAGTTACATACTTGTTGAGGTTATGATTTTTTTGTGAGAATGTTGGTTTGAACATGTTTTGCGCGCTTTTGAGGAACTAGGATGGTCAGAACCTTTTTGGCGGGACAAAAACATAATTATTGTGGGACAGGCATATATATATATATATATATATATATATATATATATATATATATATATATATATTATATATATATATATGTTAGCATGAAGATTCTCACGGACGAAGTATGATGCGTTGCTTTTTCGGGTTTCATTCCGTGTTCTGTGGTTTTGATCCTCTGAAGGATAATTCTCACAACGTTTCGGCAAAGTCTCATTTGCCATCTTCTAGGTGATGTCTTGAGTTTCGAGTTCGGGAAGCGATGAAAACTTCTACTCTCGAACAATCAGAGAGGCTATCGAAATTGAGAAACGACCGAGTAGCATGAACAAGAGAGACGACGCCCAAAGATTACCAGGAAGGTGGCAATCCATTATATCACTAAACAAATAGACAAGCCGATTACACCAGAGGAACAATATCGGACCTTACCACGTAATTACCCAGACATAATGACAAATGCAGTCGGACCAACGAAGAAAGGGGAGGGGCCCAGAACAAAGATACCATCAATGAACACCCCTATATATTGAGAAGTAGAACTCGAATTAATTAGTCAAGTTCGGAGGTCGAAACTCTAGACATCACCTAGAAGATGGCAAATGAGACTTTGCCGAAACGTTGTGACAATTATCCTTCAGGGGATTAAAACCACAGAACACGGAATGAAACCCGAAAAAACATTCATCATACTTTGTCCCTGAGAATCTTCATGCTAATATATATATATATATATACATATATAAATCATTCCATATATCTCTATATCCAATATCTATTATATCCCTGAGCTTATCTTTCCAATCCTACAATACCATACCCTGTTCCCAAAAGCTGTTTATGTCCACTTACCATATTGTTTTCTTTTTCAGTCACACTTTCTTCACTTTGAGCATCAAACTGAGCAACTTTTGTTTGGTCCAACTGCTTAGGTACAACTTTTTCTTCATTGTTCACTATTGCTTCCTGGCTAACCTGCGTCAGGAATGCCGTCTTAGTCTTATCGAGTTTGTTAGTTTCAACAATAGCAGGAGCCGTCGTCTCCTGCTGACTAGATTGCGTCAAAAACGCAGTCTTGGATTGATCCAATTGCTTGGGCGCTGGAGCTTTCTCACTAGGTGCAGGTGCCGTATCGTCTTTTTTGATATTTGAAAACAAGGCGGCTTTGGCATGAATGTTTTTTCGGGGTACTTGGGAAGACCCTATTGCAGTATCGGTTTTATTCTCCTGAGCCTGAAAATAAAATATTGTTATGCCATCTCACAACTCAAATTTATGAAGGCATAGAAGAAAAATCCCTAATTGTTTGTTTATTTCTATATTTAGCTAAAGCTTTCGATTCAGTGGGTCATGAGTTATTACTACAAAAATTAGAAAAAAATGGATTTCGTGGATTGAGTTATAAATTGATAAAAAGTTATCTAGAAAATCGAAAACTATGTGTCAAGATAGGTCCCTATATTAGTTCAGAAAAAAAATTTGAATTATGGAGTTTCACAAAGAACAGTTCTAGGTCCTGTGTTATTTAACATATTCCTGAATGACATTTTTTATGTGAAAACAAGAAGTTCCATACACAGTTTTGCAGATGATACTGTTATAATCTATATATCAAATACATGGCAATCTCTTGAAATACTCCTACAAAATGAAAATATAAAAAATTGGTTCGACGATAACTTATTGACTCTCAATTTCGAGAAATCACATTATCTCCCCTTTACTTCTTATAGAAATCATCTGCCTTATCTTGGACCTATTAAAATAAATGACTCATATATAAAGGAAGTCGACCATATCAAATATTTAGGCATCATGATAGACAGGCATTTAAAATGAAATTTTCAAATTGATTATCTAATAAAAAAATTACGCCCTCTATTGCCAAAATTCAAATTTCTTCATAATATTCTTAGTAAAAAACACATGGATATGATTTATTTTTCTTTATTTCAATCTCAAATAAATTATGGTATACTGTCATGGGGGAAGTTAATCAGAATTATCTGAAAAATTTGAAAAAGTTACAAAAATGGTTCTTTGAAATCATGTATGGTAAAAATATTCGATATTCCTCCAATAAATTATTTTGTGAAAGTGAAAAAATGGATATCAGACAATTATTTTGTCTTAATATAATAACTTACATATTTTCTCATAAAAACTGCTGTAAGTATAATATACATTTATATAATACACGAAATAAAAACAAAATTACTACTAAAAATAAAATTTCCAAAGCCAAATCACAAAAAAACTTTTTTTATTTGGCATCATTTATTTACGATAAATTACCAAATTCGATTAAAGTAACAAAGTCAAAATATTTTTATAAAAAACTGGTGAAAAAATGGATTCTTGAAACTCCCAGATTATTTTTCCAGAATCTTATAGAATATAAATTTTCCATGTGACTGCCAGTGTGCTGATTGTACTGTCATTTTCATTTATTGTTCAAATGTTATATTATTAAATCATTTATTTTTAATCCATAATGATTATTCAGTAAAATATCTAATCCTTACAACAAGTGCAATAACTTCGTAAGGTTTGAATATTCATTCACATATTATTTATTTTAAAATTGTAATATTGAGATTTATTTTGAATAAATTGTTATTATTATATTATTATTATTATTTCAAAGATATTTCAGATTTTTGATCAACATACCATTGTTTCGAACCTAGCTCTCAAGTCTGAAGGTTTAGCACCGCCAATATCAGGTTTGACTTTGGTATAATTCGTCCCAACCTTGTTTGGAGGGTCGAAGTTGGCGGCTGATTTATCAAACCTGTCAGTTTGTACTCCAAACTTTCCGCCGAAACCTTTTTTGTGATCGAGTTGGCTTTCGTGTTTCTGGGGTGCTTCGTGGTGATCCCATCCTAGAGCAGACTTATCTTGGCGATCGGACTGTATACCAAACTTACCACCAAAACCGGTTTTGTAATCTGAAAAATATCAAGTTTGCCTATTCATCAATCGAACACGAAAATGTATTTGAAAACTGTCACGGCTGTGCCAACATAGCCGTACCTTCCAGAAATGACATAGGTGTGCAACAGAGAACAATCCAGCGATGTTAAGTACAGTCCGAGATGACAATATTTGTTATATTTTTTATGCAGAAATGAAAGTATAGTATAGCGAATACAATTTGAGAAATGTTACACGTCATCCATGGCAATGAATTAACAGTACCATTCCATTGATGGAAATGCATTGGAACGTTTATATTGTTACGAAATCTCCCAGCGCCGGCCCTGTCGCTCGTAAACGCAAAATAATATGAGGGGTCGAAGGAAGATTGTTTACCTGCGGGATCTCGGAAGAAGAGTTGTAATAAAAGTAGTGAAGTGTTGTTTGGAGTTTTAATAAACAAACCCAAGGAAAGATCATAACAATAATGAATTTCGAATTTGGGGCCTGTTATTCTTTGGCATTTGGTTACCAGCAATCTCGATATTGCCGGAATTTGTTTGAAGTCTGTTATTTACCAATTGACAATTGTCATTCAAATGTGACAGTTTTGTGTTCAGGTCTTTTTGGTACTACAAATTAGATAATTCTGATTAAAAACTGTGTATATTGATGTTTCTATAGAAAGTATCAGTCTCAGGCTCTCAATAAAAATGCCAAACGAGTTAAAATATCGCTCTGCCAAAAGTTTGACACATCTTGGCTTGTTATTTAAAAAGAGAGCGGGATAATCATGTCGCTTCCCTTAACGGCTGTTAGAAAACTAAATTGAATGCAATTTAGTAAATTATATTTATAATCTACAGTCAGATAATCATTTTTATCGTGTTGCAGCAGATTTGTCAGTGCGATTTCTCAAAAGATTAAAGATAACAAAGATCACAAACCACCAAAACGTTTACAAATGCTGGAGTACTGGATATGGGTATTATGCCTACTATGAAGGAACACAGTAAGTATTTGCAGTTTATAAATATAAGAAAATCTCGATTATTCAAAATAGTTTGGATGTAGCTATTCAAATTATATGATTTGAACATTCGGAAGGGCTTTTAACTCTAAGTTCCCTATTGGAAAACTGGGAAAGAATTATTTCATGGATGAGATTCCACTTTTCACATTAAAATGAATTATAAACACGTACCTACTAACAAAGAAGGTTTGTGAAAATTTTCAATTTTCTTCTCATATTCAACACGTTGATTATATCTAAAATTCCATTATTCTATAACGATATGGCTGCAGTGTACTTCAAAACTGAACCATGCCCATGATAAGGTGCAACAGTTTTTAAATTACATCAGCTATAGATATGCAATCTGCAATATATTTTTATATCTAAATGTGACTATATGAGCCAGAGCAAGCAATAATTTAACCCGAATTATCTCACACCTGAATTTGTAAATTAGTAAATAATAAATTGGAAAATAATCATAATCTATGAAACCTTTCTGTGATTCGTGTTTTTCCACTTTTTCCATATGATCCCATCCAACAGCTGATTTGTCTTGTCTGTCGGTTTGAACACCAAATTTACCCCCAAAACCGGAAACGTAATCTTTTTGGGATGCATGTTTTTCAATTTTCTCCTTGTGATCCCAACTAACAGCACTCTGAAAAGGAAAATCATTGACACTGATAGCTGTAACCAAAAATAGTTATATACCACAAATTTTCGTTACAAGCGAGGAATAACATACCTTATCAATTCTATCAGTCTGAATTCCGTATTTCCCCCCGAATCCGGAGGAGTAGTCTTTTTGTGAAGCGTGTTTTTCAACTTTTCCAACGTATTCGTGCCCCACTGCAGACTGATCCATACGATCTTTCTCCACTCCAAATTTACCTCCGTATCCATATGAAGGGTTATGTTCGCTCTCGTCGAGCTCTTTTTTCTTTTTCAAAGTATCTGCTTCTTCTGTTTCACGCCTCAACTTTTCCATACTAAAAAAAAAGGATTCTGTGAACTATAGATCTGAAATTATTCCGAGAGTTATTCAATATAGGGGCAATTTTCTGTGGTGTTGAATTCTGAGAAAATCAATGACAACATAGTTGAGAAAGACTTTGTGTTGTTTTATATAGACAATTCAGAAAACCACTACGTCTTTCACTAGACAATGACTTCTTTAGACGTGTTGTATTACAATGAGTTCGAACCTATGCTTCTATAAATACATGCTTCAAATATTATCAACGACCCCATCTGGGAAAACAAGTATAACTGCCTGTTATTAACATGCTAAACTGACTCTAATTACGCGTTTCACCACCAATAAAATCAGTAACTATCAAGTCAAATAGCGTTCCATGGTATGATATTGATCTGAAACTTAAGAGTTTTGATAGAGATAGGGCATATTTGGCATTCATACGGAACAGGTCAGAGGAAAATTGGAACTTTTTTAAAAATATCCGAAACGATTTCGTAAAATTACTTGAAACTAAAAAGAGGCAGTTCTTCTATGAAAAAATAGATTTGAATAAAAGAAATCCAATATTAATGTGGAAAGAACTTAAAAAAATTATTAATGATAGAAATACTTCATCTGTTTTCAACAACGGTATACATTTCAAAGATGGCGAAGGACGAATAAAAATTGTCAGAAATGATGATGAGATTGCAGATTGTTTCAATAATTTTTTCATCGAGAGCATTGGGGATATTCTCTCCAGCATTGATGACAATCATGTGGTAGAAAGTGTAGTAACATTGGAAGGTAGTTTTCCACGGTTTCAGAAAATAGAACTAGCTGATCTTACACGAATCATCAATAATATGGAAAATAAATCCAATGGCGATATTATAGATGCAAAATTTTTGAAAAATATTTACGGGGTTGTTGGGCACGTTTTGTTGTATTTTATTAATTTATCTTTAGAGTATGGAGTTTTTCCTGAACAATTAAAAACGAGTACCGTTATACCTATCCAAAAAGTTTCTAACACTGTGAATTCTTGGGAATTCCGACCAATCAATATGTTGCCAATACTTGAAAAAATTCTTGAACTGGCCGTATATCAACAGCTGTTAGAATACTTGAACACCAACAATTTTTTCTTTGCAAACCAATCTGGCTTCCGGAAACACCATTCTTGCGAGTCATCCTTACAACTCACTCTCACTAAATGGAAAGAAAGCATAGATAAGGGAGAGTATGTGGTTGCAGTGTTCTTAGATTTGAAAAGAGCGTTTGAAACAATCGATCGTAGAAAGTTGCTGAGAAAATTAGAGGCTGCTGGTATCGTAGGTACAGTGCTCGATTGGTTCACAAATTACCTGACTAATCGCAAACAAGTTACTAAAATCAATCAAAGTTCTTCTGAACCACTTGAAAATTCTTTTGGTGTACCTCAAGGTAGTGTCTTGGGGCCATTATTGTTCCTAATTTATATCAATGACATACATCTTTTTCATTCATGTGACTTCATCAATCTCTTTGCAGATGATACTCTGTTATCTGTCTCAAATAGTGATTTGGATATTGCCATTAATAAAATGAATGACTCACTAAAGACTATTCACTCATATCTTAAGAGTAATAAACTCAAACTGAATATAACTAAAACCAAGGCAATGATATTATCGACGACATACAAAATTAGGAATATGAATACAGGTCAATATAGCCTTACAATAGATGGTGAAACAGTCACATTTGTGAACGAATTCAAGTACTTGGGATTTATGCTGGATAACACCCTTTCATTCAATGCACATTTCAATTACATTTATAAAAAAATATCAAAAAAGATATATTTTTTTACCAGAGTCTCATCAAATCTTTCTTTGTATTCTAGGTTAACTGTTTATAATACAATTATTCAACCTCACTTTGATTTCTGTGGAAGTATCCTATTTTCGTTTGAATTGAATAAAATTTCTAGTTTACAGAAATTACAAAATCGAGGACTTCGCATCATATTGAGATGTAACCGTAGTACGAATATCAATTTCATGTTGAACTCTCTACAATGGCTGTCAGTGTCACAGAGACTGTATCTAATAACAATGACCTTCATTTACAAAATTTTGAATAATTTAATGCCAGAATACTTTGCTTCATTCATTGTCTTCAGATCTCAAGTTCATAGCTATCAAACTAGAGGAAATACTGAACAACAACTTCACTTACCCAAGTACAATCTGGCCAACTCAATGAGATCTTTATTTTATAAGGGTATAAAAGAATATAATGAACTACCGATATGCATAAAAGAGTCTAAAACTATTAAGGAGTTCAAAACTGTACTTATAAATTACATAAGATCTAATCGGTAATATACTTGTCAATTATTTAACTGTTCATAACTGTTTTTATCAATTATTCATGTGATTTTGTTTTTTTGTATTACTATGCTATTTGTATACATGTGTTTTCTACATTTATTCGTTTATTGTGTTTAATAGTAATTTACCAATGTATGTATATTAGGATTATTTCCTACTGAATAAAGATCATTCATTCATCATTCATTCATTTCGTCGGAGGGAAAAAGGGCTTATTTTTGAGATCAATTTGATCATCAAGAAAATGTACACCAGGCTTCTTTAGTCCATTAATGCCTGAACATTCCAAAAAATTGTCTTCGAGTGTAATACTTCATAGTCATCATTGAACTAATACCCTCCTATCATAAGTTGATTTGCAAATGTTGTTCTTTCATCGGAGATGAGTAAGCCTCTGAAGAAGCTGGCCACTCGCGCTAGCGAAACGTCAGGAAGAAATTCCAAAGAACGACGGGCTTCAAGCCCGAAGAGAAGTAGTTATAATACCACGGCCGCGAAAGCCTTAACCATTTTGTCAATGTTGTTCTTTCATTCATTCTTTTGGTGAAAGATCTTTCCGTTTGGCCAATATAAATTTTGGGGCAAGAATCGCAATTTGTATAATCCTGGGATTAATTCTTTAAATTTCCAAGACGTGCCCATCATGAAACTGTTAAATAAACATTATTTCGCAATTTTTCATAGACACAGTTATACATAATTCATCAACACATCAACACCAGAACAAAGTATCCGCCTTCATATTGGTCAAACAGGGAGATCTTTCACCAAAAGAATAGAGGAGCACAGAAGGAGTTTTTCGAATGGAAAGACCAATTCAATATTTGCAAGTGATCTTCTGAAAGGACTTGTATAGGGAGAAGAATGATCTAGAACTCAATCGTTTGGAATCCCTAGAAATGAATGAAGTCAAGAAGTCGGAACATTTGCCAAATGAGCAAGTAGATCTGAATGATTCTGACTGAATGAGTGATTACCATCAGTTCAGTAACTCACACATTTCTGTATGATCAGTTTCCCCAGAAGGGGTCGTCCATAGCAATTAAATGTACAGTGCCGGATTCATACTTATTGAATTATGAGACACGTGATGCGGTTTCGTAAACTGTAAAATCACACAATACAATATTTTTGCCTAAGTCAGTATTCAGTATAGCTGCTGACCTAATTGGCATGGTGAAAGATGGTAGACATCTGTCGCTCGGTGTCTGAGCAGGCTAGGCGGTCGGGAGCACTTTAGGGTAAGTAAGGCTGCCCAGGGGCACTGTGGCACTCAAAAACGTCAGCCGTCCCTTCGGAGGGGTAAATGTTAAAAGATCTTGAGCATTCGTATTCTCGCTAAAATGCTGCAGCTTCATACACATAAGGCAATGCATAGTGACTTCCTATCGGGAACCATGGCTTGTCTGCGTGCGAAGCTGACATTAGCCTTCCTCAGGTCAGGTGAGCTAAAGTCCGTCACTGAAGGGTTCATCCTCGCATGCCAAGACGGTGTCTTCAACACTCTCCGAAGCCAGTTGATGGTATCTTGTATAGTTAATGCGGTTTTGGGCAATATCTATACCATAACTTCAGACTGAATAGCGGGCTGATATTGTTACGATATTTCGGGGTTTGTTTCTAAATAATACTCCGCTCAACACTGGACTGTATTTATTAACTTCACTATAAAAATACAACTTCTGAACCAACTGATTACTACTGATAACGAGGGTCATCTTATAGATATCTTATTTGTATCAAAATAATGTTGTGATGTCTTAAGACGTTTAGAGATATCTTATTCATGTCATCTTTTAGATATCTTATATAATGCATCTTTTAGATTTCTTGAAATTATACTTTATTGACCAATTCTTCAACACAGGATATCTGAAAAAATGTTTTTGAGTTTAATGAATAAATCTCTCCCTTTCTCGAAACGAAACTGTTTTCTTTATTTTAATGAATATAATGTATATTGAAGGGAGTTTTTTGTTTTACTAGGCAGCAGAGCAGTAGATCGACTGCAGCCGCTGATAGTTCAGGAATTCAGCAGCAATCTTCTTTGCTGCCGAGTTAATTTTTTTCTTCGATTGTTTATAATGATATTTTTATTTTTCCTGTAGTGATAAATTAAGACAAAATAAGATAAACATCAGAAGTGTCGGAAATGGCTGGTTGCTATGGAAATATATATGTTCTTAGTAATTATAGTTTGACAACGTTATGGACAGTGATAGCGACTTAGAACTTAGTACTTTCTCCTCCAGACACATATCAATCAGCAAAGTATTACTTTCACTGCCTAGACAGGAAAGTCCTTGATTTGCTGCCTAGACAGGAAAGTCCTTAATTTGCTGCCTAGACAGGAAAAGTAATAATTTGCTGATTGATATGAGACTGCAACATCAATATTTACCGTCAATCGGAGAAAAAATATATTTATGTCATACTCATGTTTGAATGGAAAAAGGTAATCAGATATTCTTGTACTAGGTATTTATCAATTAAAACTGGCGGCACTAATAAAATGCCTAAAATTAATGCAGGTAGTATCTCTAACTACCTGTTATTGTGTGACATATAAATAACTAACCCTAATCTTTACATTTAGTATCAAGTTTCTTCTCCTGAAGATGTTAACCTTGTTGGCAACGCTCGCGTCGATTTTCAGTAGTGAGTTTAGTAGGTTAATTATAAAGTTGTCACTTTCATGCCAAATCTTCTAAATTTCCAAATAATGTATCATGATTCCTGTTTCATTTAACACACAAATGCTGAAACTAAAAATATGGCAAAAAATATTGACAGTATGAAAGTTAAAACCACCAAAATTAATATTTTTTTGGTGGTACCAAGTGACATAAGGCGAAATGTGCAATTTACAAATATGTTCAGTTATAACTCAAGAGCCACATTCAGTTTTGAAGTCGGGCCGATCGGACACGTCTGGCAGGTGCGTATATAAAGGGGAAAGTGGGGAATAATTACCCCCTATCAGAACACACTTTCATGCATCAAGTTATATGTTCTCATCTCAATCAAATGGAAGATCCTTATAGTACACAACAGTTGGATTGTAGATTCCCCCCTGGATGGTATCTTAAATGCGCCACTGACGTCTGTAGTTATCGAATTTGAAATATTTTTTATAGAGGTTAAAATTTAACCTACACACATAGCTAGAAAGTGACGTGATGAAAATTCGTCTGATCCGAGAAGTTATTTTTGCCACCTTATTTTTTTATTGATGTACTTTTAGGTCCGAAATTACCAAAAATGAAAACTGAGCTCAAATTGCATGTGGTGCTGAAGGAAAGACTGATAGAAAATTAGTGCTAATTCTGTCAATGTTTTCTTGAGCGCCTTGGGGTTCAAACTCAGTTTTAGTTTTTGGTGAATTCGGGCCTTACAGTATTATTGAGAATTTACTAGAGTGGCTCTGTAAACTTAGTTGAAAGTTTACTTAATTCCAAATTAAATTCAATTAGAGCTATTTAGACTCAGGAACACCTCTAATTCTTTTTGAATAACTCACAAATTTGCATACCCTATAATAATTCAATAATGAAATATCGAATCAGACGCTCAAGTTGAAGGATTCTGAGTCATTTACTGTGACAATGTAACTTTTAATTCTAGTTACCGTCTGCTTCATTTTGACCTCTGAAACACTTGATGAAAATCTTTACAGATACTTTTCTGAACCATATTCTCATTCGAAACTTTGTTGGATAGGGGGAGGGGGTTCACCCCCCACTGCCCCGAGGTATGAAAACATTGTTTTCAAAAAATAACAAATATATTGCAAGTTTAAAAACAACTCAACGTCCATTACAGTTTTTCTAATTCTGTAATAGGTGAGTTCTCACTTTCCATAAAGTATCAACTACATAATGAAACTTATTCACTTCAAATTTTTTAGTTGCTCATTGTACGGAAATTTGAATGAGTTGTTTCAATTCTTGGAAATTCATCAAATAATGTCCATCTACTATATCATTATTATGTTAAATAATATGCGGATTATTCTTGTGGAAAAATTTTAAACTGTTCTTATGTGGCTTTTATTTCTACACCACAACCTTTGTTATCAACAGGATGTATGAATAATTTTGTCATTGATGAAGATATCTAAGAAGAGGATTGGGCTCGGGATTGGGAATATCATTAAAAAAACTGTATTTGCCCCACCCAATCATTCACCTATTTTTCATAATGATAAAGAATAACTTATACAGATAATCATATTATATTTTATCTGATGTTATCAGTGGAACATGAAACAGCCAGCATACTTCGAGTGCTTATCATGGCTATTTTCAGATAAAAGTATCTACCCAAATATCTCTAAATTATAAGTGGGTGTGGCTGCTTACGTTACTGGTACATTCAGAAGTATGAATGAATTATCCTCAGAATTTCCATTTCATGACTCTCCATTAGTAGAAAATGAAATATCATTTCTTCCATCACAATCACTGAGCTAAAGAAATATCAGTTAGAGAAAATTTTGTATCGCTAGGATATTAATGGTACTAGTTTAATACATGTTGTAAACTTTGGCATAAGTGAAAACTAATTTCAATATATATGTAGGAACTGAATTCAACCTAGAAAATCAGAAACAGGAAGAATTTTGACACCAGTTAGTTATTCTGAGATTGATAAAATCAGAGATGGCAAAAGAAATTATTATGAAACATTTCTATTATTCTGACAGAATAAAACTACAAGCTGTATGGGCAAAAAACTTGAATATATTAGAAATCCAATAAATTAATTTTGATTATATTTTGGATAAAAATTGCCAGAAAGTAGTTTTCTATATGATCAAATGTAAGGGAATATATTTGGAACCTGAACTTCAGAAATATAAACAGACGAAAGTTATTAAAATAGAGTATGTTTTGTAATATTACTATATCACAGACTACCTATAAGTACATACTTAGATGTATATAAATTCAAAAATATATAAAATTCCCCTATTCATATTGGCTATCAATGTTCATTTTATGTCCTAGGTCCTAAATTATTGATTGGTATGATTGATGAAAAGATCCGCAAGGCACAATTTTTTTATTATGTTTTCTATCAAACTGGTGGGTGAATATGTGCCCTAGCACCGTTCATTCCTTATGAAACAACAAATTGAAATGTTGGAGGCAGAATGATAATAAGGTACATAAAACAACAAATTTGTATAAGCCACTAGGAAAAGTTGTATGAAACAAACGCATCAATTAACTCAAGACACACCTTGAAACCCCAGTTTGGCTATAATAATATATATTGCTATAACAACTTCTAATGAATATTCCTTCAAAAATAAGATGGTGACTCTGATGAATGAATCAACAATACTATCTAATGAATGATGAATCATATATTTGTAAACACTGGAATTGAAATTTCTACCTGAGTATAGATGGAGGACATTCTTCGGAATAACTTACTCAATTGCTCCTGCTGTGCGTCCGGATCCCTCTACAGTTGCTGAGCCCCATCTCTGTTGTTGTTCGTCTACATCATTAACAAAATCAGGATCAGTTTCCCACTCATCATCGTCTGTGTTCTGACTACTGAGATTAATCTGATGTCCAGCAGCAGCTTTCCACATTGTTAGTTCTGTTTATTATGCTATGTGAATCTAAATTATTCTAAATTTATCTAATTTGGAGTTTAGAAGGGTTTGAAAATATTTTAAGCCCTAACCTCATCAAAACATTCAACAAACTGCGTGAAGTTAGCAGAATACGATTCGAGATTTGACGTTGACTTTGCAAATATTACTGTTCTATGGAAAAGAACCCAACGAGATCATTGGATAATACAAAATTTTGAAATATTGTTCTACTTTTTGTAAATGAATTCGATTAACATTTCTTTCATACTACCACTGCAAACACTTTTGGACATCTTCAGGAAATGATTAAATACTTTTTTGGCAATCTGATGATGCCAATTTGACTGACAAACGAAGTTTACTCAGTGATGTTACCATATGAATCCATGTAACCGGCACACAGCGTATGTCAGATATTTTTTGTGTTACTACTTGTCCAGATACTATGCTTGAGCAATGCCTATCACAATACAGCTTGTCCATTTCATCTTGGCACGAAAAAGATAACGTATTGCGCAGTGCGGGATGAGCAGCCATTTGAAATCTATTGTGAGTTTAGTGCGCAACCAGATGTGGAACTAATTTACGTGACAAGTTCAATTGGATAAGCTATACATGTATGTTAGCACGATATTTTTCTATGGTTGACACACTTCAGCAGTGCCTACTCTTACACAATCCAGCAATACAAATTGTGTTCTTCAGTTGCTTGACCAGAAAATAGCTAGCACTAGCACAGTAGTGGCACTAGCATTCCTAAAAAAGTGACCAATGGTCAGCTGCCGGATAGAGGGACACGGGTATGTCGACCCTTCTAAGTTTTGCAATGCTTATGGGCACATCATGTGCTGGAAAGGAATACTTCTCGTGTACCAACCCGCTAAATCGTATTGCAGGTCCCTGCTATACCTATCCAATGTCATTGTGCGATATGGCGGCATTCGTGGCGATGTCACATAGAGGTCTATGCGATGTAGCAATGTTGGCTGGGTATCATTTCCAGAATCACTCTAGGATTATAGAATACTATTTCTGATGTTCTGAGGTGAATTATCGAGAGCAGGTGATGGCCTGTTAACTAGCGCAATCACCAAATGTCGTCATTATTTGTATAACGGTAACAGAAAATTTAAAACCGAAAACCGCAACGGTTTCGAGAATAAATGGTAAAAGGGGAGGCATGAGTGGCGTAAAATATATCGTTATCATTTGTAAAACGGTAATTGTAAGGCAACTATAAGCTCGTGTTATAGGCGGTTGGTAATCAGCGGTTATGATTGTTATGAAGGTAGGCGAAAATAAGTAAAGGGGTATGACCATGACCGTGGGTTATGAACGGTTATGAGCGGTAGCTCGCAAAAATTCCTACCTGTTAGTTGACTGTTGACTTAAGTTGACTTTGACATTGACAATTTGACTAATGCGCAAAAGTCAGCTGTCAATTGTCGTTTTTCATTTTTATTAATTCATTTCCTTTTGAAAATACAATTTCTATGGATATGAAGTTTTTCAGGTTGATTTTTGTGTGAAAAGTGAATCCAACATTCGCTAAGAACTGGAAACTACACGAAATCACTTTATGAATTTACCCGTCGTTTCTACAGTTCTTTCGTTACTCAAATATGGCCGATCTAGTGGACGTGAAGGACATAAAATTACTGAGGAATACCAAAATTTCAGTTTTCGTTGACGAAGTACTACCAGATATTATAGTGGTTACCTATGAGTATGGTGTACAAATATTCAAAGGGGTTCTACTAGATTCAAGTAAAAGGTGGGTAAGAAATTTCAGTGCCATTATGTATCTGGAATTTCCAGAAAATTCATAAGTGTCTCTTGATAACAGCGAATGTACTTATTTTTCTATGAGGTCTTATTGTGATTATAAAAACCTTTGGCAAACCAGTTATTGTATGAATTGCAAGGAATATGGAAACTGTTTTAGAGAACAAATTGAGGAGCTAACTGTATTGTTGCTTTGTTTCTGAAGGACAGCAATTTTTATCATATTTTGTTGCAGATTCACCGTTCTCTTTGTTGGAATGCATATCAGTAAAAGATCCTTTTTTTTTTCATCCAGATGAATTTCAGAAGGGGTTGTAATACAAACCCACGAAGTTTCACTACAGCTGGCAATGAGCATCCGCAATTCCAAAAAAGAAAGTGTTTGTTTTAATGGTTTTGGATTCACTATGTTCTATGTTTCCCTATCAGGGGCTCAATTGTTGAGTCATAGGAATCTTTTTTTGTGTAGGTTGTGATGTCAGAAGTACTTAATTTGACATTTTCAGAAGGTCTGCTGCTGTCAATTTTGAATACCTCTATGATTTTACTGGGTGTTCAATATGCAGTGTGAATTTCATATATCTCTCTTTCCTAAGAGAACCAAAATTACCACAAAATTTGATATTAAATTTTTGCAATTCTATTCAAAAGTGAACAGTTCATATATTAATATTTCAGACGGTTTAAGTAACACAAGCACAATTTAGTAGATAATTCATTACTTAAATGCACAAAAAAAATAGGAAAAAAATGTATTGTTTTGCGGAAGATAATTCCTTGTACCCTGCTTAATTTGGTTTCAGAGAAAAGTTGTTTCTTCTCTCAAGAGGTCTTGTCAGCCATAGTCAAGGGTTCAGAGGAAGGAAAACATTTACAGCTCACCATACTTCTGACTAAATCAAATTATTATGATATGAGAGCTATTGCCTTGGATTTTTCAGATCTTATCTCAGTTGAAGACCTCAGTGCACCAGTATAAATGATCTTCATACAAACGAGCTCAGAGCTCCATAATATTGGTCCTTATACTTTTTTACTGAGTACCTATATATTTCTAACACCAACACAGTGAAGATGTTGTCCAACACCACCCTAGATGCAGCTTCGATCTGCTTTACGAATAACTGTCTCTTTTCACTTTTTTGAAACATACGTTGAAAAAATAGAAAACCCCAGGCTCTCAGAGCTATTCCACACACCTATCTGTGTTATTCCATTAAAAATTTGAAATAAAAAGTATTGGACTGAACCCAAAAGAAGAGACATGTTTCGTTTTTCAAAGATGATGCAGTTATTTGGGTTTGCTTTGAGTGTTTTGTTGATGAAAGAAACAAGCCTTCTGAAGAATGAACAGTTTTCCACAATAAACTACTTGTTGATGATATTTCATTTTAGCGAATGCTTCAGACACTACCTGAGATTTCTATCAGAGGCGTCAATCAAACGCCAATTACTGTAACAAACAAAAATGCATTCATTCATCTGAAGGATCCCATCAAATTCCATGATGAGAATATAAAAGACTCATCTATCATAAAACTCCTTGGACCACACAGCTGATGTGAAATAAGTATAAAGAAATGTATAGAAAGCAAATTTCTTCAATTGTTGGTATTTTCATCAAATTCAGAAATTTTTTACCGTTGAAATATTTGAAACTGATTTATTATCCTAAAATCTGAAACTTGGTTCAGTCTGGGGGTCAGCAGCAAAATCTTCACTTAAACCCGTTGAAAATTTTACTGAATAAAGTGCATATTTGAACTAAATTATAAAGAGCTTACTGTAAATTCATATAAACCCAGTAATCTTATAGATATTATTGTGGCAAAAACTTTATTCTTGCCCGACCACTCTGAAGACCAGATCTGCCGCAGTTTCTGCCTATACTTGCCATAGAGAGCATATTCACTGAACACCTATCGGATATGTCGTTATTCCACACCCAAATGGGATTATGTCTTTCTGGCATTCAAATGATGTAGAATGCTTCCGTCTACGACTTGGACATCCTCTGCGAAATCCTCGCCTCATCCTCTTTTGAGATGAACCAGTGCACATTTGTTATTCCTACATTCGATACCTACAGCATGTGTGAACTCCTTCCTGCAACAGCCTGAGGGATTGGTGTAACTCCCTTTCTCCAGAGGCATAAAGCTTAAGGTCATCCATATAAAAAAGATGTCTCATTATTCTCATAGCACCGCATTACGTCGTCCCTCAACTCGCTGGTCCACTCAAAACTTTGTCCATTATCATTAAGAGAGTTGTCAACGGTTTGGACCCCTCCATATTGACCTTGACCGATGGGGTCCTTTGTGGGGACCCGGTCCTCTTGCATTTGGAACCAGAACCGGCACCAGAGAACTCACGAAAATGGTGGAGCTACTCACCAGAGGCTATTCAGTTGCTTTGTAGCCTCCATGCTTATTATTATTGTTACGTTTTTAATCTGGGTTCGAAAATGAGTGACATTGGTACGGCAAAATCCAACAACATTATTGCAATTAACTCAACAAATTACTAAACAGCTCATTCACAACGCAATAAATCACTAAAATAACTGTTACTGTTCGCCTATGTATTCATTTGATATCTGTCTGTAACCAACTAACTCAGTACTGCTCCCCTTCCGCTATATATAAAGGTCCATGATTATGTTATTTTCGTGATAGTTCCCTCCTGTGTAATCAAATGCGGTTGGTATCTCTCTCGAACATTCTCGATAAATCGCGATGAAAGTCGATGGGCGTGGTCTTCTTCGAATCACAAAGGCATAGGCGTAGAGAAAGGGTTTCATCGTTTCGCAGAATTGATGTTCGTCGAATTCTTAACTTCATTATTGTTATAATTATCATCATCATCTGTTCTTCTCACCGCTAAGACCCAGTGAGCGGACGCGCTTACAATAACAATTTTAACTTCCACATTATCATTATTGAAGTAATCAACGCGATTTCATGTTGAACCTTGCCAAGTTTTGAATGAATACCAAATAGTTCCGTACAATATTGCTGGAGTTCATTGTCGCTTTCATTGAAGTAAGGCATGGAAAAATATGCTCTCAATTCGTTACAATATAGTGAACGCTAAAGTTATTGTAAATCAGACAAGAATTTCAAAACAAGAGTTTTCTGCTGCTGTTCTGCTTATCATTTGTATTGAATATTTGTCTAGTTGAATAAAGAAACTGTATAACAAACGTTTTTTATTATCAACAGTTTTTGTTTTGAAGAAGATGAAAACTCATTACAAACACTCTATTACAATTGCTTCAACGTTGAGCTCAATATGTAGACTAGCGCATGATTGGGTGAAAAAAAATTCAATGTCAATTCGTTCATCAATTGCAGGTCAAGTTTCTTCCATTCATTAATGATGGTATTTTGATTCAAGGCTGAGCCGTATTGATCTTTTGCGAAACGTATCACCGACCCACCAAAGTCCTGCTCTATTACAACTTCTTGAACCTCGGTTATCAGTTGTTGTCAAACGAGTTAACCCAACTAACTTTTTCATTCAGATAAAGTACAATATATTTTGCATGTAGTCAACATTTGTCTGCCTTTTTTATCTTAACTGGTATTCACCATTTTTCAAAGCCACTTCATTTTGAATGCTTATAAATATTTTCATTGAATGTATGTATTTTTTTTAATACTTTTGAACATTTCATTTATTGACTATGTACTTGTGTGTTTTAGTCCCTATTCATAAACATGTAATGTGTCTTGGGATGATAAAATTGAATTGATTTCTATTTATAATAGAGAAGGTCCAAATTCATGAATTATTATCTGTTTTATATGTTTGATGATAATTTTTTTAAGAATGTCACGTCCTGACGAAGGAAATGGAAATAAAACTTTCCGAAAGCTTGACAAAAGTAACAAAGAGTTTTCAATTGACTTCTGACGGCAGCCGCAAAGGACTTATCGTGTTCTCCCAGTATAGATTGCAGTCAAGAATTACACCTTGTTTTATATACAGGATTTCAATTAAGTACATGGCCAAACTCAAAGGGGTCATTCTTTGAGTAATTCTAAGATAAAAAGTTCATTTAAACATAGATCCGGTAATGCTTCGCTTTCAAGATACAGGGTGTCAAAATTAAAAAAAAAAGGTTTTCCCTGAATATCTCAATAATCTTCAGCCGATTTTTTTGAAATTTGACGGTGTTATTGGGGGGTTGATTTGGCCATAACTAGATTGAAATCATTATTTCCAGTGGCGCCCCAGAAAGTACCACAAGCAATATTTTTTTCCAAAAAAATGTGCGCCACTGATTTTTTGCAATTTTTTTTCACATTGAACTACTGAAACTTTTTTATCTTCATCTTTTTTTTGTATCTTGCTCTAGATGAGAAAAAATAAAATGAAAATAACTTTATTGCATGTCCTTTGAACAACAACATTAAAATTGAAACTTTTCCTAGACATCAATCACCCTAACACCAAACTGATATTTTTGCACTCGACGCGCGTTTCGCTAACAAGGTTGGCATCTTCAGGAGGTGAAAACCGATACTGGTACGCGCATCGAGTGCAAAAATATCAGTTTGGTGTTAGAGTAATTGATCTCTAGGAAAAGTTTCATCTTTTACATCGAAAAAAATAGCATCAGTACCCATAAATCAATTCTATTCATAAACCACAGAAAACGAGCACTATAAAATCAAAAATAATTATTAGAATATACTGACAAAGTATTTTTTCAAAATGTATAATAATTCTTGTTTCCCTTATTTTGCATTATATATTTCACACCCATTTTGTGTAGTGAATATTTCTTGTCACTTTAAATTTGATGAATCGACTAATGAAAACAATTTGTTCCAGAAATTTACCCTGTGGCGTTCCAAACATCAACCCAGCCTTCAATACACCTTCCAAAAACCCCGACGACAATACTCTCTATGCTGTCAACCAAAGATTCGCTTACCTGGACCCGAATGCACCGAAAAAGAAAAATGTTCAAATACCTAACAAATATAAAAATAATAAGATGACTGTTAGATTAAGGCCACGCCAAGTATTGTGTTCAAAATGTAAAGGAATATGTAACGAAAATTCGGAAAACGTTTCCAGAAAACGTGGAAATTCAGAAAGTGCTCAAAATGTGTCTGCACCGCCTCCGAAAAGGGACGCCAATGCTCCCATAACCAGATCTGTAAATATTGTTAGTAATAGGAAAACTTTGCGGGCAAAGGAACCTTCATTAGTACCGAGGCTGACTAGGTTGAGCTTCAATGAAGATAACTCTGTGGGTAAGAAATATTTTAATACTTTCGAAGTGGTTTTTTCAATTGAATTTGAGGAGAATTTGGGCTTTTGGTTTTTCAAGTATGAGTCAACACACCAGACCAGAGTTTTTGTGCATCCTGAATAAAATTATCATTTCATGACTGTATTCGGAAAAGCGTGACCTCACTATTTGTTGTAGGTGTCAAAATAAATTCGGATAAGAAAAAAACAGAAAAAAATGACCCCTTAGAAGAAACTGGCAAAAAACATTCCTCTGATCATTCCACTGATAGTTTGGACACTGATGATACAGAAGAACTCCCTGCGACAAAGGCCAAGCGAATGTTGAGAAAAAAAAGGAGTCTCAGTTCTCTGGAAGGACAGTGGGACGATACAAGTCAACAAGAAAATGCAAATAGGTAAAATTTTAATTTACTGTAAATTATTTTTATATTTTCTATTATCTAGCACTCGTGCTTGTGAGTATGGTATGAAATCGATTGGTGTAATATATTTTTAATAAACATATTTTTGGGAGATTCTCTTATGATTTCTGGAGAGTTTTGAACATTTTTCGTGCCTTAGGCTCTGAAAATCAGTCAATAATAATTATTATAATAATAACAATATAAATATTCAGTCAGATTATAATATATTGTAATATTAAACAAAGTAAAAAACTGAATGATTTGAAGAACTCCGATAATGTATGACAATAATTCTCCACTAAATACATTTTTGAGGACTATTTCAAATCAGCGAATCGATTTATTATCTTCAAATAAATTGGAAGATGATTATATATCTTTGGTCCTATGTATTCCGGTGTACAAAGAGTTGTTCTCTGCGCGATCGCGGCTCACCCAGAATATTCGAATGTCAAGATTTGTCTGGATGATTCTCCACTATATGAGCACCTATATAAGCGGGAGCGCTCACGCCGACGGCAGAATTTTTAGTACGGAGAGTTTTAGTACCGAGCATTGGAAAGTTATCGGAGCGATTTAAGTGATTGCGTTGTATTGTATTGTGATAGAGAGCTATAATAAAAGGAGTTTAGTGTTGTTTGGTGTTTTAAACGACGAACCCAAGGATATATCGTAACAGTGGTGTCAGAATTGAGATTTTCCGAGGGATAAATCGTAACAATATTCATCGACATCCTCCGGAAATTCCAAAAATTAATATTCAATACCTGAAAAGTTATATTTCAATGGTTAGAGTAAAAAGGTAGAAAAAAAACGGTTTTGGTGGGCCTCGAACCAACGACTTTGAAGTGGACCGACGCAGAGGGAGTACGCCTTAACCAACTAGGCAATTTGGAATATACAATTTCAGTTAATTATTGGTGTGAAGAGTAGATGTAAGTTCTTCAATTCCACCACTAAGAAACTTGAAGATAATTCGCTAAAATCATTGTTTTTGGAAAATGATTTCTTGAAAAATTTTTATAATTAGGAAGACAGATCAAAATTGTGACGTTTCTACGAGGTTGTCCCTGGTAACCAGGTATTTTGTTCTCTGTGATTGGTGGAATTCATATCCTACCTTGTGTGGATATGAAATCATGACGATTCAGTTGATTGGAATTGCCTACTTATCCGTTAAGTGAACTATAAAAAACTTTCATTATCTTCATTGTTTCCGACTGCTGAGAATAAAATACATGAAGTCGAATGCAACACATGTTTCGCTCGGGAAAATCTACAAATACGGCTCTGTTTTCATTTCTAAATAAAATTATTGAAAATTTTGTTGGAGAAGATTATCAAGCAGTAATTCTTTATGATTTCAGTAGATTGTTTGATTTGTGTTCATCACGAAAAACTTGTCTCAAAATTAGAAATTTATGGTGCGAGAGGTGTTTTGCTTTTAGAGTTGAATCTGATACTCTTTATCTGAATATGGGTATACTACAGGGCTCAATATTGGGGCCCATGCATTTATCCTTCATGTAAATATTTTTGATTCAATAGGACAAGGAGCCATTATATTGCCCAAGCTGATGACTTTTCACTTGTTATATCCGTATCAGATACAAAAAAATTAGAGAGCAAATGTGCCAGTATGGTAAGTCCCAATTTATTTGAGAACAATAAATGGATTCACTAATTTCAAATTGTCTTCAAAAATGTATTTAGTGGAGAAATGTTTTTGAACATTGGAATTCTTCAAATCATTAATTTATTTGCTTTTGTTTAATATTGACAGTTCCTATACAATGTGTAATGTCTGACTAGATATAAAGTATTATTATCATTATAATTATTATTATTGGGTGATTTTCAGAGCTTGAGGCATAAAAAAAGTTCAAAACTCTCTAGAAATCATAAGAGAATCTCCCAAAAATATTTTTATTAAAAATATATTACACCAATCGATTTCATACCATACTCACAAGCACGAGTGCTAAATAATAGAAAATATAAAAATAATTTACAGTAAATTAAAATTTTACCTATTTGAATTTTCTTGTTGACTTGTATCGTCCCACTGTCCTTCCAGAGAACTGAGACTCCTTTTTTTTCTCAACATTCGCTTGGCCTTTGTCGCAGGGAGTTCTTCTGTATCATCAGTATCCAAACTATCAGTGGAATGATCAGAGGAATGTTTTTTGCCAGTTTCTTCTAAGGGGTCATTTTTTTCTGTTTTTTTCTTATCCGAATTTATTTTGACACCTACAACAAATAGTGAAGTCACGCTTTTCAGAATACAGTCATGAAATGATAATTTTATTCAGGGTGCACAAAAACTCTGGTCTGGCTCGTTGACTTGTACTTGAAAAACCAAAAGCACAAGTTTTCATCGAATTTAATTGAAAAAACCACTTCGAAAGATTGCCAACAGAGGCGCACTTCATGAATCTGGTAATGTAACATTTCCTGAGCGGCCGACGGCAGCTTTGTGGATTATAGGTTATTTTCATAAATTTTCCAAAACGTTTATGATGATTTCCAATTCCCAGTGGCGTAAATAACGCCTTGGCAACCTTGGCGGCGCCAAGGGGCGCAGTGCAGGAGGGGGCGCAACAAAAGGCATTCAATAACAAAAAAAAAAGGATATCTGAAATGAATAATCCTGATGAATGTCATATTGATAGAGAGAGAGGTACACAATTGACAATTGAAAAAAAATCAGGAGGAATGTGTAACTCATTAAAGAAATTTGAGAGTTCTAACTGATTACATTATAAGCTGCGTTCGATTTGACGCCCGAATGCCCGAAACAATGCGGGCGCGTTCTCAATAACCTGAATCACCTCATTGCATGCATTTTCAAAGTCGGGGCGAGTTCTGTTCCACTGGTTTCAATAGCATTAAAAGCCCGGCCAATGCACTGCTCGCTCGATCGAGCCTCAACTCGAACGCATCTTTAAATTTCACGCCGCCTCTGGCTAACAATCGGGGTTCAGACATTTTTTTGAATATGAAATACCTAAGCCTCTTGCTGGTAGTCATGCGTAGTCGCAACGAAAACAATTTGGAGGTCATGCAATACGGTAGTGGTGGGAAGTATTCACATTTACAAATTCTTGTCATATGTCATTTTTCGTAAATTTTAATCCATATTTTCAACAAAGGACGTAATATTTGTAGCTTCCCTGAAGATGACAGTATTCACTGTCGAAATATTGGAAATACAGTGCAAAAAAAGTACACTTTTTGCTTGCTGCTTCACCCAATATCTTCTCCCCTTGTATTCTGACAGATCGTATGTTTCTCAAAGATACCCATTATACGAAATTATTTGCATGTGATTACCATTTTGATGACACAGGAAAAAAAAATTGTCAATGTTTGTTGTATATTTTAGAAGAGATCTCTGATAAGAAACAATGAAAAATATTGTGGGAAACCGCCATTCATTCAATTTTTAGTGCAACTCTGTTTCTGTGTAAGATTATACAATTTGCATAGAAAAACAAAAGTATTAAAATATTTCTTACCCACAGAGTTATCTTCATTGAAGCTCAACCTAGTCAGCCTCGGTACTAATGAAGGTTCCTTTGCCCGCAAAGTTTTCCTATTACTAACAATATTTACAGATCTGGTTATGGGAGCATTGGCGTCCCTTTTCGGAGGCGGTGCAGACACATTTTGAGCACTTTCTGAATTTCCACGTTTTCTGGAAACGTTTTCCGAATTTTCGTTACATATTCCTTTACATTTTGAACACAATACTTGGCGTGGCCTTAATCTAACAGTCATCTTATTATTTTTATATTTGTTAGGTATTTGAACATTTTTCTTTTTCGGTGCATTCGGGTCCAGGTAAGCGAATCTTTGGTTGACAGCATAGAGAGTATTGTCGTCGGGGTTTTTGGAAGGTGTATTGAAGGCTGGGTTGATGTTTGGAACGCCACAGGGTAAATTTCTAGAAAAAAATATTTTGATTAGTTGATTCATTAAATTTATAATGACGAGAACTATTCACTAACAAAAATGGCTATAAAATATATAATGGCAAATGAGGGCAATAAGAATGATAATACATTTTTTTTAAGTATAACTACTTCTCTTCGGGCTTGAAGGCCGTCGTTCTTCGGAATTTCTTCCTGACGTTTCGCTAGCGCGAGTGGCCAGCTTCTTCAGAGGCTTATTCATCTCCGATGACTAAACAGTTCGATTTCTCAAGGCGTATTTATATTGATGCAGGTAGTCTGGAGTGTTAATTACTTCTGTCGGGTTCGGGGAATAATCATCATTACTAGTTGCCGCACTACCTGCTGTGATTTCATTAGTTATTCTTGTTTTCTTCAGAATCGGATTCCAAATTCTGTTTAGAGTCAACGCTTCTTCCTTTCTGTTAAAATTGTCCGCATGTTTTTGGATCTCTATTGCCTCCCGCACCAGTCGGCTATGGTAACCCTGGTTGGGGGCAATCAGTGTGGCATTTTCGAACAGAATCTTGTGGTCGCCCTCACTCAATGCGTGTTCCGCCACCGCCGATTTGTCGGTTTGCCCCAGCCTGCAGTTCCTTTGATGCTCTTTGAGCCTTGTACCCATGGATCTTTTCGTGGTACCGATGTAAACCTTCCCACAGGTGCACGGAATGCGATAAACCCCTGCCGCTGACAGTGGGTCTCTTTTGTCTTTAGCCGACCTGAGGCTTTGCTGGATCTTCTTGGTCGGCTTGAAAACTGTTTTTATGTTGTATTTCCCCAAGAGTTTTCCAATTCTGTCAGTGACCCTCGGGATATATGGCAGATATGCATTCGCAACTACCTGAGAGTCCTCCCTGTTATGAACCGTGGGACTCTTCGGTTTCATGGCCCTGTTGATCTCAGATACACTGTACCCATTCGACCTCAAGGTCACTTGAAGATGTTCCAGTTCCTGCTCTAGATGTTCTGGTTCACAAATTCTTCGAGCACGTTCAGTTAGGGTAGATATGACTCCTCTCTTTTGACTGGGATGGTGGTTCGATAGTGCGTGCAGGTACCTTATCCGTGTGCGTGGGTTTTCGGTATACTTTGTGGGTTAGTCTAGCGCCACATCGTTCAATCAGAACATCTAAGAAGGCTATCTGCTGGTTCTGTTCGGTTTCCATGGTGAATTTGATGCTGGGGTGTTGAGCGTTTAGGTGGTCCAGAAAAAGGTTCAGAGAGTCCCTTCCATGTTTCCAGACGACGAAGGTGTCATCCACGTAGCGTAGCCACAAGGTCGGCTTCAAATTAAAGGCGTCGATTGCCTTCTCTTCAAACCGTTCCATAAAGAAGTTGGCTATCACTGGGCTCAGTGGACTTCCCATCGCCACTCCATCCAATTGCTCATAGAAGTTTCCCCTCCATTGAAAGTAGCTTCCCGTAAGGCATGCTCTGAAAAGTCCGACAATATCACTTGGGAACAGGCAGGCTATCTCCCTCAGAGAGTCTTCCAGTGGGACGTTGGTAAACAAGGACACAACATCGAAGCTGACCATGATGTCGGTCGGTTCCAAGGTCAAGCCTTTAATTTTACCAACGAAGTCTGTTGAATCCTTGACGTAGGAATTTGTTCTTCCGACATGAGGCTGGAGGAGTGAGGCCAGATGTTTCGCCAAGTGATAGGTGGGTGAGCCTGGGGCACTGACTATAGGTCTCAGTGGCATGTTGGGTTTATGCACCTTTGGAAGACCGTAGAGCCTGGGTGGAACGGCTTCAGTTCTGATAACGGTTTTCTGTATGGTTTCCGACAGTGAGGACGACTTGATGAGTTTATTTACATTCCTCAACCTCACTGTCGGAAACCATACAGAAAACCGTTATCAGAACTGAAGCCGTTCCACCCAGGCTCTACGGTCTTCCAAAGGTGCATAAACCCAACATGCCACTGAGACCTATAGTCAGTGCCCCAGGCTCACCCACCTATCACTTGGCGAAACATCTGGCCTCACTCCTCCAGCCTCATGTCGGAAGAACAAATTCCTACGTCAAGGATTCAACAGACTTCGTTGGTAAAATTAAAGGCTTGACCTTGGAACCGACCGACATCATGGTCAGCTTCGATGTTGTGTCCTTGTTTACCAACGTCCCACTGGAAGACTCTCTGAGGGAGATAGCCTGCCTGTTCCCAAGTGATATTGTCGGACTTTTCAGAGCATGCCTTACGGGAAGCTACTTTCAATGGAGGGGAAACTTCTATGAGCAATTGGATGGAGTGGCGATGGGAAGTCCACTGAGCCCAGTGATAGCCAACTTCTTTATGGAACGGTTGAAGAGAAGGCAATCGACGCCTTTAATTTGAAGCCGACCTTGTGGCTACGCTACGTGGATGACACCTTCGTCGTCTGGAAACATGGAAGGGACTCTCTGAACCTTTTTCTGGACCACCTAAACGCTCAACACCCCAGCATCAAATTCACCATGGAAACCGAACAGAACCAGCAGATAGCCTTCTTAGATGTTCTGATTGAACGATGTGGCGCTAGACTAACCCACAAAGTATACCGAAAACCCACGCACACGGATAGGTACCTGCACGCACTATCGAACCACCATCCCAGTCAAAAGAGAGGAGTCATATCCACCCTAACTGAACGTGCTCGAAGAATTTGTGAACCAGAACATCTAGAGCAGGAACTGGAACATCTTCAAGTGACCTTGAGGTCGAATGGGTACAGTGTATCTGAGATCAACAGGGCCATGAAACCGAAGAGTCCCACGGTTCATAACAGGGAGGACTCTCAGGTAGTTGCGAATGCATATCTGCCATATATCCCGAGGGTCACTGACAGAATTGGAAAACTCTTGGGGAAATACAACATAAAAACAGTTTTCAAGCCGACCAAGAAGATCCAGCAAAGCCTCAGGTCGGCTAAAGACAAAAGAGACCCACTGTCAGCGGCAGGGGTTTATCGCATTCCGTGCACCTGTGGGAAGGTTTACATCGGTACCACGAAAAGATCCATGGGTACAAGGCTCAAAGAGCATCAAAGGAACTGCAGGCTGGGGCAAACCGACAAATCGGCGGTGGCGGAACACGCATTGAGTGAGGGCGACCACAAGATTCTGTTCGAAAATGCCACACTGATTGCCCCCAACCAGGGTTACCATAGCCGACTGGTGCGGGAGGCAATAGAGATCCAAAAACATGCGGACAATTTTAACAGAAAGGAAGAAGCGTTGACTCTAAACAGAATTTGGAATCCGATTCTGAAGAAAACAAGAATAACTAATGAAATCACAGCAGGTAGTGCGGCAACTAGTAATGATGATTATTCCCCGAACCCGACAGAAGTAATTAACACTCCAGACTACCTGCATCAATATAAATACGCCTTGAGAAATCGAACTGTTTAGTCATCGGAGATGAATAAGCCTCTGAAGAAGCTGGCCACTCGCGCTAGCGAAACGTCAGGAAGAAATTCCGAAGAACGACGGCCTTCAAGCCCGAAGAGAAGTAGTTATACTAATAACCTCGGCCGCGAAAGCCTTAACCATTTTGTCACATTTTTTTTAAATTACATCATTTCTCAGTAGGTATATTCTAGATGTAACTTCTTGAACTATCTCAATGAATATTTTTGATTTTATAGTGTTCGTTTTCTGTGGTTTATGAATAGAATTGATATATGGGTACTGGTGCTATTTTTTTCGATGTAAAAGATGAAACTTTTCCTAGAGATCAAGTATCGTTTTTTTTCTCCTGAAGAAATATCAGTTTGGTGTTAGGGTGATTGATCTCTAGGAAAAGTTTCAATTTTAATTTTGTTGATCAAAGGACATGCATTAAAGTTATTTTCATTTTATTTTTTCTCATCTAGAGCAAGATACAAAAAAAAGATGAAGATAAAAAAGTTTCAGTAGTTCAATGTGAAAAAAAAGTTGCAAAAAATCATTGGCGCACTTTTTTTTTGGTAAAAAATATTACTTGTGGTACTTCCTGGGGCGCCACTGGACATAATGATTTCAATCTAGTTATGGTCAAATCAACCCCTCAATAACACCGCCAAATTTCAAAAAAATCGGCTGAAGATTATTGAGATATTCAGGATTTTTCTTAATTGAGTCCTTTGAGGCTGCCGTTAGAAGTCAATTGAAAACTCTTTGTTACTTTTGTCAAGCGTTCGGAAAGTTTTATTTCCATTTCCTTCGTCAGGACGTGACATTGTTAAAAAAATTATCATCAAACATATAAAACAGATAATAATTCATGAATTCAGACCTTCTCTATTATAAATAGAAATCAATTCAATTCCATTTTTTATCCCAAGAAACATTACATGTTTGTGAATAGGGACTAAAACACACAAGTACATAGTCAATAAATGAAATTTTCAAAAGTATAAAAGGAAAAAATCCATACATTCAACGAAAATATTTATAAGCATTCAAAATGAAATGGCTTTGAAAACTGGTGAATACCAATTAAGATAAAAAAAAAACATACAAATGTTGACTACATGCAAAATATATTGTACTTTAGCTAATGAAAAAGTTAGTTGGGTTAACTCGTTTGACAACAACTGATAACCGAGGTTCAAGAAGTTGTAATAGAGCAGGACTTTGGTTGGTCGGTGATACGTCTCGCAAAAGATCAATACGGCTCAGCCTTGAATCAAAATACCATCATTAATGAATGAAAGAAACTTGACCTGCAATTGATGAACGAATTGACATTGAATCTTTTTCACCCAATCGTGCGCTAGTCTACATATTCAGCTCAACGTTGAAGCAATTGTAATAGAGTGTTTGTAATGAGTTTTTATCTTCTTCAAAACAAAAACTGTTGATAATAAAAAACGTTTGTTATACAGTTTCTTTATTCAACTAGACAAATATTCGATACAAATGATAAGCAGAACAGCAACAGAAAACTGCTATTTTTAAATTCTTGTCTGATTTACAATAACTTTGGCGTTCACTATATTTTAACGAATTGAGAGCATATTTTTCCATACCTTACTTCAATGAAAGCGACAATGAACTCCAGCAATATTATACGGAACTACTTGGTACTCATTTAAAACTTGGCAAGGTTCAACATGAAATCGCGTTGATTACTTTTATAATGATAATGTTGAAGTTAAAATTGTTATTGTAAGCGCGTCCGCTCACTGGGTCTGAGCGGTGAGAAGAACGGATGATGATGATAATTATAACAATAATGAAGTTACGAATTCGACGAACAACAATTCTGCGAAACGATGAAACCCTTTCTCTACGCCTATGCCTTTGTGATTCGAAGAAGACCACGCCCATCGACTTTCATCGAGAATGTTCGAGAGAGATACCAACCGCATTTGATAACACACGAAGGGAACTATCACAAAAGTTCTAGAAATGTCGATGCTCGTTCTTATACGGAAAATAACATAATCATGGACCTATATATAGCAGAAGGAGAGCAGTACTGAGTTAGTTGGTTACAGACAGAGATCAAGTGAATACATAGGCGAACAGTAATAGTTATTTGAGTGAGTTATTGCGTTGTGAATGAGCTGTTTAGTAATTTGTTGAGTTAATTGCAATAATGTTGTTGCAACTGAATAGTCTCTGGTGAGTAGCGCCACCATTTTCATGAGCTCTCTGGTGCCGGTTCTGGTTCCAAATGCAAGAGGACCGGGTCCCCACAACGGACCCCATCGGTCAAGGTCAATATGGAGGGGTCCAAACCGTTAACAACTCTCTCAATGATCATGGATAAAGTTTTGAGTGGACCAGCGAGTTGAGGGACGACGTAATGCGGTGCTATGAGAATAATGAGACATCTTTTTTATATGGATGACCTTAAGCTTTATGCCTCTGGAGAAAGGGAGTTACACCAATCCCTTAGTTTAGTTTAGTTTATTTATTGGTAAAGTATTACACTGAAGTGCTTTTACAAGTCAAATGTGAAAATAGTTACAATTTATAAAACTTCTGGTAGGTATTTTAGGCTGTTGCAGGAAGGAGTTCACACATGCTGTAGGTATCGAATGTAGGAATAACAAATGTGCACTGGTTCATCTCAAAAGAGGATGAGGCGAGGATTTCGCAGAGGATGTCCAAGTCGTAGACGGAAGCATTCTACATCATTTGAATGCCAGAAAGACATAATCCCATTTGGGTGTGGAATAACGACATATCCGATAGGTGTTCAGTGAATATGCTCTCTATGGCAAGTATAGGCAGAAACTGCGGCAGATCTGGTCTTCAGAGTGGTCGGGCAAGAATAAAGTTTTTGCCACAATAATATCTATAAGATTACTGGGTTTATATGAATTTACAGTAAGCTCTTTATAATTTAGTTCAAATATGCACTTTATTCAGTAAAATTTTCAACGGGTTTAAGTGAAGATTTTGCTGCTGACCCCCAGACTGAAACCAAGTTTCAGATTTTAGGATAATAAATCAGTTTCAAATATTTCAACGGTAAAAAATTTCTGAATTTGATGAAAATAACAACAATAGGAAAAATTTGCTTTCCATACATTTCTATATACTTATTCCACATCAGCTGTGAGGTCCAAGGAATTTTATGATAGATGAGTCTTTTATATTCTCATTATGGAATTTGATGGGATCTTTCAGATGAATGAATGCATTTTTGTTTGTTACAGTAATTGGCGTTTGATTGACGCCTCTGATAGAAATCTCAGGTAGTGTCTGAAGCATTCGCTAAAATGCAATATCATCAACAAGTAGTTTATTGTGGAAAACTGTTCATTCTTCAGAAGGCTTGTTTCTTTCATCAACCAAACACTCAAAGCAAACCCAAATAACTGCATCATCTTTGAAAAACGAAACATGTCTCTTCTTTTGGGTTCAGTCCAATACTTTTTATTTCAAATTTTTAATGGAATAACACAGATAGGTGTGTGGAATAGCTCTGAGAGCCTAGGGTTTCCTATTTTTTCAACGTATGTTTCAAAAAAGTGAAAAGAGACAGTTATTCGTAAAGCAGATCAAAGCTGCATCTAGGGTGGTGTTGGACAACATCTTCACTGTGTTGGTGTAGAAATATATAGGTACTCAGTAAAAAAGTATAAGGACCAATATTATGGAGCTCTGAGCTCGTTTGTATGAAGACCATTTATACTGGTGCACTGAGGTCTTCAACCGAGATAAGATCTGAAAAATCCAAGGCAATAGCTCTCATATCATAATAATTTGATTTAGTCAGAAGTATGGTGAGCTGTAAATGTTTTCCTTCCTCTGAACCCTTGACTATGGCTGACAAGACCTCTTGAGAGAAGAAACAACTTTTCTCTGAAACCAAATTAAGCAGGGTACAAGGAATTCTCTTCCGCATAACAATACATTTTTTTCCTATTTTTTTTGTGCATTTAAGTAATGAATTATCCACAAAATTGTGCTTGTGTTACTTAAACCGTCTGAAATATTAATATATGAACTGTTCACTTTTGAATAGAATTGCAAAAATTTAATAGGAAATTTTGTGGTAATTTTGGTTTTCTTAGGAAAGAGAGATATATGAAATTCACACTGCATATCAACACCCAGTAAAATCATAGAGGTATTCAAAATTAACAGTAGCAGACCTTCTGAAAATGTCAAATTATATACTTCTGACATCACAACCTACACAAAAAAGATTCCTATGACTCAACAATTGAGCCCCTGATAAGGAAAATAGAACATAGTGAATCCAAAACCATTAAAACAAACACTTTCTTTTTTGGAATTGCGGATGCTCATTGCCAGCTGTAGTGAAACTTTCTGGGTTTGTATTACAACCCCTTCTGAAACTCATCTGAATGAAAAAAAAAGGATCTTTTACTGATATGCATTCCAACAAAGAGAACGGTTAATCTGCAACAAAATATGATAAAAATTGCTGTCCTTCAAAAACAAAGCAACAATACAGTAAGCTCCTCAATTTGTTCTCTAAAACAGTTTCCATATTCCTTGCAATTCATACAATAACTGGTTTGCCGAAGGTTTTTATAATCACAATAAGACCTCATAGAAAAATAAGTACATTCGCTGTTATCAAGAGACACTTATGAATTTTCTGGAAATTCCAGATACATAATGGCACTGAAATTTCTTACCCACCTTTTACTTGAATCTAGTAGAACCCCTTTGAATATTTGTACACCATACTCATAGGTAACCACTATAATATCTGGTAGTACTTCGTCAACGAAAACTGAAATTTTGGTATTCCTCAGTAATTTTATGTCCTTCACGTCCACTAGATCGGCCATATTTGAGTAACGAAAGAACTGTTGAAACGACGGGTAAATTCATAAAGTGATTTCGTGTAGTTTCCAGTTCTGAGCGAATGTTGGATTCACTTTTCACACAAAAATCAACCTGAAAAACTTCATATCCATAGAAATTGTATTTTCAAAAGAAAATGAATTTATAAAAATGAAAAACGACAATTGACAGCTGACTTTTGCGCATTAGTCAAATTGTCAATGTCAAAGTCAACTTAAGTCAACAGTCAACTAACAGGTAGGAATTTTTGCGAGCTACCAGCTACCGCTCATAACCGTTCATAACCCACGGTCATGGTCATACCCCTTTACTTATTTTCGACTACCTTCATAACAATCATAACCGCTGATTACCAACCGCCTATTACACGAGCTCATAGTTGCCTTACAATTACCGTTTTACAAATGATAACGATATATTTTACGCCACTCATGCCTCCCCTTTCCCTTTTACCATTTATTCTCGAAACCGATGCGGTTTTCGGTTTTAAACTTCCTGTTACCGTTATACAAATAATGACAACATTTGGTGATTGCGCTAGTTAACATGCCACCACCTGCTCTCGATAATTCACCTCAGAACATCAGAAATATAATCCTAGAGTGATTCTGGAAATGATACCCAGCCAACATTGCTACATCACATAGACCTCTATGTGACATCGCCACGAATGCCGCCATATCGCACAATGACATTGGATAGGTATAGCAGGGACCTGCAATATGATTTAGCGAGTTGGTACACGAGAAGTATTCCTTTCCAGCACATGATGTGCCCATAAGCATTGCAAAACTTAGAAGGGTCGACATACCCGTGTCCCTCCAGCCGGCAGCTGACCATTGGCCACTTTTTTAGGAATGCTAGTGCCACTACTGTGCTAGTTCTATCTATTTTGTGGTCAAGTAACTGAAGAACACAATTTATATTGCTGGATGGTGTAAGAGTAGGCACTGCTGAATTAAATGTGTCAACCATAGACAAATATCGAGTCAACATGTCATATGTACAGCTTATCCAATCTAACTTGTCACGTAAATCAGTTCCACATTTGGTTGCGCACTAAACTCACAATAGATTTCAAATGGCTGCTCATCCCGCACTGCGCAATGCGCTATCATTTTCGTGCCAAGGTGAAATGGACAAGCTGAAATGTGATAGGCATTTCTGAAGCATATAGTATCTGGACAAGTAGTAACACAAAAAACATCTGACATACGCTGTGTGCTGGTTACATGGATTAGGTATGGTAATATCACTGAGTAAACTTCGTATTATCAATCAAATTGGCATCATCAGATTGCCAAAATAGTATTTAATCATTCCCTGATGATGTCCAAGTATTTGCAGTGGTAGTATGAAAGGAATGTTAATCGAACTCACTTACAAAAAGTAGAACAATATTTCAAAATCGGCATACTTCTTGATATAAAGCCCGTATGACACGGACCAGTTTTTCACTCAAAAAATGAATCATTTTTTAATATAATGAATCATTGACAATAAAATGGATAATTTTTTGTGTGAAAAATCTAATGTTGTGTGACACTAAAACAAGATATCCTGTTTTACAAGATACTGTGGAATATGTGTACAGTTTCTCAGTCAGAAAATGGATGAAATTCATGTTTTCATCCATTTTCTGAATGAGGAACCGTACACATATTGGGAACATCTCGTTCTACCCACATTTCGTAACACCCACAGTGCATAACACCCAAAGTGCGTAACACCCAAATGTCATAACTCCCAAATTTTGTTATGCCCACACTCACCGAACATACCCGAATGATGCGCTGTTGCCAAATTCATCCTTCTTTTAGGTTAGGTTAGTTAGGTTAAGTTAGATCGGGTTAACAGGAAATTGCAGAATGTGCGGTAAATTTTGCAACAGTGCATCATTCAGGTATGTTCGGGGGTCCATATATTGCATCATAATATACCATATTATTACGCTACATTGTATGATAAATTACGATTTCTATTATGTAGCGTTATGATAGCGTGATTTCTTCGTTTTACGATTTCTATTTTGTACATAATGACGAAATAGGTGACCCCATGTTCGGAGAGTGTGGGCATAACGAAATTTGGGTGTTATGACATTCGGGTGTTACGCACTTTGGGTGTTATGCACTGTGGGTGTTACGAAATGTGGGTGTTAGGCTAGATTCAGACAGATCCGAATTCCGATCGTACGAGGATCCAATAGCTTTCTGATTGGTCTAAATTTGAATTTGGACCAATCAGAAAGCTATCGGATCTTCGTACGACCGGATTTCGGATCTGTCTGAATCCAGCCTTACGCAGCGTACCCCACATATTCCACTCTATCGTGTTATACAGGATATCTTGTTTTAGTGTCACACAACATTAGATTTCAACACAGAAAATTATCCATTTTATTGTCAATAATTCATTAAATTAAAAAATGATTCATTTTATGAGTGAAAAACTGGTCCGTGTTAAGCCCGTATGACATGGACCAGTTTTTCAGGGGTGCGCTGCGTAACACCCACATTTCGTACACCGTAACACCGTACACATATTGGGAACATCTCGTTCTACCCACATTTCGTAACACCCACAGTGCATAACACCCAAAGTGCGTAACACCCAAATGTCATAACACCCAAATTTCGTTATGCCCACACTCTCCGAACATACCCGAATGATGCACTGTTGCAAAATTCACCGGATATTCTGCAATTTCCTGTTAACCCAATCTAACTTAACCTAAAAGAAGAATGAATTTGGCAACAGCGCATCATTCGGGTATGTTCGGTGAGTGTGGGCATAACGAAATTTGGGTGTTATGTCATTTGGGTGTTACGCACTTTGGGTGTTATGCACTGTGGGTGTTACGAAATGTGGGTAGAACGAGATGCTCCCGTTTTTCAGTCATAAAATGAATCATTTTTTAATATAACGAATCATTGACAATAAAATGAAAAATTTTCTGTCTGAAAATCTAATGTTGTGTGACACTAAAACAAGATATCCTGTATTACACGATAGAGTGGAATATGTATACAGTTTCTCATTCAGAAAATGGACGAATTTCATGTTTTCATCCATTTTCTGAATGAGGAAGTGTACACATATTCCACTCTATCGTGTAATACAGGATATCTTGTTTTAGTGTCACACAACATTAGATTTCTGCACAGAAAATTATCCATTTTATTGTCAATGATTCGTTAAATTAAAAAATGATTCATTTTATGAGTGAAAAACTGGTCCGTGTCATACGGGCTTTACGGGCTTAAGACTCCAATCATCATAGGCGCCGGAACTTCAAAATTACTATGGGGGCTCGGTCTATATATATATATACCGTGTGACACAGACTCATGGTACACCCCCGTTTTCTCCTTTGTTTTTCTAGCTATATTTTTGAAATTCGGAACATTGAATATTCTCACTGAACAGCATTTCTCGACATATCTGAAAGAAAAAAACAACTTTCAATTTTTCTGGAAATGACATCAACTTTCGTTTCTTGAATAGGAAACCCTGTATATTGTTACATGATCGGCTAGGGATGATCATGAGGAATCCAACGATACCAGGTTTGATGATGTTATCTCCAATGACTAGATATCGGAGATATCGCCATTTATATTATCCATAAGCTCAATGAGTAGGAGAGAGAAACTTTTTCTGACGGGTCAATCCAATTCTCTCTCCCTCTATACAAAAAAGTACAACCTGTTAAAATAATGAAAATAATTTCCAAACTCTTCGGTGAAGTATAAAAAAAACAAAAAAAAACTGATAATCACAGCCAGTTTCAAACCTCAAATGGCGAGTCTGAGTACTACAAAATTGTTGTTGCTTAAAATTAATTTATTTAAATACTCAATTTCTGCATGAACTATATAATATACATGTAACAAATATTATTGAAATTATAATTTTACTCATGTTAGAAGGTCTGCTGTCTTTGGTTATTTTTTAAAATGAAAATATTTGCTATCTCGTGATGACTAACTTCTTTAAAAAGGAGCTCTGTAGAAGTTCAAAATAGCACAATCGTTTAGTCTTTGCTGTGTCATCGTGGACCGTGAATACGTTTTTGATTTGTTATATCAGATATCACATCTTTTTATTTTTCATTACAATATATATGGTATACGTACGCACCTTCGTTGATAGTGACCACAGCTCTTAGTAACTGCGGTGGTTTTGTCACAGACACTGTTGCCAGCGTGATAATAAAAATCTTTATAACCCGACACCAATGAGACCGATACATTTGTTCTAAACGTAAAATTTTTGCTATGAGAGCATGGTAACAGTTTCGCAAACCAGAACTTCACTATGGGGGCTCCGCCCCCATAGCCAATTCTCTATAGGGGCTCGAGCCCCATTGCCCCCATGGTTCCGGCGCCCCTGCCAATCATTCAATGTTCTTCTCCATAGAACAGTAATTATTCGCAAAGTCAACGTCAAATTTCGAATTGTATTCTGCTAACTTCACGCAGGTTGTTGAATGTTTTGATGAGGTTAGGTCTTAAAATATTTTCATTCAAACCCTTCTAAACTCCAAATTAGATAAATTTAGTTTCACATAGCATTATAAACAGAACTAACAATGTGGAAAGCTGCTGCTGGACATCAGATTAATCTTAGTAGTCAGAACACAGACGATGATGAGTGGGAAACTGATCCTGATTTTGTTAATGATGTAGATGAACAACAACAGAGATGGGGCTCAGCAACTGTAGAGGGATCCGGACGCACAGCAGGAGCAATTGAGTAAGTTATTCCGAAGAATGTCCTCCATCTATACTCAGGTAGAAATTTCAATTCCAGTGTTTACAAATATATGATTCATCATTCATTAGATAGTATTGTTGATTCATTCCTCAGAGTCAGCATCTTATTTTTGACGGAATATTCATTTGAAGTTGTTATAGCAATATATATCATTATAATCAAGCTGGGGTTTCAAGGTGTGTCTTGAGCTGATTGATGCATTTGTTTCATACAACTTTTTCTACTGGCTTATACCAATTTTGTTGTTTTATTTACCTCATCATCATTATGCCTCCAACATTTCAATTTGTTGTTTCATTAGGAATGAACGGTGCTAGGGCACATAGTCACCCACCAGTTTGATAGAAAACATGCATAAAAATTGTATCTTGCGGATCTTTTCATCAATCATACCAATAATTTAGGACCTAGGACATAAAATGAACATTGATAGCTGATATGAATAGGGGAATTTTAAATATTTTAGAATTTCAAACATCTAAGTACGTACTTATAGGTAGTCTGTAATATAGTAATATTACAAAACATACTCTATTTTAATAACTTTCGTCTGTTTATATTTCTGAAGTTCAGGTTCCAAATATATTCCCTTACATTTTATCATATAGAAAACTACTTTCTGCAAATTTTTATCCAAAATATAAGGAAAATTAATTTACTAGATATCTAATATATTCAAGTTTGTTGTCCATGTAGCGTGTAGTTTTATTCTGTGAGATGAATAGAAATGTTTCATAATAATTTCTGTTGCCATCTCTGATTTTATTAGTCTCAGAATAACTGGTGTCAAGATTCTTCCTGTTTCTGATTTTCTAGGCTTGAATTCAGTTCCTACATATATATTGAAATTAGTTTTCACTTATGCCCTTATGCCAAAGTTTACAACATGTATTAAACTAGTATGTACCATTAATATCCTAGCGATACAAAATTTTCTCTAACTGACATTTCTTTAGCTCAGTGATTGTGATGGAAGAAATGATATTTCATTTTCTACTAATGGAGAGTCATGAAATGGAAATTCTGAGGATAATTCATTCATACTTCTGAATGTACCAGTAACATAAGCAGCCACACCCAAATATAATAGATATTTGGGTAGATCCTTTTATCTGAAAATAGCCGTGATAAGCACTCGAAGTATGCTGGCTGTTTCATGTTCCACTGATAACATCAGATAAAATATAATATGATTATCTGTATATGTTATTCTTCATTATTATGAAAAAGAGGTGAATGATTGGAGCAAATAGAGTTTTTTTATGATATTCCCAATCCTCTTCTCAGATATCTTCGTCAATGACGAAATTATTCATACATCCTGTTGATAACACACGTTGTGGTGTAGAAATAAAAGCCGCATAAATACAGTTTAGAATTTTTCCACAAGAATAATCCGCATATTATTGAATATAATAATAATAATAATAATAATATAGTAGATGGACATTATTTGATGAATTTCCAAGAATTAAAACAACTCATTCGAATTTCCGTACAATGAGCAACTGAAAAATTTGAAATGAATGAATAAGTTTCATTATCTAGTTGATACTTTATGGCAAGTTAGACTTCACCTATTACAAAATTAGAAAAACTAATGGACGTTGAATTTTTTTTTGAAAAAACTTGCAGTATTTGCTACTTTTGTGTTTTGAAAATAATATTCTCATACCTCGGGGCAAAGTTTCATATGAGCATATGGTTCAGAAAAATATCTGTAAATATTTTGATCAAGTGTTTCAGAGGTCAAAATGAAGCAGACGGTAACTAGAATTGAAAGTTACATTGTCACAGTAAGTAAATGACTCAGAATCCTTCAACTTGAGCGTCGATATTTCATTATTGAATTATTATAGGGTACGCAAATTTGTGAAACATTCAAAAAGAATTAGAGAAGTTCCTGAGTCGAAATAGCTCTAATTGAATTTAATTTGGAATGAAGTAAACTTTGTGTGTGCGTTAACTTGATACTAAGTTAGCACAGCCACTCTAGTAAATTCTCAATAATACTCTAACGTCTAAGGCCCGAATTCACCGAAAACTAAAACTGAGTTTGAAACCCAAGGCGCTCAAGACGAATTTGACAGAATTAGCTCTAATTTTCTCTCAGACTTTCCTTTAGCACCACATGCAATTTAAGCTCAGTTTTCATTTTTTGGTAAATTCGGACCTATAAGTACATCAATAAAAAATGAAGTTGGCATAAATAACTTCTCGGATCAGACGAATTTTCATCACGTCACTTTCTAGCTATGTGATCCAGGTTAAATTTTATATATAACTACAGACGTCAGTGGCGCATTTAAGATACCATCCAGGGGGGAATCCACAATCCAACCGTTGTGTACTATAGGATCTTCCATTTGATCGAGATGAGAACATACAATTTGATGCATGAAAGAGTGTTCTGATAGGGGGTGATTATTCCCACTTTCCCCCCCTTATATACGCACCTGCCAGACGTGTCCGATCGGCCCGACTTCAAAACTGAATATGGCTCCTGAGTTATAACTGAACATATTTGTAAATTGCACGTTTCGCCCCATGTCACTTGGTACCACCAAGAAAAATTTAAATTTTGGTGGTTTGAACTTTCAAACTCTCAATAAAATTTCCTTCAATATACATTATATTCATTAAAATAACGAAAACAGTTTCGTATCGAGAAGATAAATAAGAGATTTATTCATTAAACTCAAAAACATTCATCAGATATCCTATGTTGAAGTATTGGTCAATAAAATATAATTTCAAGAAATCTAAAAGATGCATTATATAAGATATCTAAAAGATGACATGAATAAGATATCTCTAAACGTCTTAAGACATCACAACATTATTTTGATACAAATAAGATATCTATAAGATGGCCCTCGTTATCAGTAGTAATCAGTTGGTTCAGAAGTTGTATTTTTATAGTGAAGTTGATAAATACATTTTAGTGTTGAAGCGGAGTATTATTCAGAAACAAACCCCGAAATATCGTAACGATAGCCGCCCGCTATTCAGTCTGACGTTATGGTATAAATATTGCCCAAAACCGCATTAACTATACAAGATACCACCAACTGGCTTCGGTGAAGGAGAGTGTTGAAGACACCGTCTTGGCATACGATGATGAACCCTTCAGTGACGGACTTTAGCTCACCTGACCTGAGGAAGGCTAATGTCAGCTTCGCACGCAGACAAGCCATGGTTCTCGATATTCCTAAGGAAGTCACTATGCATTGCCTTATGTGTATGAAGCTGCAGCATTATAGCGTTTTATTTATTATTACGTAATACGTCTCATTGCTCAGGACCGAGAATACGAATGCTCAAGATCTTTTAATATTTACCCCTCTGAAGGGACGGCTAACGTTTTTGAGTGCCACAGTGCCCCTGGGCAGCCTTACTGATTTTTTGGTGGCGCATTTGTTATTTCAACCATAGCGCAAACCAGAAAACCGTAGAGTGCTCCCGACCGCCTAGCCTGCTCAGACACCGACCGACAGATGTCTACTATCTTTCACCATGCCAATTAGATGAGCAGCTATACTGAATACTGACTTAGACAAAAAACATTTTATTGTGTGATTTTACAGTTTACAGTAACCGCTACACGTGTCTCATAATTCAGTAGCGGTGAATCCGACACTGTGCTTCGAATATACATTTCTTAATTACTATGGACTACCCCTTCTGGGGAAACTGATCATACAGAACTGTGTGAGTTACCTACTGAACTGGTCATAATCACTCATTCAGTCAGAATCATTCAGATCTACTTGCTCATTTGGCAAATGTTCCGACTTCTTGACTTTATTGATTTCTAGGGATTCCAAACGATTGAGTTTTAGATCATTCTCCTCCCTTTGCAAATATTCAATTGGTCTTTTCATTCGAAAAACTACTTCTGTGCTCTTCTATCCTTTTGGCGAAAGATCTCCCTGTTTGACCAATATGAAGGCGGACACTTTGTGCTGGTATTGATGTTCTAAAATTGTTCGTTTCCGTTAACCAGCTGACGAACGTCAACCCTCAGAAGTCGAAACTTGTGCGAGCAATGGATCAACGAGGCCTTACCTTTTAACGTGCGATTACCCAGCACGGTGGACCGGCGAGGATTCGAACCCCGGCCTTCCGCTTGATAGGCAGATATGCTAACCACTACACTACCGAGACCAGAACTGAACCCTGTGGAACACCTGCATTTATTGGAAGAATATCGGATGATACTCACTCAACAACCACATACAGAGAGCTATCAAACAAGAATCTCTGTTGATGAATTATGTATAACTATGTCTATGAAAAATTGCGAAATAATGTTTATTTAGCAGTTTAATGATGGGAACGTCTTGGAAATTTGAAGAATTAATCCCAGGATTATACAAATTGTGATTCTTGACCCAAAATTTATATTGGCCAAACGGAAAGATCTTTCACCAAAAGAATGAATGAAAGAACAACATTTGCAAATCAACTTATGATAGAAGGGTATTAGTTCAATGATGACTATGAAGTATTACACTTGAAGTCAATTTTTTGGAATCTTCAGGCATTAATGGACTAAAGAAGCCTGGTGTACATTTTCTAGATGATCAAATTGATCTGAAAAATTCGCCCTTGCTCAACTTTTTCCCTCTGACGAAATGCGTAATTAGAGTCAGTTTAGCATGTTAATAACAGGCAGTTCTGTATAACTTGTTTTCCCAGATGGGGTCGTTGATAATAATTGAGGCATGTATTTATAGAAGCATAGGTTCGGATTCATTGTAGTACAACACGTCTAAAGAAGTCATTGGCTAGTGAAAGACGTAGTGGTTTTCTGAATTGTTCATATAAAACAACACAAAGTCTTTCTCAACTATGTTATCATTGATTTTCCTAGAATTCAACACCACAGAAAATTGCCTCTGTATTGAATAACTCTTAGAATAATTTCAGATCTATAGTTCACAGAATACTTTTTTTTAGTATGGAAAAGTTGAGGCGTGAAACAGAAGAAGCAGATACTTTGAAAAAGAAAAAAGAGCTCGACGAGAGCGAACATAACCCTTCATATGGATACGGAGGTAAATTTGGAGTGGAGAAAGATCGTATGGATCAGTCTGCGGTGGGGCACGAATACGTTGGAAAAGTTGAAAAACACGCTTCACAAAAAGACTACTCCTCCGGATTCGGGGGGAAATACGGAATTCAGACTGATAGAATTGATAAGGTATGTTATTCCGCTAAAAAAAATATCTCCTCGCTTGTAACAAAAATTTGTGACATATAACGATTCTTCGTTACAGCTATCAGTGTTAATGATTTTCCTTTTCAGAGTGCTGTTAGTTGGGATCACAAGGAAAAAATTGAAAAACATGCATCCCAAAAAGATTACGTTTCCGGTTTCGGGGGTAAATTTGGCGTTCAAACCGACAGACAAGACAAATCAGCTGTTGGATGGGATCATATGGAAAAAGTGGAAAAACACGAATCACAGAAAGGTTTCATAGATTATGATTATTTATTTATTCATTATTTACTAATTTAAAAATTCAGGTGTGAAATAATTCTGGTTAAATTATTGCTTGCTCTGGCTCATATAGTCACATTTAGATATAAAAATATATTGCATATCTATAGCTGATGCAATTTAAAAACTGTTGCACCTTATCATGGGCATGGTTCAGTTTTGAAGTACACTCAAGCCATATCGTTATAGAATAATGAAATTTTAGATATAATCAAAGTGTTGAACAAGAGAGGAAAATCGAAAATTTTCACAGACCTCCTTTGTTAATAGGTACACGTGTATATAATTCATTGAAATGTGAAAAGTGTCATCCATGAAATAGTTCTTTCCCAGTTTTCCAATAGGGAAGTTAAAGTTAAAAGCCCTTCCGAATGTTCAAATCACATAATTTGAATAGCTACATCCAAACTATTTTGAATAATCGAGATTTTCTTATATTTATAAACTGCAAATACTTACTGTGTTCCTTCATAGTAGGCATAATACCCATATCCAGTACTCCAGCATTTGTAAACGTTTTGGTGGTTCGTGATCTTTGTTATCTTTAATCTTTTGAGAAATCGCACTGACAAATCTGCTGCAACACGATAAAAATGATTATCTGACTGTAGATTATAAATATAATTTAGTAAGTTGCATTCAATTTAGTTTTCTAACAGCCGTTAAGGGAAGCGACATGATTATTCCGCTCTCTTTCGAAATAAGTCAAGATGTGTCAAACTTTTGGCAGAGCGATATTTTAACTCTTTTGACATTTTTATTGAGAGCCTGAGACTGATACTTTCTATAGAAACATCGATATACACAGTTTTTAATCAGAATTATCTAATTTGTAGTACCAAAAATACCTAAACACTGTCACTGTCACTTTTGAATGACAATTGTCAATTGGTGAATAACAGACTTCAAACAAATTCCGGCAATATCGAGATTGCTGGTAACCAAATGCCAAAGAATAACAGGCATCAAATTTGAAATTCAATATTGTTATGATCTTTCCTTGGGCTTGGTTATTAAAACTCCAAACAACACTTCACTACTTTTATTACAACTCTTCTTCCGAGATCCCGCAGGTAAACAATCTTTCTTCGGAAAAGTTTCAGTTTTATCGAAATCCGAGGCAATCCAGCATTCTGAAACTTTACCCTTCCTTCGACCCCTCATATTATTTTGCGTTTACGAGCGACAGGGTCGGCGCTAGGAGATTTCGTAACAATATAAACGTTCCAATGCATTTCCATCAATGGATTGGTACTGTTAATTTATGTCATGGATGACGTGTAACATTTCTTAAATTGTATTCACTATACTTTCATTTCTGTATTGAAAATATAGCAAATTTGGTCATCTCGGACTGTACTTAACATCGCTGGATTGTTCTCTGTTGCACACCTATGTCACTTCTCGAAGGTACGGCTATGTTGGCACAGCCGTGACACTTTCGTGACATTTTCGTGTTCAATTGATGAATAGGCGAACTCAATATTTTTCAGACTACAAAACTGGTTTTGGTGGTAAGTTTGGTATACAGTCCGATCGCCAAGATAAGTCTGCTCTAGGATGGGATCACCACGAAGCACCCCAGAAACACGAAAGCCAACTCGATCACAAAAAAGGATTCGGCGGAAAGTTTGGAGTACAAACTGATAGGTTTGATAAATCAGCCGCCAACTTCGACCCTCCAAACAAGGTTGGAACAAATTATACAAAAACTAAACCTGACATTGGCGGTGCTAAACCTTCAGACTTGAGAGCTAGGTTCGAAACGATGGTATGTTGATCAATTATCCGAAATATCTTTGAAATAAATAAACAATATTTTATATTCAGGCTCAGGAGAATAAAACCGATACTGCAATAGGGTCTTCTCAAGTACCCCGAAAAAACATTCATGTCAAAGCCGCCTTGTTTTCCAATATAAAAAAAGACGATACGGTACCTGCACCTAGTGAGAAAGCTCCAGCGCCAAAGCAACTGGATCAATCTAAGACTGCGTTTTTGACGCAATCTAGTCAGCAGGAGACGGCTCCTGCTATTGTTGAAACTAACAAACTTGATAAGACTAAGACGGCATTCCTGACGCAGGTCAGCCAGGAAGCAATAGTGAACAATGAAGAAAAAGTTGTACCTAAGCAGTTGGACCAAACAAAAGTTGCTCAGTTTGATGCTCAAAGTGAAGAAAGTGTGACTGAAAAAGAAAACAATATGGTAAGTGGATAATAAATAGCTCTTGGGAACAGGGTATGGTATTGAAGGATTGGGAAGATAAGCTCAGGGATATAATAGAAATTGATAGATTACAGTTATATGGTATAATTTATATGTTTTTGTCCCGCCAGAATGTTCTGATCATCCTAATTCCTCAAAAGCGCGCAAAACATGTTCAAACCAACATTCTCACGGAAAATTCATAACCTCAACAAGTATGTAACATTTTTTTCAGTCACTGCCAATAAGATGTCTAAAAACCCTCGTGTTGCAATTGGTGCGATAATGTTTGGAATTTTATTGCGACACTTTTACATATCATGTTGTGTTTTTCAATTGCATCGCTAGTTGGCGCAAATTGAGAGCAATTACAAACAATGCCAAATGTTTAAATGATGATTTTAAGTAGTCTTATTCATCGAAGTTTTGAGTACTTTGGTTATTTATAGTTCACTTTTTTTTATTCAGTGCTGCAGTGTGGTTGTAATTTGAATAGTATGAATCCGCAGATACAACTTTCTTTTTATATTAATAAATATAATCTGAACTATAATAGACATTTTTTCACCTCATTATCATATCATACGTATTTTGGCCTCCTGGACAAAAAATTCTAATGAAGTTTTTTGGGGCTCGCAACTAGTTTCGGAGATATGGCCCCCCAAGGACAGAAAAACAGGGTTTCCAGGGTTGACATTTATGTTTGTTTATTCAGCCAATTCCGCTCGAAATTTATCCTTCTTTCTATCAGCACAATATACACATTCTATACCACCTTCTTCATCACTTTCCAACAGAATTACAAGTATTTTTCCATTTTTCACTACAAAACTCTAAAAGGTAAATCGTCATAGAAATTCGAGGTGAGCAATGCGCGTTTTGCTAACCTCGATTTACGATTTACCTTTTAGAGTTTTGTAGTGAAAAATGGAAAAATACTTGTAATTCTGTTGGAAAGTGATGAAGAAGGATATATAGAATGAGTATATTGTGCTGATAGAAAGAAGGAGGAATTTCGAGCGGAATTGGCTGAGAAACAAACATAGGCGTAAAACCCCGATTTCCTGTCTTTGGGGGGCCGTATCTCCGAAACTAGTTGCGAGCCCCAAAAACTTTATAAGAACTTTTTGTTCAGGAGGCTGAAGTACGTGAGTTTCACCAAAAATTTTTCAATTTCACGATGGAGCCCGCTTAACAGATAATTACGGCAAATTCTTTTGGCACAACTTGTGCAATTTCTGATAGAATTTGTGTATTTTCATCTATGAACCAATGAAGACATAGTTTGTTGAATATTTTCAATTTGCGGACTCTTCGAAGATTGAACAAAAAAGGTAGACTTTATAAATAAAATACATACATGATGAAAATTAGGTACTAAAATCTTCAAGATCCGTCAACCATTTCAGAAAATAGTTTCAAAAATTATTTCTATTCGTTAACAATTCGATTTGATATAGAGGCTATTCTTGTTCAGCAAATCTTGAAAACTTTTTTTTTCGTTGTGGACATACTCAAAATCATTTTCAGATCCAAGAAGAGTTGGAATTGCTCAGACAACTGCAACAACAAAAACCCGACGATTCTGATTCTGACGATCAGATTTATGAAAATTTCGACACTTCGACAATAAAGCGAGCTGCACATCATACAACGCAGGTAAAAACTAAGGGGATGCTATCAGTAGCCCATGTTCATTTGAACCAGTTTGTTGTTTACATTTCCGTTTATTTATCACTTGGTAGTCGAATCACAGTAATGATTAATATTTATAACTATTTGAACTGATCTAACTGTTAACTAACCGATAACATTTGAAAAGTCGCTTATGAAAAAAAATTTCAATACATAATAAACTTCAATGCTTCACATGTTGTCATAGGTATCGACCACTGTTGTTGAGAGTTCGGTAGCACCACAGGTTGAAGAACCAGAAGAAGACATCCAAGAAGAAATCGTTGATACTGGAATAACGGCAACGGCTATGTATGACTATCAGGCCGCTGCAGAAGATGAAATATCTTTTGACCCTGACGACATTATAACGCACATAGATAAGGTACGATTGTTGAAACTTTCACGGTGATTTTTGAAGAATAAACTTGCGCGTTCTTGAAATGACATTATTTCTGAGACATAGTACTTTTGATGAATTATGCAATGCATATTTTAACTTTACATTGGGTGCCTGGTTTTGCTAATAGTATCCCGAGCCTTGTTTCAGTTTTACTGCAGTTATTGGATATCACATGTTATGATCGATTATAATAATCCCAATGATTGGATTCTGCTCTTCTTCTTTTTCATGAATACATTTCTCCCGAGAAATATGAAATGAAATACTACTGAATCACTTCAAACATCTGGTGTCTTGAGAATAAATATATCACGCTTATGTTACTAATCTAATGCTTAAATGTTTCAGTCGATGAGAGTTTCATTGAAATTACTCTCAAAAACAATTGGTATAATTTTTTCTTCACTTTCATTAGCCAGGCAGACACGCTTGAATAATTGATTTCACTTCCCCTTTTCCATCCCAATAGAATCTAGGCTTGCCAATACTAATTCTCTCACACTGCGGGCCAAACTCATTAAGTCTTTCATGAAAATCTGTAATATTTGACGATTTACGTAATATTGATTTTTTTTGTGCTTCATTATTTCATTATGTAAATAGACCAGGAGGTGGTGACAGGTGACGTTCTCCCATTTTACACTGCATGCCTTTTTGAGGCTTGATAATTAACCCTAAAATATGAAAAAAAGACAGGCGTGTGCACTTCCTAAGGAAAAACGCTTTTCTTTTTGTGGGGAATTTTCGTGTTTTTGATTTGTATGCCGCTTTGGATTTCATTAACATATATCATTTCAAGTTATTGACGCAAATGGCATGCATGTAGCTACTGCCCAACATACAAAAATTGTGAAAAAATTGAATGAACATAATTTTTTAAATTCAAGCAAACATTTGAAAATTCCGTGACTTTTTCTTGTACGCTGCTTTGTATTGTATTAGTGAATATTAATTTAAGCTAAAATAATAAATAAAAAACACAAAACCTCACCACAAAAAGAAAAGGGTTCAGGTCTATTTTTCATATTTTAGGGTTAATTATCAAGCCTTAAAAAGGCATGCAGTGTGAAATAGGAGAACGTCACCTGTCACCACCCCCTGGTCTAAAATATTTCAGACCTCATTTAAGTCTTTTTTTTTTAAATCAAATAGACTTTCAGATGTTCAACACTTGAATTATATGTATAAGGTTTAGTTTTTACTTGTGATGGCATATTTCTTTTCTCTACAATTTTAATAAGCATATAAGGTCGTGAACAAAGAAATAAATATATTCTTTAATTTTTCAGATAGATGAAGGTTGGTGGCGGGGACTATGCAAAGGAAAATATGGGCTTTTTCCAGCAAATTATGTTCAATGTGATGAATGAATTTGTAATTTTCTGCAATATTCCAGGCCTTCGTACTTAACCCTCAAAAACAAACGTTTTATCTGTTGTGGAGGGTCCTTTACTTTCTGCATTTTATTGTTACGATATAATTTTATTGCCAAAAACATTATTCTATATTTAATTATTCGAAACTCTATTGAAATATGGACATGTAATTTTAGATGAATTCTTTGTGGAAGGTTTTTCAGTTTCTGCAGTATATTATAACAATACTATTTTATCCTGAACAAATTATTTGATATTTTATTATTATATTGATTATTATAAATTTTATAACAATTCACATAGTTTCATTTAACTAAAGTCCCTCAACGATTTCGTCAAATTGAACTATTTTTTTTTATTCCAAGCGATGCAATCGTACGGAAAAATTGGTGTAAGATATTATGTGTTTATATTGTTGTGAAGACTATTTTAATGAAAGTGTGCTATATTTATATGCAGCTCAGTGTGAATTAAACAGGCAGTAGAAAATCAATTTAACCTTACCTATATCGATTTATAATATACATACTTACTTGTCTTATTATTATTATTATTTATTAATAATATCAATATTGATAATTCATTATTTATTCATTATTTTGTATACATTATTATGAGATGGATGTAAAAGTCTATAATTTATGTTCTGGACTGAAACATATATTACATAATAATTACCTTGCAGCTTTCACTTCTTTGATCTCGGCTGACGAAAAATCGAGATTTGATGCAAAATATCTTCATTTTGTGTCCTCTGACGTGACTTTTCCTTTCGACAAGTGGTGACGCGTTTTGTGAGTTTGAATTGCCCCCCCTAATTCCTCACTTTCGTTTAAGATTTTTAAGTTTGAATGATAATTAAATAATAAACATAAGTTCAATAAGTTCTGATCATGATGTGACGATAATGAAGATTCGAGAGAAACATGTTTGAGAAAAATTTAAATTTTATGCAATTTCCATATTATATTTTGAATTGACCATTCAGAACTGTAGGAGACCCGCTGCTGTTTATTTGTACACTTTTATGTCCTATAATGAAAAGTTCATTTGTGAAGTTTTCAAGCTGACTTTCCTGCATGCCTGTTCTGAAAGTGAAATTATATTTAGTAATGAATTTTCCATCTTTCTGGTCCATTGTTCTCTGACCTCTAACCAATAATCATCTTTAAGAAACGTCTTAACATTTCCAGGATAGTTGAATATGCTAAGGTCCACTAGTTATCGAACTATAAAATTGAGAGAGACTCATTAAACTGTTTTTCTGAAATTTTATAACAATATTTTGAATTGTTTTTACTTCTGAAAATCGGACCATCCGTTCCTGAGTTATCCGTCCGTTCCTGAGTTATCCGTCCGTTCCTGAGTTATCCGTGTGGTCAAAATTTCAAATTTACCGATTTTAATAAAAGTTTCCCTTGGTCGGAGACTCGACTTTTGGATTGACGTAATTAGGCATTCCAGATCACGTGGTATCTGGGTGCCAAACAATGAACAAATCGATTAATTTTCAAACCAGTGTAAAATTCGTGTTTCTTCTTCTTCCATTATTCAAATGCTTAATAAAGAATAAAAAACACCGAGGGTGCACCAGTTTTACATTTAAGTTTTTTGAAAAAGACAAACGAGAGTTTCTGGGTGGTACATGCCGCCATATTGGTAAATTTGACATTTTTGACAAGTATGTGGGATGCCTAATTATCATGGAGGTTAGTTAGAGGTTATTGATATAAATTGAACTGCTTTTTGAATGAAATTTCCATTGAAATTACGCATTTCGGCAAGTTTGAAGATTATTTTGAATAAAATAGAAAAAGCAATTCTCAAAAAATTAATGTTAGATAGAGAATTGAAAGAGCTGTCAAATGAGGTAACACAAAACCCAATTTTCCAATCGAGTGACGTGATACTTTTTCATATAAACTTCACACATTGATAACTAATCCCTTTCGAAAGTTGAGAGGAAAGGAAGGGAGAATGAGTTTTTATATCCGCGCTATAGCCATCGAGCGCCTACAGACTAGTTTATACTTTTAACTGGGAGGAACGTGCCCTGAAACTAATTATGTTTCAAATCTTGAGCAAGTACAGTATTTTTTCGGACGAAATAGAAATACAAGCTTATGAGAATAAGCACCTTTAGCGATCGATTTCACATGGTTATTTTTCCAGAAGAGATTATTACTGATCGTAATTCCTAGCATCGAGATACTTGACTTCGTAGGAATAGTTACTCCTGACATCTGAATATTCGATGAAAATAGAAAAGTGAAAAGATACGCCTGAGTCTTCCCAACATCAAATTCCAACAAGTTGATTTTACCCCATTCATTTATTACTGTTTCTACCCTTTAAACAATGCTATTGGCCTTTGTGCGGTGGCACTAACTTCTCAGAAACAGATTCACAATATTCCCTTCCAGTAATTGACTGTTTATCTTTGTTACGCCACTGATGTTTGTGATTCCCTCCATTTTTTGCTCATTTCATTATTTCCAACAGTTTACAGTTTTCTGTTCAACACTCGACTTGGCTGTTCGTTAATTAAAACTTAGTTGCGCTATCAACCGCCAGATGTTTGTACAAACAGAAACTGTATATCTGTCAAATTTATTTCATTATCCCTTGTGACTTCTTCAGAGGTGTACAGACTATAAACTAGTAGTGAGTCGTGAGTCAGCCATGTTGGGCAGTGTTATTATAAGAAGTGTTTAGTTCGTAAAAAATACTTTCCTAATAATTTGTGTTTGTGTAGTGTTTTTTGTTGAGTGGCTTCCTTGCTTTGGAATAATGACCGCCATAACTACATTCATGAATTGGGGCACCGAGCTTTGGGTGAGTGAAATTAGATTTAAATTTACGTTAGTGACTATTTGTTTTATGAAAAATTATATTCATCTAGTAAGCACTTCATTTCCTCGAAAACAAATGTTCATGAATCCTCATGTACTCTGAAACTAGCATTACAAAATGTATTAACTTGAACAGATGTGTCTCGTTTTTTGAAGTTTTGTGGTTCTAAACGGTCGAATTTAAACCTGTTACCTAAAGAGCACACAGACCGCATAGACAGGTACCAGTTATAGTCACGCCTGCAGGTGAATTTTGTTCAGATGTCACTGATATTAGTATTTAAAAATCTTCTGTTTACTAGATGAAAAAGCAACGGGCGAGTCGTAGTTTGTTAACAGGTAACTGGTTACCTACAATTCGCTAAAGAATTACAAATTTATTTGCAGTTTGAAAGGAAATTTGTTTGCAGCAGCCATTCTATTCAGATTTATCTAGGTACCAAACCTGTATCCATAATTCGACCCTTTTGTGTTTTGTCACAACTTGAAAGTTTCTTTCTTTTACCTAGGTAAAGATTATTTCTGGGTTCAGAGGGTTGCGATTTCTTCGAAACGGTGGGGTGGCATGCGCTATACGAGGGCGAAGAGGGTGTAAGGTTAGACATTCGTTTGCTGTATGAGTCACTACCGGTTCCTGTGATCTATGAATATACCTCAAGAGGGATAGCAAGAAACAGTTAGACTGTCACATTTTTCAGTTCCAAACGAAGTATTCACAAAACTCCCTCAGGATTTACATACGTTTGGCGATGCTATTTCATTGTGGGGGTTGTTATGCAAATGAATGATTGGAATTAAGATTTATCCTATATTTGGTAATCTTCAAACTCCTATTTTCCGAAATTTAAAAAACGTGTTGACTGACTTCCGAGCTGACTTCATTTGTGTTGAAATCTCCAGAATCAATTTCATAGATTTCCAGATAGATTCTTTAGTTTTCACCATTTAATAATAATAAATGATAAATCGTATTTAACCGACGTACAAAAAATAGAGTGAATACAAATCTTGCTTGGCTGCAGAACAATTATGTAGGTATCTAATTTTTATGCAGAGTCAGCGGAGGTTCATCATCAATTCCTTTTTAACTTCACAGGAGACTCAAGAATATTATAGGGAATATTACCTATTACAAAACAAACTAACCCTACAAGGGAATTACTTATGTATCATGTTATCGAATTTGTTAAATGAATGTAATATCTCGTGTAATATGGTGGAAAATATTTTGCTATTGATTGGTTGCTAAGAAAATATCTGCCTACCTTATTTCTTAAAAAAATCATAAGTTTGCATCCTCCTAATTACTTATTCAATGATTACAAGCGGAGGAATTTCAAGAGAAAAATATTTCTCACCGAAAGAGAAATGTCTTTTGTCGGGGTTTCTATACTATTTTATTCACAATCACCCGAAATGATTTCATAAAATGACCAAGAAAAAAATATTCTCATAAATATTTGAGTAAGTCATTCATTTCAATACATTTCGTGTTTCAAGTACTTAGGAAGGCACTCGGGAAGGCATTGCAAATAGACGAACTTCATGAACTTAATCGAACTTAATACTAAGTGACAAAGACAACTCTTATATTATTTTTCTCCCACGACGAATTCTCTTATTACTAGTACTCACAATTATACATTCAAAAAAATGTTTCATTATTTTACAAGTGGCCTTGCTACTGGAGGTACTGCTGATTACCCGTATAAAAAGTAAGGCGTTCTGATATTTACCTCGATATTTACCTACGTAACGAGCTACGTAAGTCAGTTCTGAAATGGCACTTTATATGTAAAAATCGAGGTAGAATTTATGAAAATATCGAGGGGTGTTCAAAATTTACTACAAAACAAATCTTGCAAATACACGATAAAATCCTCGATAAAATCCAGAAATCCCTCCTGAAATCGCCTGAAATCTTGATGAAATCCAGTTGGAATCTCGAGTGTACTTAATCCCATATTTGAAAATTTTTCGGAAAATTTGGTGTACAAATTTCACGTGGATTGCCCCTCGAAAAATATGTACTTACCTAGGCTCCTAGTTTGTCACTTACCGAGCACTTACTTGATTTTCTAGTACGTACTGATGCTTGAGTGAGTACCTACTGATCTCGGTACTGATTTTCAATTTGATTTTTTCTCACTTTGTGAAACTTACACTGAGCATCTAAATTGAAAAAAATATTGTATGTGGAACTTACGTAATTTGGACTCCTCTACAAAAATTCGAATAAAATTTTCGTCGTTCACGTCTACTTTTGAAGATACAGGTGAAACTTCACCATTTTTCCGAACATTTTTCACATCAAATTTCTGTCATTAAAAACACATTGAACACTACACATGAATAAACGATGAGTTTTCGAACCTTTGGTGTAAAAGTTGAAACTTTTCCTAGAGATCAATTACCCTAACACCAAACCAACACAGTTAATTGATCTCTAGGAAAAGTTTCAACTACACATGACCTTATTTTCTTGTTTTTAACATTTTTGAGCAGAAAACCACATTGTTTGAAAAAATTCACCGTGCAAATTGTCATAAGTTCGTTTGTATGTCATAGTTCAACACTGATTTATTTGCACCGCCTTCATTGTTATTGTTGCCAACTGAACAAACTAATGTTAAGGTCTTGAAGAAGGTTGAATTTTTTGAAAAAAATTAAGTACTTAATGTTTTTTTTTTCTTAAAAATGTTGAAAACAAGTAAGGGCGTGTGTGGTGTTTTGATTAAAAGGATAATTTTGGTGCGTGAAAGTTGGTGAATTACAGCAAAATGGACCTCCTGTATCTCCGAATAAGTAACTTTTTTGAACTTGGAATGCTCACTGTAACCTCGGTTGTAGCTGAAGTTTCAAAAATATTCTGAAATATGCTGATTTGAATGGGGCTTCAGGAACATTTACTTCCTTGATTGGATCTGAGTTTGAAAACATTTCATTCGTAGTACTTAGTACCCATAGTAAGTATTTTCTTCCAAAATTAATTCTTTTCAGTAGACAAAGCCATATTATTCTTTTGCATATTCACAACTACTCCATCCCACATGACCAAAATTATTGAACCTACGTTCGTCAAAGATTTATTACGTGACGATTAAAATTTCTTCTGGTTTACAGAATATTGAATCTACGTTCGTCAAAGATTTATTACTTGACAATTAAAATTTCTTCTGGTTTATTCAAATTCTCGCCCATCTCGAAAGGGATGCACGTGCCGTTTATCTAACAGATGTGACATATGTGGGCATTAAAAGGCAGACAAGGCGCGAGTGGGAGGAACGCTGTGTATAGTTTGTTGCACCATGAAAAGGTACCCAGTCTGGCGCATACTAATGATATTCCTCTATTCTCTCCATGACGTGCCGTTCTGTTGGGATAGGCTCGAATTTTCACGGGAGAGGTGTAACAATAGAATTATTCGGTTTTAGTTTTTTCAATGGACTATCGATGGCTGGGATAGGCTCATAGCGAGGCTCATAGTGAATATAGCCGTTGATTGTACTGAGTGACGAGAATAATTGTGGAAGAATAATGGTATATTACATAACGAGTAGGATAAGTAGCCTATTACGCACGAGCCTCGGCACGAGGCAAAATTGCAATTTGCGAGTGCACGTATCCCGGAGTCGCGTACTGTACTTTTCCCGAGACTTTCTACTACCCACCATGCTTGTGGCGGTAATTTTTGGTGGTGTAGCAGAAATTTCTTCGTTATCACTCATTTTCAATGATCGACGCGACAATGAATGGCACCAAGTAGGTAAAATTCTTGCTTGCTTCATGGATATAACTAGATACAGTATCAATCCACAAACTGTTGAACTCGCTGTTGAACAATACATTTCCTAAAAATATCATTTTTACTTCAAGTTCACAAGGACTTTGAAGCCAAAATTCGCTGAATTTGTCTTTTGGACAATTGATTGTAGACCTCCATAAAGTTAGCAAGGCCACTTGCAGTAAAATCATTTTCCACGTTTCCACCGACCAAGTTTTATGAACTTCGCATGCTATTTTTGAATACTAGCAATGCAAACTGACAGATAGATCGAGAGATAGATGACATTTTCATTTCTGATTTTTTCCATTCGGATCATTAGAGCTCTATCTTTTCCACGTTTCCACCGACCAAGATTTTTGAACTCCGCATGCTATTTTTGAATACTAGCAATGCAAACTGACAGATAGATCGAGAGATAGATGACATTTTCATTTCTGATTTTTTCCGTTCGGATCATTAGAGCTCTATCTTTTCCACGTTTCCACCGACCAAGTTTTTTGAACTCCGCATGCTATTTTTGAATACTAGCAATGCAAACTGACAGATAGATCGAGAGATATATGACATTTTTTGCAGCGACAAGTTGTCGCGAGAAATCGCAGTGACAAATTGCATCGTCGAAACAGGGTGTAACATTCAACATAAATTTGATATCACGACTACAATCAACCTCCATAAAGTTATCACGGCCACTTGCAGTAAAATCATTGTAACATTTTTTTTAAATGTCGTATAATTGTCGAGAATTTGTCGTGGAAAGAAAATAATTGTCGCGCTTATACTTTTTTTTCTGAGGGGTGGCCTCGGGGGTGGCTTTGCTAACTTAATGTTAATTTAGCATAGCCACCTTGCTAACATTCCTAATGAAACTCAAATCTCGAAACTATTATCGTAGATAATTGTCGAGTAATTGTCGTAGTTCATTCCATATGAAAAACCACCAAAAAAGTTTTTTATTTCCTGGATATCACGCCCCTGTCATGTTTTACCCCGCATATTTCCTACGTTTTCTACCATGTGGCAACACCCCTAGGATTTTCACCGTTTTCTTCAACATTCTTTCATAAAATCGCGAAAGGAACCGGACTATGCAATTGTCGAAAAGTCAGTATCGATATGTCATCAGTATTTTCGTTGAAAAAGCGCCTGAGGAGAGAAGAAATTGTAACTATCGATTTTATCACGAATTCCCTCGCGAATTCCTTTCGAAAAACAATTTTTTCCATTTCCCAAAGTATTGACAATTGTCTACGATAATAGTTTCGAGATTTGAGTTTCATTAGGAATTTTAGCAAGGTGGCTGTGCTAACTTAATATTAAGTTAACAAAGCCACCCCTTAGAAAAAAAGTATAAGCGCGACAATTATTTTCTTCCCACGACAAATTCTCGACAATTATACGACATTTAAAAAAAAAGGTTACAATGATTTTACTGCAAGTGGCCATGCCAACTTTATGGAGGTTGATTGTAGTCGTGATATCAAATTTATGTTGAATGTTACACCCTGTTTCGACGATGCAATTTGTCACTGCAATTTCTCGCGACAACTTGTCGCTGCAAAAAATGTCATCTATCTCTAGATCTATCTGTCAGTTTGCATTGCTAGTATTCAAAAATAGCATGCGGAGTTCAAAAATCTTGGTCGGTGGAAACGTGGAAAAGATAGAGCTCTAATGATCCGAATGGAAAAAATCAGAAATGAAAATGTCATCTATCTCTCAACTTAAATAATATGCTTATTTTGAAAGATGGAATAAACCGATGAATAAATTGACTCGTAGAATAATGAAAAGTAATAAAATATTCAGATAAGTATTGAAAGTAAAATCGTATGGTCGCATTCGTTCTCGTCATTAATAGCCAGTGTGAGGAAGGTCATCATCAACAGACATCAAGTTGTTTTTTGGTTTGATGGTGAATGCCAATTTAGGTGGATATTACTTTTATTACCATTATTGTAATAATTATATTCGTTGAAATCGAGGTTGAAATAAATGTTGCCTCTGAGCAAGTTCTTGAATTAAAGTACGATTTGAGAGGACCAATAAAGAAATTCAACAGATTAGTAGAGATGGTATTGTATTGAGTCTAGATCAAAATGCATCAAAACCTTATACCTGAAAAATCGTAATTTTAATTAAAGAAATCCCTTCGAGAGATTGCCAATGGAGGCGCACTTTATGAATCTGGTAACGTAACGTCGAATTCCCTGCACCTCCGACTTTCATTCTATGATTTTAAATGATCGTTTTTGAATCCTTCTTCACAAGAGAGTCTGGAAAACAATCTGTAAATCACACAAGCATCTACCCGAGCATCTACCCAAATGAGAGAAAGGTTATTAAACGTTGAGTTTGTTTTCTTCATCGTCAGGAAAAGCTCGCAATCTGTTATCACTTGACATCAATTTTGATTCTGAGATTTTCAATACTAAGTATCTTCTATTTTCAAAATATGTGAAATGCTTCGTTGTTAAAGTAACTAGAGGTAAAAATTTACCTCAACAGTGGCAATAGTAACGGTAGAAACGTGGAGAGTACAACGTGAAATGAAACGAACAAAACTAATTGGAATAGAATTGAATATTTAGTTCTTCGGAACTTCCAAACGTATTCAAATTGCAATTACTTCAAATCAAAGTATCGAACTTGTCTGTGAGGGGTTAGCTTTCTATAAGGTGGCCTGCTTAAACATTTTGTGTACTAATGATTCTATTGGTGAACGAAAGATTCCGCCACAGTGCAGTCTCTTTCGGAAAAAATCCAGTTTTACTTCACAACAATATTAACACGATATTGGAGACACATTAGCTATTCTTATCAGAGGAATTGACTTAACAAAAGCATATCAGTTGACGCAACAGTGTTTTTATGCATCTTGGTCGAGATGTTTATCATTGTTGTCGAATCGCATTTGAATCATCACCTACCATCAAAAAGCTGTCACTTTGATTTCTCAGATCGAGAGGAATTGACGAAACAAAAGCATATCAGTTAACAGTGTTTTCATGCATCTTGCATAGATATATGAAAAGAGTGCATGCTAATACTTACTCTTTTATACTTCTATGGAAGTTTCGTTTTCCAAATACAACAGCATTCATACAGTATTCAAAGACAAGTCCAAGAAGAAATAAATGCGTCATCTCAGTTTTTCCATGACAGAAAAAAGGCAACATCTTTTTCTACTGTCTTCACAACAATATAAACACGATATTGGAGACACATTTGCTATTCTTATCGGTTATAATTGCACGAGTGCATGAAAATTACCGATAATTTTGCAAGAAGCGTGATCTAAAAATTGCAAAGAGTTTATTTTCATATTTTGGCGGAAGTGCCCGAGTCCGAAGGACGAGGGCTCTTTTACAAAATATGAAAATATCCGAATGCAATTTGTAGGTATAAAATATCACGCTTGAATGCAAAATTATCTGGTCATTTTTATGCACGAATGTAATTCATTGGAATATTTCACGAATAAAGAAATTCTCAAGGAAATGTTATTTTTTGTTCATTTATACTTTCCTCTATAGATTGTATGGAGTACTCACCTAAACGCGAAATGTTTTTCTATTTTTGAAGTCTATCTGACATTTATTTGTGTTGTTTACTGACGTCTAGCGATACGGTTTCAAATGTGTTGTTATGGTGACTTGATAAAATGCAATTACCGCTGTAAGTTTTCGATACAATGCAATTACCGCTGAAAGTTTTCGAAAATTGCATTGCTCTTATGGGACATTTTATATATGAGGGAAATATTCAGAGTAATTGACTTAACAAAAGCATATCAGCTGACGCACCAGTGTTTTTATCTCGGTTTTTATGCATCTTGGTCAAGATGTTTATCATTGTTGACATTCCCGAGTCTGAGAGACAGCCCCAAAAAAGCAACGAGAATACTTCCAGACAGACCGAATATGTATGCATCTGCGAACGGAACCATTTTGGAGCAGGTCCATCGCCGTTTCTCCACGTGGAAGACAACCCGAACGAGAACGTTTGCGGATCGAGTTTTTTCCTCTCTTCTGCTGCGCGTATCTCTTTACGATTCCGCATAATGAGTTGTTTATATAGCGTCCGTCGCTTATCAAAGTCGAAAACATCGAAACGGACGATTATATTGCATCGTGGCGTTTCAAAGTTACCGGAAAGTCGTTCTCTTTGCTAGAGTACATTTTCTCGGAGGTCAACGTTCATGTCTCACCACGCCCGCTTTCCAACATTTATTACACGCGTTAATGGCAGTCTCGGTATGTTTGTTAGTGCAAGGAGAGGGACTGTATAAGCTCAAAATTAAAGCTCAGAATGTGACTGTGGAACTGTCATAAGAGAAGGAACGAAGTCGGTCTTTTCTTCGTAGTTTTCTGAGTTTTAACCTTCCACAATCTGAGAAAATGAGTATATTAGAAACCCAGACAACTACGGAGGAAAAATTTATCCACCACGAAATAATCACTTTCAAACATTACTTAAATTCGGTCTCTTTTGAATATACCTCTTCTTCTTCTTCTTCTGAAATATTGAGATGTGGTATGGATACAGGAGCGGAGGCAAATGTTATATCTTTCAAGAATTTCAAAAAATTAAATATTGTCAGTGATATCATACCAGTAGGCGCAAAACTCACGTCATTTACAGGAGATGATATTCCAATTGAGGGTAAGTAAATCATCTATAAAATGTACAATAAATGAGTCATTGCCACTCACTGTTGAGTTTATAGTCGCAAATATAGATTGTCAGACAGTCATTGGTTTACCAACATGTGAAAAATTAGGTTTGATAAAAAGAGTCTTTTCCGAGGTCTTTTCTTTGAATCATACAACTCTTCTTAATAATTATAATGATATTTTCAGTGGTCTTGGGTGTCTGCCTGGTAAGTGTCATATATCAATCAATAAAGATGTCACACCTGTCATAAATCCTCCTCGAAAAATACCTTTCAAATTGATTGAACGATTCAAAGCAGAGGTAGAGAGATAAAGTAAATGAACCATCTGAATGGGTTAATTCCGTTGTTCTGGTTGAAAAGAAAAATAAAACTCTTCGAGTATGTTTAGATCCTCGAAACCTACATAGAGTTATAAAGATATGTCATTATCCCCTTCCTACTATTGAAGACATGCGATCCAAGCTTTCTGATTCGAAATATTTCTCAACTTTGGACGCACAATCAGGTTTCTGGATGATCAAACTAGATGAAGTTAGTTCAAAACTATGCACTTTTGGAACTCCTTTTGGTCGGTTAAGATTTTTGCGTTTACCGAATGGAGTATCCTGTGCACCAGAAATGTTTCATAAAACAATAACTGAATTTTTTTCTGATATACAAGGTGTCGTTGTGTACATTGGTGACATACTAATTTTCAGTGATTCTATAGATGGTCATAATATAATTTTAGAAAAAGTCTTCCGAAGAGCCCGAGAAATCAACCTTAAGTTCAATCGTGATAAATGTAAATTTTTATTAACTGAAGTTAAATTTCTTGGACATATTTTTAGTGGTGAGGTTATGGCTCCAGATGAGACGAAAATCAAAGCTATTTGTGAATTACCTCTTCCAACATGTGTCGCCGACCTAAAAAGATTTTTAGGAATGATCAATTATTTGGGGGCATTCATTGATAATCTGTCAAATAAAACTGTCAACTTACGTGGTTTACTCAAAAAAAAAATTCATTTCATTGGACTGAAACGCATCAGAGTTCAATAAACTGAAGGAGATTGTTAGTAAACCTCCCGTTTTGGCATATTTTAATTCACTTCTTCCTTTAACGTTATCCGTGGATAGTTCGAAATATGCTGTAGGTGCTGTCATTTTACATGAAAATAGACCTATTGCATACTCTTCGAAGTCACTGACTGTTTGTCAAACCAAATGGGCTCAGATAGAGAAAGAATTATATGCCATTCAATTTGGATGCAATCGCTTCAATCAGTACAAATATGGTCAAAAGATAGAAGTTCAAACAGATCATCAGCCCCTTGTTTCATTATTTAAGAAACCTTTGTCTGAAGTACCATCACGATTACAGCGAATGATGCTCAATTTACAGAAATACGATTTGAAAGTGTCATACGTTCCGGGAAAACTGCTTTATATTGCTGATACTCTCAGTCGAGCACCGGTCGAAGCAGCTGACTCTACTGACAGTGTTGAAGAGGAATTGCAAATACATGCCAATTTCTTTGTTTCTAATTTGGCCGCTACTGAAAATAAGTTGAAAGAAATAAAAGAAGCTACTAAAGCAGATCCAGATCTACAAGTTTTAATTTATTATTGTCTTAATGAATGGCCACGTTCGAAAGCAAATCTTGCATCTTCTCTCAAACCATATTATAATATTCGTTCTGATTTATATACTTACTGTCAATGATCTTTTATTCAAAAATAATTTACTTGTCATCCCTTCATCTATGCGTCCTGAAATTTTAAATATTATTCATGAAGGCCATTTGGGTATAGATAGATGTTTAAGACAGTAGTAGTGTTGTCTATTGGCCAAATATATCAATTGATATAAAAAGTAAAGTTGAACAATGCTTTATTTGTTCAAAATATAGGAATTCTAATGCTTCAGAACCACTTCTGCCGCATGAAATACCGTCATTACCTTGGCAAAAGGCTGCTATTGATTTCTTTGTTTTTAACAATATAACATACCTGTTGACTGTCGATTATTTTTCAAAATACTTTGAGGTATCTCAAGTAAAGTCAACTAATGCCAATAATGTAATGAATATTTTAAAATCAATTTTTTCAAGACATGGTATTCCTTTAGAGATAATGTCAGATAATGGACCACCATTTAATTCGAAGGAATTTCATGATTTCACTTCTGAATGGGAGATAGATCATAAAATTGAATTTAAAAAATTGTGTTCATTCAATTTTTTCACAATTTTTGTGTGTTGGGCTGTAGCTACATGCATGCCATTTATGTCAATAACTTGAAATGTTATATATTAATGAAATCCGAAACGGGATGCATATCAAAAAACACGAAAATTCCCCACAACAAAAAGCGTTTTTCCTTATGAAATTAAAAATATGAGTTTGGTCTATGAACCAAGCATCACAGATCATATGATTTACGAACCTCAATCACTTGAAATTATTGATATGGTCTTTTAGATAATTGGATACGAGGTAATTGAGACACTCTTCAAATGATGATTTCTATGAACCATATTTCTGTTTTGAAAAATTGATGGTGTCATTCATCGCGCTCACATAGGTGACATTACGAATGAAACGAATATATGATACACCCAAATGAGAACAAAAATTAATAAATTACAGCAAATCCAATCCATCTAGACAAAGAACTAATGACGTGTACTCATGCCCAGCAATTTCTGTGAAATATAGTAAGATAAAAAAACCACATATAAGATGTGTTCTCTGTTTTCGAATTAATTTCTAGTAGGTGTATTTTTTGCCATGCTCTGCACTACAGAGTGTGCAACTGGAAAAGTTGCTGAGTTTGTAATAGGATGGATTGGATAAGCTGTACATACCTAAGTAATTATTTTTCTGAACTCGTTGAGAGACTCGATAAATAACATTTCTCGAGGGGTGTTCCATTTAGGAAATCCGGTGTACAAGAACCAGTAGAAATCATGTTGAAATCCATGAAATCCATTCTGAAATCCTGGAATCCCACCTGGAATCCTTGAAGAAATCCTGAAATCCACTAGAAATCCTGATTTGGTATACAAATTTCACGAAAGTGAAACACCCCTCGACATTTCCCCTCTAATTCAGCCCTTCTATGATTAGTACAAAAGATCCTGTTACTTAAAATAAAAATATCTCGAAATTTAGAAGCCGATCTGTGCCTGTACGAAATGTAAACATGGAAATTCGCCATTCAAACCGACAAAAACTGAATCAAACATTCTTAAAATAGTAACAGTTTATGTACTCTCGAGTGTCTATTTCTGTCTAAGAGAAGCAGTTAATAAAAATAAGATATTAAACTGGCGGCGGTGGATCCCTCGCAAATTCCGAATGTGATCTTGTGATCTCGCCATACCTGCGTATCGTTTCATAAAGTCATCATTAGTTTTCTAATGAAAACGGAGCCTTCCAGTGAAACTCTGTATTCTGTAAGCTCAAATTCAAGGAGGGAGTTCCTTCACTATGGTATCATCACACCAGTTCACGATTTTTATTATTTGAGCATCGTTAAAGGTGCTTCCCAGAAAAAGACCGGGAGCTCATGACAGGTGACGTTCCACCATTTTTTCGTGCATGCCTTTTTAAGGCTTCATAAATAACCCTAAAATATCAAAGATAGTCGGGTTTTTAGCCCCCCCGCGCGTCCTCTTCATAAGGAAAAACGCTTTTCTTTCTGTAGCGAATCTTCGTGTTTTTCCGTGATATTTTACTGCATGCCATTGTAATATACGGAAGTTCAAACTAATTGAAGCTCTAATAGTTGATGGCATGCACCCCGCAGCGGCCCAAGATGATCAAAGGGTTGTGAAAACCTGAAAAAAAATTTAGGAAAATTCCGTGTTTTCAAATTGCATGCCGATGTGAAGAATTGAAGTTTTTGTCATAAAAATACTATGGGAAAATTGGCATGCACCCCCCGTAGGCCCAACGGTGAAAAATTTCCGGAAAATTCTGTAAAATTCTAACACCGATTTTCCGTGATTCCAAATCCCTCCTCATAAGGATGTATATCAATTTTATAACGGAATAATTATATAATTCAAATGGCATGCATGTTGAATAAGCCCATCGTATTATAAATAATAATAAAAGTTGCAAAAAAACAGTGCAAATTTAGGTGACTCGTTTTTGCATGCCGTTTTGTATATGATGAATTTACCTTATTTCAAGTCATGAATGTAAATGGTATGCATGTAGCCACAGCGCAATACACAAAAATTGTGAAAAAATTGAATAAACATCAATTTTTGGATTGAAAAAAAATCTCAAAAATGCCGTGACTTCTTCTTGCATGCCACTTTGTATTTCGTTTGTAGATACTATTTAAACTTGAAATACGAAATTGCATGCATGTAGCTCCATGAAAATTGTTTGAATAAACATTATTTCGAGTTGATGGCTGAAATAACATACATGTTATCACAGTCCATCATTCAAGAATTGTAAAAAAGATAAATTCAAATGACTCGAATTTCCCGGTCTCTAGTCTAAACGTGGCCTATCATACGTCGACTAGCACGAGAGGTTGCTACTACCCTATTGTTACGATCTTTCTTCTGGAAAATATTAATTCTGACACCACTGTTACGATATATCCTTTCAAAATCCAACTTCTGACACTACTGTTGCGATTTATCCCTGGGTTCGTCGATTAAAACACCGAACAATACTGAACTTCTTTTATTATAACTCTCTATCACAATACAATACAACACAATCACTTAAATCGCTCCGATAACTTTCCAATGCTCGGTACCAAAACTCTCTGTACTAAAAATTCTACTTCCGCACAGAGCTCTGCTCCACTTAGCTCCCAATAACTTTCACCACTTAGCTCTGAATAAAATTTGTCACTTAACTAACTCTGTCAATAAGTAACTCTCCGAATAAAAACTTCTCTCCGCCGCGATATCACGATGCTTATATACCTGCGTACCTATCGAGAATCCTCGAGAGAAGCCCCGATGACGTGTCTCGAATTGTCCAGGCGGCAATCAACAGTTCTTGGAAAATGACGACGCGATCCCTCATCTGCGTTTACGATCTCGTCAGGGCCGGCGCTAGCATGTAACACTATGATAGACGCTACACGCTACGCCATTGCCTATACCACCGTATAGAAGTAAACAACAAGTTCGCTACCAGTCGGCATGATGTATCAGGTCAAGATTTTATATTTAGCTGGGCTCTGGCAGCATGTGGTGCGGTAGGAGGGTGTCGGCTGAGAGCATTCTTGGCTCACTTGCACTCACGCCTCAGATACATCGGCTGAGCGTTAAGTAAGAGATGGGAATATTAACCCGAATAGGGCGGCGAGTGAATTCAAGAATAATATTTCATGTATAAAATAATGATGCTGAAAATGATTTTCTACTTTGATTTTTCATAAAAAATTTGAAAAATAATAAAATTATTAAATCGGACGATTTTTTTGTTTATTTTACCAATTGTCATAGAGCTACATGCATGCTATTTTGCATTTCGGCTCAAAAAAGTACATAGCGGCATGCAAAAAGAAGTCACGCCATTTTTTAGATTTTTTTTCAATTAAAAAATTAATGTTTAATCAATTTTTTCACAATTCTTGTGTATTGGGCTGTAGCTACATGCATGCCATTTACATTCATGACTTGAAATGAGGTAAATTCATGAATTTCAAAACTGCATGCAAAAACAAGTCACCTAAATTTGCTCAGTGTTTTTGCAACTTTCGTCACACATGCCTCTATTTTGCAACACCTTGGTGTGCATGCCAAATTTCCTTCTGTTGAGTAATTGTACGAATTATGTATTTTTTTCAATGGCATGCAATTTGGAATCACGGAAAATAGGTGTTGAAATTTTACAGAATTTTCCGGAAATTTTTCACCGTTGGTCCTACGAGGGGTGCATGCCAATTTTTCCATAGTGTTTTTATCACAAAAACTTCAATTCTTCACATCGGCATGCAATTTGAAAACACGGAATTTTCCTAAATTTTTTTTCAGGTTTTCACAACCCTTTGATCATCTTGGGCCGCTGCGGGGTGCATGCCATCAATTATTAGAGCTTCAATTAGTTTGAACTTCCGTATATTACGATGGCATGCAGTGAAATATCACGGAAAAACACGAAAATTCGCTACAGAAAGAAAAGCGTTTTTCCTTATTGAGAGGATGCGCGGGGGGACTAAAAACCCGACTATCTTTGATATTTTAGGTTTATTCATCAAGCCTTAAAAAGGCATGCACGAAAAAATGGTGGAACGTCACCTGTCATGACCTCCCGGTCTAAAACTTGGATTTCTATTTCGTGCGAAGAAATACTCCACTTCTCGTCAGCTTCTAATGATCTACAAGGCTCAGACAAGACCTGTCTTGGAATATAGTTCTCATGTATGGAGTTCGGCACCAAAACATTCATTGAAGCTGCTCGATTCTATTCAGAGAAAGGCAATTCGTCTTGTTGGTGACTCTTCGCTCACAGACTCGCTAACTTCATTGGAACATCTTAGAATGGTCGGAGACTTGTCTCTCTTCTATAGATATTTTCACGGTCGGTGCTCTTCAGAATTGTTATCAATCATTCCACCCTTAATCCAATCAAATTAACTGTTCAAGAGCCCAAAATGACGATTTTCGCCTACCCGAAAAGTAGCTGTGGATTCCGGCAGACACATGTGTCCTTATTATCCCCTAAAGTTTGCGCCAGATTCTGTCCGTGCGTTTAGCAACAATTAGCACTTGAATGCCGGAAATCATTATTTTTTTTTGTTTTTTGCTTATATAATGAAAACTATTGATCGGATCGAAAAAAAGTTAGATTAAAAGTTGTAGATAATCGAAAAATCTATCGATTAGCGTTGGCCCGATTTCGATATTCCGATTTGTTGCTCAACTATTGCGCTCGGAATTTGAAAAAAGGCGTTTTTTCCATCACTCTATTAAAAAATGTTGAAATGCATTTGGGAGTTGCAACTGTGAATTTGGGAAGCTTTCAACTAGTAGAAACCACAGTTTCAATTTGGGCGAAAACCAATTGATAGGTTAGCAACAATCTAATTTGTTACTAAAAAAAGTGTCCCACTAGATTGTTATTTCTTGCCCTACGGATAATCGTAGAGCAATGAACGAAACAGTTTTGGATAGTCGAAAGAGTTGAACTACATATTATCGTTTTTGAAAAATCGATTTTTCCAATGTGATACCTTTGAAAATGGCGTCAAAAAAACAACGTTTTTCAAACTAAAAAACAATTAGGAAAAAATGGTCGTATCAAAATGAGAGAAAATGCATGGGAAAGCTGCTATTTTTCTACGAATTTTGACATCCTTACTTTTGTTCCACGATAATTAGGAGCCAAGATAACTCTTTTTTTCATTCAGTTTCCCCTTCATTTGTTTGTTTATATGAAGCAACGAGACCTCGACGACTGCACAGAGCAAGAGTCATATTATCCATAGGAACCAGCAGAATTTGTTTTCCACACTTATTTATCATAATTATTGATAGGATAAGTGGAGGTTCTTCCGGGACCGTTCGACGTGCCGTGTAGAGGGGGAAGCCGGAGAGAGCGATCTACCGCTAGCGGCCGTCGAGTTCACCGCGTGAAATAAACTGATCAAAGCCCAAAATGACCACGCTGTCTGTATCTCGGGAAATACTGGACAAGTTTTGTTTTTGTTTTATTTTCAATAGTGCATCGTGATATGATCGAATATCACTATGGCTTACCCGGTTTGTTTCCGGAAATCCCTAAAATCGCAAATAATTCAATTTTTACGCTGCAAATGTAGTGAATTATTCGTTCATTTCAAATTCAACTCTGATAATACGGTGTCAAATGTTACCTTAGTTAGACGGAGAAAGCAAGTTTTCTCTGGCATTCGAAAATGAATAAAGCACGGCTCATCTCCTTTCCAATTGATATTTTTACAAATGTGTATATATGAATGTTATTCAATATTAAGATTTTTGGCCCATTTATGTGCAACATTATTTTTTGATATTTACAGCTTGTAACTGAAAATGTCCATTAACATTCATCTATATTCACATGTTTATTTTGTCTCCGTTGGGTTAGTCAGGTCCTATAAATTTTCGTTTGTTTCTTTCAGCAGAGTGTGATTTCCATGTTAATACTACTGTACAGAGTGTCCCCGATTGAACAGTTTGTATCGTTCCGGCCGGTTATACTGAGTGCGCGAAATAAACATTCCATTTGAACTTTTATTTTGGTAGTGATTTGAACATGTAATATTGTTAAGCTGACTTCTGTGATAGTTCACGTGAGAGTATTCAATTTTTTTGATTTCCTAAAAAGGTAAGGTTATTCATTACCTATACATAATTTCAATTACATCTATAGGTCAAAAATGTTTCGGTAGTAGTATAATTTAGATACTATCCTTTGAGTAATGTTCAAACTTTATTTCATTTTATTTTGGATTCACTTACAAACACATTTTACGGTACTAACATGTAAGGATAGGTACTTAAAAACTACCTTTTGCCAACCAGAGAAAGACAATACTACTATAGAAGGAAGTCATAACGATATTCCCAGAGGAATAGTGTTAAGAGCGTTCTAGGTATTCAACGCATTAAAAGGAGAAAAAAAAAAGAAAATACATGTACAAGACAATTATAAGATTCAATTGAAATATACAAGCTCTAATATCATTTTGACTGGTCATTAAGAGATCCAGGTCATTCCTGATGATTAGGAGATTGCATTGTTGCATCATGTTATTAAAGTAGTTCCCGAGATACAGACAGCGAGGTCATTTGGGCTCTGATCAGTTTATTTCACGCGATGCATACGACGGCCGTCTCCCTCGGCTTTCCCCTCCACACGGCACGTCGAACGGCCACGTAAGAACCTCCACTGATCCTATCAATAAAGACTATGAATAATTGTAAAAAACAAATCCTGCTGGTTTCTATCGATAATGACTCTTGCTCTGTGCAGTCGTCAAGGTCTCATAATTTCATATAAACAAACAAATGGAGGGGAAACTAAATGATAAAAAGTGTTATCTTGGCTCCTAATTATCATGGAACAAAAGTAAGGTTGTCAAAATTCGTAGAAAAATAGCAGCTTTCCTATGCATTTTCCCTCATTTTGATACAACCATTTTTTCCTAATTGTTTTTTAGTTTGAAAAACGTTGTTTCTTTGACACCATTTTTAAAGGTATCGCATTGAAAAAATCGATTTTCCAAAAACGATAATTTGTAGTTCAACTCTTTGACTATCCAAAACTGTTTCGTTCATTGCTCTACGTTTATCCGTATGGCAAGAAATAACAATCTAGTGGGACACTTTTTTTAGTAACAAATTAGATTGTTGCTAACCTATCAATTGGTTTTCAACCAAATTGAAACTGTGGTTTCTACTAGTTGAAAGCTTCCCAAATTCACACTTGCAACCCCAAAATGCATTTCAACATTTTTTAATAGAGTAATGGAAAAAATGCCTTTTTTCAACTTCCGAGCTCAATAGTTAAGCAACAAATCGGAATATCGAAATCGAGCCAACGCTAATCGATAGATTTTTTGATTATCTACAACTTTCAATCCAACTTTTTTTCGATCCGATCAATAGTTTTCATTATATAAGCAAAAAACAAAAAAAACTAATGTTTTCCGGAATTCAACTGCTAATTGTTGCAAAACGCACGAACAGAATGTGGCGCAAACTTTAAGGGATACTAAGGACACCTGTTTCTGCCGGAATCCACAGCTACTTTTCGGGTTGGCGAAAATCGTCATTTTGGGTTCTTGAACAGTTTATTTCACTCTTATATCGAATCGATGGCTTTATGCGCTGGATCGCTCTCTCCGGCTTTCCCCTCCACACGGCACGTCGAACGGTCCCGGAAGAACCTCCACTGCTCCTATCAATAAATATGATAAATGATTGTGGAATACAAATTCTGCTGGTTCCTATGGATAATATAACTCTTGCTCTGTGCAGTCGTCGAGGTCTCGTTGCTTCATATAAACAAACAAATGGAGGGGAAACTAAATGATAAAAAGTGTTATCTTGGCTCCTAATGATCGTGGAACGAAAGTAAGGTTGTCAAAATTCGTAGAAAAATAGCAGCTTTCCCATGCATTTCCTCTCATTTTGATACGACCATTTTTTCCTAATTGTTTTTTAGTTTGGAAAACGTTGTTTTTTTGACGCCATTTTTAAAGGTATCACATTGAAAAAATCGATTTTCCAAAAACCATAATTTGTAGTTCAACTCTTTGACTATCCAAAACTGTTTCGTTCATTGCTCTACGATTATCCGTAGGGCAAGAAATAACAATCTAGTGGGACACTTTTTTTAGTAACAAATTTGATTGTTGCTAACCTATCAATTGGTTTTCGACCAAATTGAAACTGTGGTTTCTACTAGTTGAAAGCTTTCCAAATTCACAGTTGCAACCCCCAAATGCATTTCAACTTTTTTTAATAGAGTAATGGAAAAAACGCCTTTTTTAAACTTCCGAGCTCAATAGTTGAGCAACAAATCGGAATATCGAAATCGGACCAACGCCAATCAATAGATTTTTCAATTATCTACAACTTTCAATTCAACTTTTTTTCGATCCGATCAATAGTTTTCATTATATAGGCAAAAAACAAAAAAAAATAATGATTTCCGGCATGCAACCGCTAATTGTTGCTAAACGCACGGACAGAATCTGGCGCAAACTTTAGGGGATAATAAGGACACATGTGTCTGCCGGAATCCACAGCTACTTTTCGGGTAGGCAGAAATTTTACGAAAAAAGTTTATTTGATTGGACTACCTTGGCAATATCTACACGGATGACTCGGAGTATAGAATTCCCACCCCTTTATTGTGAATTCGGAGACCTGTTGAACCTCTCTGGCTCAGGGATCTATTTTCAATAGAACAGCTGAGCTTTGGAACTCCTTGCCGAGAGAGGTTTTTTCTGGGGCTTACAAACTTGAAAAATTCAAAGTGAATGTTAATTCGTATCTCATGTCTCTTGATTCACGCGATGTTTTTTGAACATTACAGGGCTTTCCTTTCCTGTGAATCTGCATACAAAAAAAGCATTCAGTTACTATTCAAGCAGAGTAGAATATTCATTTAGTAAATGATAGCTGAACAATCATCCAAAAAATGTTCAGGGTGTGCTGAACCGCTCATCAACTTTGTCATCTTCCTAAATAAAATTCTATCATAGTAATTTTAATTGTACCTACATTCTGATTTGAATTGTCTATGGCAGTAGATATTTTAAAATTCGAAATTGTCGATCTATACTTCTATATCTACTCTAATATTTTGAAGAGGTTCGTTTGTTTTTTGTATGTTTGTTTGTAGGGGGTAATCTTGGAAATACTGATCCGATTATGAAAGTTAGTTCACCTAACAGAGAGATACAGTATTCAGAAAGATACAGTATATGGGGTATATTTTATTTTCATGGAAGAAAATTCATTGAGAAATAATAGCAAATGTAAATCAAGTCGGAGAAAATTCCACCCCTAAAGAGGTGATGAATGGGGTCAAATTTTATATAATTATTTTCAAACAGAATTGATGGAAGACTTGTTCCGTATTTTACTGTAATCGCCTAACGGGGTTGAAAAGGAGTGGAAAGTTATTTCGGGGGTGAAACAACGCACAGCTTGAACCGCTGATCGTAGAGATCTAAAACTTGGAGAGTGTGTTGTTTTGTAGGAACCGATGAGAAAGGGTTATCCGAACTACCACCCTTAAGGGGATGAACAACGGGTTCCAAGTTTGTATGGGACAAAGTGATTCCTGCAATCCTCTTCAAATTTTGCATGAATATCCTCTAACAGAATTAATAGAAGACCATGTTTCGTATTTTATTGGAATTCATCGTCTAAGGGGGTAAATAATGGGTTTATAACATTTTCAAGTGCGACCAGAAGGCAGAGCTGTGATGAACGTGATAAAACTAAGTACTGTTACGTAATCTTCTAGCGCCGGCCCTGTCGCTCGTAAACGCAAATCAATATGAGGGGTCGAAGGAAGATCGTTTACCTGCAAGATCGCAGCTCGCCGGTCATCGAGATTTGACTGGAAGATTCTCCACAGGGGTTAGCAAGTATATATACGGAAGCGCTTCGTCGCTATCGAAGCTAGTTATTCAGAGAGAGTCTAGGAGATAGTTATTCAGATAGTTATCAGAGTTTCTAGCTTAGTGGAGAGGCGGAGAGTTTTACAGAGTGTTTATCGGAGAGAACTTTGGTATTGCTAAGTGCAGAAGTCGAAGTAAAGAATCGCTTTCTCCTTGGATGTGGTGCTATGCTACGGTGGAACTATGGATAAAAATGCTTAAATATAAGCGCTTTCGTTGCTTCACAGATACGATTGTATTTATTAAAATTTGGTGCCATCCAAGTTCTATAGAGTTTTAGCTTGGAAAATTACATAGAGTATGATAATACGAGTAGTAAATAATAACGTTCTTTTTGAATTTGATTATTATGGAGGAAAGATGAACTTCAAATAAGATATATCAATAACTTAACTCCGTCTTCAGATTGACTTAGATCAAGTCCTTATTAATTATCTTCTTCTGAAGATGCTGATGAAACGCGCGTCGACTGCGCAATGTCTGTTTGGGTAATTGATCCATATAAAATAATGCCGTGAAAAATGTTGATTCATTCTCATTATTCTCAAGATTAATATTTTCCCCGAAGTACTCGACTCCAAAAGATAACAGTGTTCCTGATATCTGTTTGAGAGGCAGAGATCGTGTGTTCCATGACTCCAATCTAAATTCCCCAATAGACCAGTGTTCGTCAGTATCAGATAATTTTATCAGAAACAATGATTTAGATATTTTCAACAGTATTCTATCAAAAAACTCCAATCTCAGTTCCATCTGTATAGAAATTATTAATCATGTCGCCTTTTATTTTACCGTTTTTGTCTCGCAAAGTTTGGTCCATTTTGATTTTGTCTCAGGTTAGGTCAAGGATAGTTAATATGTTCAGATGGGTTAATATGTAATTAGAATAAGTATGTATACTCTGTATGTATTTTGAATAAATGAGTGAATAATAGTATATTACGCTACGGGAAAGATAAGTAGCTTTTTTCGCACGACCGAAAATTGTGAGCACGAGGCTTTAGGTGAGTTAATAAGGCACATATTTTATCGTCAATTTTGTGAGGCCTCCATCTCGTGCCTCTGAACCTACAAGATGCGTAGATATATGTTTCACATTATTTCCGAGATTATTTCTGAAGATCACCTAGAGTTCTTAGGAGTCTCATTTGACTTCAAACTGTGTATGAAAAAGTGATGGGGCGTCAGACACGAACCTCTACAAGATGAGTTCATCTCCAATGGGTTGGCCCTACTTTCCTCCCCTTGATAGGATCCCTAGCGGCGTTTGGCCTCGTGAAATTTTCTTTGCTTTTTACACGTTTTCCCAGCTTTCCATCGGAGATAATACGTTCCTTTCAATTGAGTTTCGGGATACCCCAATACTGTTTCAAATTTATCCATTACTAGCTGACCCGTGCTCACTTCTTTCGGCGTTGATTATTATTTATGATGCAATTGGGATATTGTGTGGTTCTAAGTACTGAGTTTTATCAAGTTCATCACAGCTTTGTCTTCTAGGCGCACTCGAAAAATGTTATAAATCCCTTTTTCAGATAAAATACGAAACACTTCTTCTATCGATTCTGTTGAAGACTATTTCCGCATAATTCGAAATAGATTGGAGTACGTTGTCCCATACAAACTTTGACCCCGTTTTTCACCCCTCTAGTGGTGCAATTTCGGAAAACCCTTTCTTATCGGATGCCTTCGTCATACGAAGAATACATCCTCCAAGTTTCATATCTCTACGATAAGTGATTGAAGCTTGGCGTTGATTAACCCCTAGTTTTAAAGATATCACACTAATCGTCCCTAAAATCCTGTGTGCACACTTTTGAATGCCATCTTGCAATGATATGTTCAGAAAATGCAACTATTGCTTTAACAAGCTGTGACTAATTTATGGTTCTGGAAAGTCCCGAGTCTGTTAAAATGTTTACTCGTAAGTAAACAAGGTATATATTTATGAGCGTAATCGTTTCTATGGTGGAGAAGGTCTGCAATTATTTTATGTTTTGGTATTCTATCACTAGGCAGATTTTATTTAGCCTTGCTCTGTTCAGTTTAACCTGAAACAACTCTCGTTCGTCTATACAGTAGATCCATTGTTTATAGGGATATAGTTAGTCGATGCCTGTGTAAAATTGATTTGAAGCGTTTCTGTGACGCCATCTACAGTATAATGTCGATATTTTCGTTTACTTGACAATGCACAAAAAATTTCCTACTCTGAAGGGAAAAATAGGTGCAAATTTATGTCTGTCAGTTTGACTGAAATGAAAGATAATGAAGCTTCAAAATAGAGATGACGATAAAAATTAATAAAGATAATGAAAGTTTAGGCATTGAAATAATATTCAAAACAGGAATGATCTACGAAATCGACTGAAAAATTCCACTTCTGTTTCTGAATTTGATTGTCATCTTATGATCTTATGTATACCTAAGTAATCAAGAAAATGTGTGAATCAAGCTACGACGTCCGAAAGAAAAACGCAAGAAAAGACATGACTTGGAAACGAACTCACTGGGCCACCTACATTGGTATCCATACTATATTTCGAAAAACGATGGTAGAACATTGCAAATACTTCAAATCCGGTTTTCAAATTCTTTTCTTCGGTTGAATTTCACGACTCACATACCTCGATAAAAATCCTTTATATCTCAAGTCTCTGCCAAATAGCCATTGTAGTGAAGTTTTCGAAGTAGGTAAACTTGTTATGTTGCTTTTTACCCGTAATAATGAGAATTTAATATGTTTTGCAGCTGAAGGTTTATGCAAATAAGGTGCCAGGTATATGGCATGAATGGAATTCTAATATCTTGCTAATCATGATTTTCTGGAGTCGATAATATTTTTTCCGCCTATAGAGTGAAGTCATGAGAGTAACGTTCTTCAGTTCTTCGTTTGTTATATTTCTGCTGATTTCTTCATATATATTAACGCCATACTTCGAATGAGGAAACACAAAAGTTGAAAATATATTTGACGAACTTTATAATATAACCGATAATTGCAATAGTATTTTTTCTAAATGTGAATGAGAATCATAATAAATGAGTGAAGAAATATACTGTTGAACACATGTAACTGCATATCATAGATTAAATCAGAAGCAGTAATTTGGCATCAGAAAAAACGTGATAGATCGAATTCGATATGGAACAATGAGGGGGAAACAACTAGCTAAAATCTGTACAAGATTTAAAATCTTTCAAAGACTTGAAGACTTAAACGCATGACTTTAAGACTTAAAGGCATGACTTAAAGACTTAAAGGCATGACTTAAAGACTTAAATGCATGACTCAAAGACTTAAATGCATGACTTAAAGGCTTGAAACGATGACTTAAATGACTTAAAATTTTTAGGTGTACAAGATTGAAAGAAGATGTTTCCCCCTCTGTACAAGATTTATAATCTTTCAAAGACTTAAAGACTTAAACGCATGACTTAAAGACTTGAAGGCATGACTTGAAGACTTAAACGCATGACTTAAAGACTTAAAACGATGACTTAAATGACTTAAAATTTTTAGGTGTACAAGATTGAAAAAAGATGTTTCCCCCTCGTTCAAGTTGAATGAAATATATTTGTAACAAAAACTCTTATTATTTCTATAGATAAATGATTTTGAAATAGATCGTTCCCTTATTTATGAGCCTCAAACCGAACTTACGTAGCGTTTTCTTTCAATTCACTGCACACAAAATATTGATAACGGTAATATTCAATCTATTTCATTTTCCCTAATGTACACAAAATTAACGAATTATACCTAGTCTAGTAATTCTTGAGCTGTCTCGCAATGTCTGGAAGAATATTTTCAAGAACATTTCGTGAGCACAGCTGCCGATCAAATCTGTATCATCCATCATTATTTCATCCTTCACATATGTAAGTAAGTACATGCACCCACACGAACTTGAACCGTTTAACGTAATTAAAATTGTTATTAACATTTACGAGCGGAGGCTTCCTCCACATTGATGCCAGCTATATCCTTGAACTGTGGACATAAATGTGCCGCGAAAAAATAAATATAAACATACCGATAAGTGATTTATTGACAAACTTTGACCATCTTCGTTTTCAATTATAACCTCATTTTCACCACTTCTGTTTTCATTATCAGCCACCCATAGAGAAATGTTGCCTTTCACTAATTTGGAAGATGTTATCGCACAGTGTAATCGATAGTTCAATTATTATTATTTAACCCTTTTAAATTGTTCCATATTCCGAAATATTTTTTTTGAAGTAAACAGTGTGATCTAACTAACGCATAACTAACGGACATATTTTACCTTTTCCGCACTATGGAACAGGGTGGGTAAAATCTGGAAGAAAAGAGGACCCAATATGGCAGTTCTAGAATTTGGAATTATGTACTTCTTTTTTGTTGTTTTTGCTAAAAGCAGATACTTCTTTTGATCTTTGAGAAAACTTTTATATCATGTTGTTATCTGGTTCTGAGTAAAAAAGAAAAACATTTGATTTGAATCATGATTTTAGTTTAAAAAATCAAGCGATTTTAGTCGTGATTTTCATCACTTGATTTTGATCGGCCCAACCCTGCTTTGGAACCAGTGAAACACACGTTACTTGTCACATGTACACCTTCCTTCACCTGCATCGTTCTATTTTCAACAAAAATATTTTCATTTCACATGAAAGTAACTGCATTATGAAACTTCTTGACATTTTAGTTTGAATTTTTCCATACAGATTCACACGAAAGGGATAACATTCACTTTACATTCTAGCAATTTGTAAACCTCAGGAGAAACTTTTCTCGGCAAAGACATCCAAAGTTCAGCTGTTCTATTGAAAAAGAACCCTGAGCGAGAGAGGTTCGATAGGTTTTAATTAGGGAATTGGAAGTGTATAGTCAACCGAAGAATCGGGAACCTATGAATCATGACTTGAGCAGTCAGCAAAACAAGTGAAATCTAATGTCACACCATTGACATTACAATGAATGGACCGGCCGTCACGACAATTTTCTCGATATCACTATGCGGAATACATCAGAGAGAGAAGGGATATGCACATTGAAGGGATATAGTGAAGGACAAAATGATAATTCCATACTTACTTGAGTTAATCATTTCCTTCTTGACGTCTCTTTATCTGTGTGTTACATTGAGTAAATAATTCGTTAAGAGGTTATAGTATTCTATTTTGCTCGTTCCGCAGTCCTCTTTCTCTTAGGGCCAGTCCATTAGCTGTAATGTCTATGTGTCACACTCAAAAGAAACTAATTCAATTGAAAAAGAGGCTAGTATGGGGAATTTGAACGGCATTCCAATCAAATAATATAGGCTGCCGATCGATCGGTCCAATCGTAATGGAATATGTATCAACTGGTCTCCTGACTCTCCATTTACTAGGAAAGTTATTCCGAATTGTGTCACTTTTTTCATTGCAAGAGGCATCTTAACTAATTCAATGGAAGATGGCATGAAGCCTATTATCATAGTAGTCATGTGTCGCTAAATCTACCCCAATCTTTTACAGATATAAGTCCCAACTCCAAGGATTTTAGACATATTAGTTATAAGCGAATTGTTTCAATTGGGGCCCTCTGATCAGAGACGAAAAATTAAATCACGCCAATGATGCGTGGGAGGACAAATCATCGAAGGTTCTCATTCTTTAATACGAATATGAACTACGTACATCAATATTGCGAGAAGAAAAATACTAAGTTGAATTCAATCATAAGTCTGGAAATTCTATTCAACTATTCTTATGACAGATATCATGCATTATCTGAAGGCCTGCTCGAATTTAAAAAAATATTTTCAATGTAGTTGACAATGTTCCTTGCTGAATGGTAATGGTTGGACTTCCATTGTGCCTATTATTAGCTTTATCTGATGGCATGTCATAATGACAACGTTATGTCACTCAATTTTGATGACATAAGGAAGCTCATTATGGGACTAAGTACCATAATGAAATTCTATAAGGAAAACATGTAATGGTTTGAAATATTTGAAACTACACAATCCATACTCCTTTAAAAATAGTTGTCATTGTGACATGTAGAAAATGCAGTTTTTAATTTTTCGAAAATGTATTGATATAAATGCCATCAGATAAAATTTTGTATGTAATACGAATCATAAACAATCATTATGGCACACGCCGTGTTATCGGACTCGGCTACGCCTTGCCCGATAACATTCACGACTTGTACCATAATGATCGTCTTTATGATCCTTATTACATAAATAACTATTATTGAAACCTGTTGTGAAGAACTTAAGGATAAAAATACAAATCAAGTGAGAAAATCACCCGAAGACGATTGCGGATATCAACAATCGAAACGTCGTGAGTACACTCAAATTGAACAACATTATTTTTCTTTGATCAATCAGTCCTTAATTTCCTTGATTACCAAAAATTTGATTTTGATTTGATTTTCTCACTTGATTTGTATTTTATCCTTTCGTTCTTAGCAACAGGTTTTAATAGAGTTGATAATATAGACAATGAAAGTCCGAACCATTACCATTCAAATTTTTTTTAACTTTCGAGATAGTCAAATTCATTTTATTTGACAGTCAAATTTTTCGAAAATCTCACTCATAATATATTCCTTCCTGAATAGTGAAAAAACACTCAATTCTACTTTGTACATTTCGAGATGTGGCTGTTGAAAATTTCCAGCTGAGTTACAGAAAGGTAATTTTGTTCGACATAAATAATACTAGGCAGGCGATGAATGACCCACTTGTTGGAGTTAAAATGTTTGTAGCGGATATGCTAATTTAGAGTAAATATTCAACAATATTCCAGATCGACAAATTAGTAGACGACTGTGAAAGCGTTACCATAATTACCATTAGGCACAATAAAAATGTAAATAATCGGGGACTTTTCTTCCGGCAGTACGGAATACCTATTTGGGATTCAAATTTCGAATGCACGCTGGATTGCACTTCAACTACCACAGATGGGCGTTGTCGAATTCCACAATACGCTTCTTGTCCTACTACTACAAGTGGTTCAGCTGTTATGTTATCAGATAGGAACACAAGTCTTCCATTATTTGCAGTTTGGTGATTTATGGGTTACGGCTCGGGTGTATTGACTAGAGAACTTGAGGAATGTCAAGCGTTTATTTATCATAGGCGTAGGAATAGTGTCTACCAAGGTTACTCTTACAAAAATATTTTGTTATTTTTAATGTGGTCGACTTGTTATCGAACATAAAAAAGTCTGAGAAAATGTTTTTTTGCTTTTTCTTCTCTAGGACATCAAAAATAGAGGGAAATCACTTCCCCCAAACTTCCTTCTCTCCACCAATATGATCTTGTCTTGAAATGAATTCCTTTTCAAAAATAAGTTTCCTTTTCATGCACTCAGTTCATAGGTGCTTTATCGGACCTTGGTGATTACCTTCCAAAAGTTATGCAGGTCGAACGCTTCCAGTTTCAAGCCAAGACGAATGTAAACAATTTCCTACTCCTATCTAAACTATAAACTCGGCTTTGATAAAGAAAAGCCAAGTCGAATGTGAACAATTTCCTACTCCTATCTAAACTATGAACTCGGCTTTGATAAAGAATAACACCAATTTATTGGAGACACGGTGTTTATTTTCCAGCTGTATGGGATGATACTCTGTACAAAATATGGTGTCAAAATCGGTACACCCTACAGTTTTCAGTCTAGGAAACTGAGGTGTTATGAGTTGAATATGGCATTAAGTACAGGCCAATTCAATTCAAAAAAATTTAGTTTTTTCTAGTAGATTCTATGTTGTAGATTCACACGAAAGGAAAGCTCTGTAATGTTCAAAGAACACCGCGTGAATCAAGGGACAGGAGATACGAATTAACATTAACTTTGAAACAGGGTGGGGCAAAATCTGATTTTTATTAAAAAAATAAAAAATCATTGAGTTTAAAAAAAATCACGATTTATTTAATTTTTTTAATTTGAATATAAAATTTGAACATTTTGATTCTTTGAAATTAATCTTAATTATTTTAATGTAGGAGTTTAAAAATTTTAATACAATTTGCGGCTCAAAAACTTGTGACGACGCATTTGTCGCGCTTCTTGTAAGAAATTTCTTGTCGCGATTTGTTTTCCTTCTGTCCTATACACTCGCTATACAGTGCCGAGTGAGGCACGAACAAGAAAGCGTTTGTTGTGCTTTTTGCAACAATATTCCTGTCGAGGCTTGTTTTCCTTCTAAACCGATAAATTGACGTTGCCCAACAATTTCATGCATTTCGCTAGTTGTACACTCGGATATTGAAAACAGATTAGGCATAGAAAAAGGAGGAAAACTCGTGTTTTTGTTTAAATTGTATAACGAAAATGAATAGACTGAAAATATACAGTAATAAAATTCAGGTGTTACGTTTAGTTTGAAAATTTGGAATGATGTACTTCTTTTTTGTTGTTTTTGCTAAAAGCAGATACTCCCTTTGATCTTTGAGAAAACTTTTATATTATGTTGTTATCTGGTTCTGAATAAAAAAAAATGATTTGAATCATGATTTTAATTTTTAAAATCAAGCGATCTAAATCGTGATTTTAATCACTTGATTTTAATCAGCCCAACCCTGCTTTGAAATTCTGAAGTTTGTAAGCCTCTGGAAAAACCTCTCTCTGCAAGTAGTTCCAAAGCTCAGCTGTTCTATTGAAAAAATATCCCTGAGCAAGAGAGGTTCGATAGGTCTTTACAACAAAGGGGTGGGAATCCTGTCCCAGTCAAAAACCTCATGGCTTCTAGCTAAGACTAGCTGATGATTGAGAAACCGCCCCTCAATGGTAGTGTTGCCTGCGTCAAAAATCAAAATTAATAATATCGGTGTTAGTGAGCCAAGAAGAGGTATACTGTGTGGCGAGCATGGAGATTGACCAAAGACCGTAGGGAGTTCGGTCATTGTTTGAAGATGAGGCAGTTTGCCAATGCAAAATGCGAATTTTTGTTTCGAATTTTTGTAAAATCGAATTAAAAATGATATTTTCGGGAAATTTATTGTTCAACAGTTTGTGGATTGGTACTGAATCAGTTAGTTATATCCATGAATCGACAAGCTATTGTTTTACCTACTTGCTGTCATTCATAGTATCGCCAATTCTATAACAAATTTATACCTACCAATTTTTGAGAAATACATACCATGATTGATTCAAAAATAATGGGTTTCTATTAGTTGAAAATCTGTATCGTAATGAAAAAACTGCATCATAATGAATCTCATTATAAAATGGATTGTAGAGGGTATATGAGTATATGACTGTCGTACGGGTGTAGATATTATAACTCGTATTGTAATAATAATATATACTTAGTTTATTGAAAAAGAACAGTTTGTATAATAGTCAATATGAATTTAGAATATAGTTTCAATAAACCGCAAAAACTCACTAAGGCAGATTGCCTGTGCGTGAGTTGTTAAGATATATTTATTTAACATGGGTTCGTTTTACTAATTCCAACCTTATTTCAATAACGATGTATAGATAAAACGTAGTTAAAAATGTTTAAATACAAGATATATGAATAAAATAGAATGCACAGATAGAATAATAGAGGATAAAATATAATATATTGATAGAGTCTATTGTTAGAAATATGAAAAAATTGAAGGGTATGTAAAATATAAAACAAAATGCACATATAAAACATCAGATAAATAAAATATTATATATTGATTGAATGTTTCTAGTTAAAATGTTTAATTTGAGATATTAGTCTTACGAGTTTTTTTTTCTTCGCATATCTATTATTTTGATGAGGTCATTTCTCCGGTATTTTGCAATAAATTCTTTCAATTCTTTTTGAATTGGCGTATATTATCAAGTTCTGTTAGACCTTTGGGTAGAATCTGATTCCTTCTCGGTGCTAAATATGCAAAAACAAGTCTCATACCGACAGAAGAAGCATAATGTTAAATATTCGTTTTTCTCCTGTAGATACAAAACTCGTATCTATACGAAACTGGCCCTAGAAGGTGTTCGGGGAAAAACATCCGGTGTACTAGACGACCTTGAGAGTTTTGGCTCCAGGATCTCGATAATTCGACGAAATGTATTCAAATTCCTTTCGGGGGTTGAAAATACAATTCACGACCAGAACCGGAGCGTGTTGCTAATTTGCATGGTACATCTTGACGCGAGGACGCGAAGACGATGAACCTCTAGATGATGGCCTTGGCGTTTTCTTTCGACGCAAACATGGAAACGACCGCCCAAAGTAATGTGTAGGTTTGATCGATTGGATGGGGCGTTAATTGGAAACGAAACGAGATGTCACTGGATGCAGGTGTTGATAACAATATCTCGTAAATTTCTTCCGATGGTGAAGATAGTTGACATTTCTAATTTCTGCATGACGCATTGGGGACGTTCACCAGGATTCATCGAAGAAAGCATCGCATCCATTTTCATTAGAAACGTTTGTGATTAAATTTCTATGATCCTGAATATGGAGATACCTGTATTGTTATTATTCAGACAGCGGAGGATTTCTTGGAATGGTATTAAAGATCACTATATAATATAAAACAAAGTTGACTCCCGCTTTCTGTCTGTTGTACGCTCAGAACTTGAAAACTACACAACTTCTCAAATTGAATATTTCCCAAGTAACATTGAGGAATTTATTCAATTACTGTTGTTCACAATAATTTCGATTGTGGTAGTTTATTTTTCCTACAAACATTTTTATCTCAAAATTAAATTTCTTCCTACCTACCAGTATTCCTAACAGGAGGGACTTTGACGTAGTAAGATGATCCGGAGAAGGCTATATGGTAAACCCTTAGAATTATCTTCCAGGCGCTATTTATCTAACAGCAAGCTATTCCATTTGACGTGAAATCGGCAGGAAAAATAGGGAAGGCGCCAAAGTGAACGATAGATGATAACAGACTTCAACAAGATATACGGTATTTGTTCAGGAATTTGTTTGTTTCGAAGACAATCCGTGATAGGGATGTTTAGTTCTGATATGTTGACATCGAATGCCCTTCGATTCCCAGGTAATGGATAAAGATAAGTTGATCTACGTCTCAGCTGATGTTTGTCGCATAATCTTAGCTTCGTCATACTATTGGCACGATGTAAATATGTTATGTCACTTCAACTGCGACTTTCAATCCAAACACCCACGTTTGAGTGCAAAGAGAACTATTTAGAAATTTCGAAAAAGTAGTCAGTCACCTTCATTCGAATCGAGAGAATATCCCATACAAAATATTTTTTCTACAGCCACACTAGAAAGCACGCTTTTCTGTATAGTTTTACGTTCGCAAACATGATTATTTCTCAAAATAATTGAAATTTGACCCGCAAAGTGACATTTCGGTGCCACAAAGTGCCAAAATTTAAATACACACCATCCACACACCAACGTTCATATATAGGAAAGTTACGAAACGTCACGAGTTTATGGGCGAAGGGGTACCTGAGGCTGGGGGCAGGGTTTGGGGAAATCGAAGTTGGCAATTCTGGGGTAAATTGGATAAATAAAAAATCTCTATAGGTGGCATAACCCCATAGAACCAAAGATAAACAGGAAAAGTGCAAAGAAATTGTCACAGAACACACAAACATATATGTTTTATCTAACTGATTCCTGATTGTCTCTGTCACTTGGTGTGTTTGTTACTCTGTTGTAGAAGTAAAATATTTGTTGCGTTGTCACTGTCACAGCCCACAGCCACAGCATACATACCTGAACCTGCGTTGCGTCGTGTATTCTGTCTTGTCTTTGTGGAGTTTAGGGAATCATTTTTTAAGTATTTTAAGTCGTTTGTTCAATTTTCATTAGTGTAATGAGTTTCTTAGAGTAATATTTTACTAGCTTTAAAGTGTTTCTATTAGGATAAGTTGTTGGTGTTTTTTCTTGGGTGTTTATTCGTTTAGCTATTGTGTTGTACAAAAAACTTTCTGATTATTTATTATGCCGGGAAACGTGCTGTGTAACGGGCTGTTTGAACACTTGGGGAACGCTATTAAGCTCAAGTAGAGCCTTAAGTTGTCACTCATTTCCGAAGAATCCTGTTGTAAGGCAAGAGTGGATAGCTTTTTGTAATAAACCCGATACGTGGATTCCGACAAATTATTCTAGAATATGCTCGGAGCACTTTTATGAAAATGATTTCGAAATAACAGGAGAGGACCAACCTAAGTCAATTGGTTGCATGATTACAAAGCGATATCTTTGAAGAGGCATTTTGTTCATAAAATCATTTGGATTCCTATATAAATTTAACACTATACATTAGAAGACGTAGATAACGTTCAAAGTATAATCAGGGTTGCGATTGGTGGCACAATTGTGCCAAAAGGGGCACAGTTATAATACATAGCTCAAAAATTTTCTCGCCCTCGGAAAAAGATCCTTGAACGACTGGTAAACCCAAATACTTTCCATTTCATATAGGAGTAATTATTATACTCCGGCAAACTTTCTTGCTGCATGAGGAACAGTCCCACTTTTTTTTAAACACAGGTATTACTTTCGGATTTTCACCAACCATACACAGTCATCAATTCTTCATTAGCTTTCGTTTTCAATTTTCACATATATATCGAGATCAGATCGAGTTGAATTATCTGTCAAACCAAACACAAATACGAAGAGTATATCCACACTTTTTCTCAACTGACATTCAGTATTGAACACCATGAAGTTAGATTTTCAATATACATACTCGAATATTCATAGATCTTATTAGGGGAGCGGGTATTTTTTTGCTATCTGTTGTTATCTACCAATCAGATACCAGAAACCGAGGGGTAAACCACTGGGGCAGTCCGGTGTACATTTCATTGGCAGTCCGGTGGCAGTCCGTGGCAGTCCGGTGGCAGTCCCTGGCAGTCCGGTGGCAGTCCGGGCAGTCCGGTGGCAGTCCCTGGCAGTCCGGTGGCAGTCCGGGCAGTCCGGTGGCAGTCCGCCATTTTAATCTTATTTTCGATTTTTAGTATGTTGCTTTTTTATCAAGGTCAACAGCGTTTTTATCTTTTGATTGCATGAGAGAAAAATTATATTTATAATAGATGAGCATCGACCATCAAAATATGTATAGAATAGATAGAGATTGCCCACTTTTCTGCGATGCTCTAGTAAGGTCAGTGGGTTCGTTGGTGCAGGAACATTAACCAGACGAACTCCTTTCCTCTTGATAGATTCCAGGAGCCTCAGCATATGTTTGGGAGCTGAACTCCAAACATGTGAACGATACTCCATAAAAGGTCGAATCTTTTCTTTGGAGATTATGAAAAGCCCTCATGGTGTGAAGTAGCTCTTGTGACCGAAGAGAAAACTGAGTTTTTGTTGGACAGTTTAGCAATGGACCTCACAATATAATCATCCCATAATACCTATAGGTTATTATCAGATTTCATTCAAAAGTTTTCTCTCCGCCTTGCACCTCTGGCTTCCTCTGATGACACAAAGATTCTCAAGAGAATGCAGTATCGAGTGTACTATCATCAGCGAAGCTGTGGACAGGACAGTGTATTTCACAATAGATCGATGATGTAGAAACAAAGTTGATATCTACCTACATATTCGGAGTATAAATATGAAAGATTCAGGCGGTTGATTTTGCAATTTATTTTTTGAAAATCCTATGTATAAAATTCAATGGAAATCTTGTTGAAATGTATGGAATCCCTGTTGAAATCCAGAAATCCGTCCTGAAATCCCGATTAGGTGTACAAATTTCACGGAAGTGAAACACCTCTCGGTTTGGCTTCGAAATATACCTTCATAGATCCCTGAGGTAGGAGGCCACAGGGTGTCCCACAACGAACTGCCACGATCAATTTCTCGGAAATTAGACTTTTAGAATTTGAAAAATTTTGCAATTCAATGAAAATCAACAGGGAAAATTTGGCAAAAATATTTCCAAGATGGTAGACTTTTTGGATTTTTTTTGCATTTTCAAAAAAATAGCTGATTCCATCGATCTGAGACAATTGTAACAAGTGTGATAGATCGATGAAATCACCTCTCCAGGGAAAGGCTAGAAGTGCCTTGAAATCGAGTTCAAAATGAAGAATGTTCAATTTGAATGACAAGTTACTGAGAAATCGATAGCGGCAGTTCGTTTGAGGACACTCTTTTAACACATTCTTAGTTTGAATTAGAATACCTAGGCATGAGACGAATGAAAAGTGCAGAGTCGCAATAGAAGAAATATAGATGATGGACAACGACATCTTGTGTGAAAATGAGAGTGGCGAAGTATTTCAGAACATCTACCGAAATAAACCCTAGTGAAAATTTCAACGGTTAGGTACCTATTTTATTCATTTTTTATCGTATATCTTCAGTTAGAATTTTTCCGAATTGATCAAATTGCATGGGGCTCGGCATTACCAATTATTATAGACATTTACCCACATCGAAATCGCAATTGATTTTCAAAAGCAACCCATTTGTAGTTTCGTCTAGTACAACCCTGAATGATACGCACGCGAGTTCGCACGCGAATTATTGGTCGAGTTAGGCCGCGTATTCCAGCTAGCAACGTTGACGAGTCCTAGTTTCGACGAGACTGTTTCAGTCGCGGTTTTAGTTTATGATTTAACAATTGATTCACTGGGAAGGTTTTAATTTAATCGTTGGAAATTTTTTTATCGTTCATTTAAGGATTTATATACGACGTATTAGTTTATCTCGTATAATTGAAGTGGAAAACGAAGAAGATGCATTTTTGAAAAATTTAGCAAGAGAATACAGTATTTCACTGTACACAGTGGACCAAATTCGAGAGATCTCGTAAACCATGGCAGAAAGTTGCGTATTTCTGTGCTGAATAAAATGACGTCCCAACATCGGAGAAATAAAAAAAAATCGAATTTTTTGCCCCTTTTTATTTATAATTATTTGGAGAGATATTTCGAAACGAATGTCAGTTCATCATTGCCACTTTCACCATAATACGGCTTTGGACTTTTTGGATTTGGTCTTCCTTTGTGCTCTGATAATAATGATGTGTAATAACCTCGGTAATTAATTAACTTTTTAATATAATATGAACATATTAAGTGCAAAGAAAACAAACCGATAAAAAATGTATGAAAGAGAGATGACATTCGTTGACATTTTTCTCGAATCCAATAAATTTTCTGACGGTTGTTGAACGTCATCATTATTAGGCGAGTTATCAGGACACCAAAAGGGAACCAAATCCAGAATAAAACAGAGTCATATTTGAAAAAATAAATTTGATAATGGTGGACCCACTCGTGGGCCCAATACGAAAAATCAGACTTCAAATATGGCAACGTCATCTTGTAGCAAGAAAAGAATGGTGATGATAAACTCACATTCGTTTTAAAATATCTCTTGTTACGCCTAGAATTTGGTCCATCCTTTACAGAAGCAGACTCGATATTTTATTATTTCACCATGAGAGATTCCGAGCAGACCCTTTTATTGTCAAGTTCGGGTCCTGCAGAAAAACATCTGCCAATAAGATTTTTTTCTATCAAACTACGAAATTGCTGATGTCTATAAACTCCAAATTTTGAGAAAAATAATACTCCACTTTTTTGTACGATGTTCTACGTGCATTATAGGTTTTTCTTGCACTGAACGTCGAATTTGTACTCCTAATTTCGAATACTACAAAAAAAGCCAATCAACTTATTTTTTCATTTTTTCTTTCACTCTGGTCCATGATGTCGAATGGAAATACGCTGAAGATCATTTCGCAATATTCCGCATTTTTTTTCGTTTTCCATTTTTTATTCTTGTGTCAAGTAGATTAGGGATTTAAAAAACAGACGAAGTAGTATTTGTTGTCATGATCGAGCGACATTCACAGTCCGGGCAGTTCGGTGGCAGTCCGGTGGCAGTCCGGTGGCAGTCCGGGCAGTCCGGTGGCAGTCCGTGGCAGTCCGGTGGCAGTCCGGTGGCAGTCCGGGCAGTCCGGTGGCAGTCCGTGGCAGTCCGGTGGCAGTCCGGGCAGTCCAGTGGCAGTCCGTGGCATTCCGGGCAGTCCGAGTATAAATGGCAGTCCGGTGTACACGAATTTGCTCAGTGATTTACCCCTCGCCAGAAACTGAAATCCACTTGCATATTAGTATATCGTGGAATTTCACCTTAACCTCATTGACGCCCCCGCAATATGGAGGGATCGATATGATGACATTTCGTAACCTTCCTCCTATATACCAACGTTGCCACATACTTACTATTGAGATGTCTAGAAGGATGGTGCTGGGACTGATGCGATATTGTTTAGAATTTTATGGCGACACTTTTCTGTCATTAGTGTCATTTTTACGTATCGTGGTGTGTTTCTCAATTTCATCGCTAGTTGACGCTAATTGGAAGTGCATAGTCAACCGATCGATCGACAAACTATATTCTTTGATTCGAGCAGTCAACAAAATGAGCAAAATCTAATGTCATACTCATAAAAAACAAAATCGAATGAAAGGAACGCAATTATAGGGAATTTGGCCAGTATTCTAAACGAATAATATAGGTTGTTGATCAGTCAGCGTCCAAAAGAAAAAAGTATAGCCAGCCGTTAGGTCGGCCGTTTATACATTTCCTAGGAAATTTGTAACTCTTTTCGTTGCAAACGCCATCTGAACTGATTTGATGTCAAGGGGTCATGATGCTTACTATCATAGTAGGCATGTGTCGCCACTTAGACCCTAAACTTTCCCAGGTATAAATCCCTACACAAGGGTTTCTAGACATCTTACTTACTATCTATCCATTGCTAGGCAACGGAGTACGAAGGCGTAGAAGGGCGACACTAGTTATTTTTTTGATTTTTCGGACTTTAAACTCGGAATTATATTTTTCCGACTTGAAACTCGGAAATTCCGACTTTAAACTCGGAAATTCTGACTTTGAACTCGGAATTATATTTTTCCGACTTAAAACTCGGAAATTCCGACTTTAAACTCGGAATTTCCGACTTTAAACTCGGAATTATATTTTTCCGACTTAAAACTCGGAAATTCTAACTTCAAACTCGGAGATTTCGACTTTAAACTCGGAATTATATTTTTCCGACTTAAAACTCGGAAATTCTGACTTCAAACTCGGAGATTTCGACTTTAAACTCGGAATTATATTTTTCCGACTTAAAACTCGGAAATTCCGATTTTAAACTCGGAAATTCCGACTTTAAACTCGGAATTATATTTTTCCGAGTTAAAACTCGGAATTCCAACTTTAAACTCGAAATTATATTTTTCCGACTTTAAACTCGGAAATTCCGACTTTTAACTCGGAATTATATTTTTCTGACTTAGGAAAGTCGGACTTTTTATAGCATGCCTTACGGGGAGTTACTTTCAATGGGGGGAAACTTCTATGAACAATTGGATGGAGTGGCGATGGGAAGTCCACTGACCCCAGTGATAGCCAACTTCTTCATGGAACGTTATGAAGAGACGGCAATTGAAGCCGATCCTGTGGCTACGTTACGTGGATGACACCTTCGTCGTCTGGAAACATGGAAGGGACGCTCTGAACCTTTTTCTGGACCACCTGAACGCTCAACACCCCAGCATCAAATTCACCATGGAAACCGAACAGAACCAGCAGATAGCATTCTTAGATGTTCTGATTGAACGATGTGGTGCTAGACTAACCCACAAAGTATATACCGAAAACCCACGCACACGGATAGGTACCTGCACACACTATCGAACCACCATCCCAGCCAAAAGAGAGAAGTCATATCTACCCTAACTGAACGTGCTCGAAGAATAAGTGAACCAGAGCATCTAGAGCAGGAACTGGGACATCTTCAAGTGACCTTGAGGTCAAATGGATACAGTGTATCTGAGATCAACAGGGCCATGAAACTGAAGAGTTACACGGTTCAAAACAGGGAGGACTCTCAGGCAGTCGCAAATGCATATCTGCCATATATTCCGAGGGTCACTGACAGAATTGGGAAACTCTTGGGGAACATAAAAACGGTTTTCAAGCCGACCAAGAAGATTCAACAAAGCCTCAGGTCGGCTAAAGACAAAAGAGACCCACTGTCAGCAGCAGGGGTTAATCGCATACCGTGCACCTGTGGGAAGGTATACATCGGTACCACCAAAAGATCCATAGGAACAAGACTCAAAGAGCATGATAGAAACTGCAGGCTAGGGCAAACTGACAAATCGGAGGTGGCGGAACACGCACTAAGTGAGGGTGACCACAGGATTCTGTTTGAAAATGCTAAACTGATTGCCCCCAACCAGGGTTACCGGAAGGCGATAGAGATCCAAAAGCATACGGACAATTTCAACATAAAAGAAGAAGCTTTGAGTCTCAACAGAATTAGGAATCCCATTCTGAGGAAATCAATGATGATGATTATTCCCCGAACCCGACAGAAGTAATTAACACTCCAGACTACCTGCATCAATATGAATATGCCTTAAGGAATCGAAACGTTCATCGGAAATGAGTAAGCCTCTGCCTTCAAGCCTGAAGAAAAGTAGTTATACAAATAAATCTATCAGAACGAATTGTCTACAAGATCGATGTGCAACCTACAAACTATTCGGGGTTATATAATTCCGAGTTCAACATCAGAATTTCCTACTTAGAAGTCAGAAAAATATAATTCCGAGTTGAAAGTCGGAATTTCCGAGTTTAAATTCAGAAAAATATAATTTTGAGTTTAAAGTCGGAATTTCCGAGTTTCAAGTCGGAAAAATATAATTCCGAGTTTGAAGTCGGAATTTCCGAGTTTAAAGTCGGAATTTCCGAGTTTTAAGTCGGAAAAATATAATTCCGAATTTAAAGTCGAAATTTCTGAGTTTGAAGTAGGAATTTCCGAGTTTTAAGTCGGAAAAATATAATTCCGAGTTTAAAGTCAGAAAAATCAAAAAAATAACTAGTGTGGCCCTTCTACGCCTTCGTAACGGAGCAACATCTATCGAATCATTTGAATGTCGACAAACGTCAATCATAAAATATTAAAAAAAAAATCTTGTCCTATTATTTTCAAATGAGATTGAAGTAAAATGGATAGCGACAGTTCTGATATTGAAAATACTCCGCCACAACGAAGAGAAGAAGTTAATTCATTGTCTTTGAATTTACTACCTTCAAATTCAAGAAAAAAATATGAAACTGCATACAAACAGTTCATGGATTGGAAGAAAAAATACAAAACTCAGTGTTTCTGAAAATATAATTTTGTCGTATTTTGAAGAACTATCCAAATCAAGAAAAACCTCTACTGTATGGTCAATATAATCTTGCTCCTCTCTGCACCATATAGCTTAGAATGAGTCACTGACATTTAATTCCGTTTTATATTTTTTAGCAAAAAATGTGTTGTCACACGAGCAGATTGAATTGCAGCTCTCGCTTGCGCTCGTGCTTTTTCAAAATCGTGATCAATTAGCACTTTCCTGCACTTGTTGCACAGTATACTAATATGTCCTTCAAAAACTGATCCCACAGGGTTTGGGTTTTACTTTTTTGATAAGACTTCTTGGATGCTTGATACTCCATATTGAAGCATTTCAAACTTTCTTCTAGTAATTTTCTACGTGATCGTTGCATGATTCCACTCTCAATTTCATTTTAAAGTTCGAACGTCCCACACGATATTTACAAGGAATTATCACTTGCTGATAAAAAATAAAAGAAACGCGCGTCCTTCGTTTCTCGTTCTCGTTCTGAGACCTAATCACACATGAATGACTAGAATTTCCGGTGGACAAAGAATTGTTGACCTTTCAAAGAATGCTGTGTAGGATATTACAGAGCCGGTTCTGAAATTGTTCAGGGCACCGATTTTCACTTATTTGTCGGCAAACCTTTCATGCAACATATGGCACGAATATTTTAATTTTTGAATAAGTTTGGTGGACAGTTTGAAGATAAACTTCGCGATCCGAGATTGGAACTGTTTTTAATCTTCATGTTCACGTGAAAGCAAATTTTGTTATGTTCAGAGAACATCGTTAAAACCAAGTAGAAGCACACGAGTATTTGTGTTATTTCGTCTAGAATTCTGGGTTTTTGACCTACCACAATCTGAGGAAAGCGAACATAAGAACGAAACTGGAAGATAACTTTTGTGAAAGTTTTGAAAACCGAAGCGGGTTTGGTTTCCGAAACGTCATCGATGAGAATTTTGATAAATATTACTTAGTTCTTGTATTTTTCGATAGTCAAATTTCAGATTTCGAAAAACTGCTAACTAATTGAACGTGTTACACTCAAGAAACTAAGTATTTTTGAATTATCGCAGCAACTTACCTCTGGATAGATTAAAAATCCGTCTTTCTACACTTGTATAGATTCCAATATTGATTCTCCTTTTTCTAGATTGTGTCTAGATCCACCACAAAAAATTTACATTCGAACAGTATTTGTATTGATTTGCAATTTTCAAAGTTGTGAGCTTCGGGAAATACTTTGATCGAAGCTTGGCTCTTCCTCTGAAAGTGCACGATGTTTTTGATGCGTTTCTCTTGATGTGACCAAATCATCGAAAATATTGCTCCTCTATTTGTGAAATAAGGCTAATTCGGCAATATTTTGAAAATCTTGGGATTCTCTAAAAGAATGAATTTCGACACCAACAAGTTTCACAAGAGAGGAGAGACAAATAATGAAGTTCATTAACCGATTTTCATTTCGATTTTTATTACCGATATGGTAAAAATACTGTTACGGAATCCCCTAGCGCCGCACCTGTCTGTTGTTGAATTCAAAATAATATGAAAGGCCGAAGAAAGATTGTTACCTACGATTGAGTCTCGAATCGCGTAGAAGTTTCGATGCCCGTCGTCGAGACATGAATGGATAAGTCCAGAAAAATCTGCAGTCATGTACAGAGTATAAATAGGGAGGCAATTAAGCGCAACGGCAGTTTCTAGTGAGAGAGAGAGTAGAACTTTGTGGAGCTTAGTGGAGAGTCGAAGTTATATGCAGTTTTCTAGTGAAGAGCGTGGGATGTTTCAATCAGTTGAGTAGTCTAAGTGTTTTGTATGCGATTTATAAGCCAGTGCAGTAATTATATTATAAAGTGGAGTAAATAAAAATAGTTTAGTGTTGTTCGGAGTATTATTTCAGTGAACGAACCCAGGAAATATTGTGACAATACTTTTTTCACAATTTTTTAGTACATTCAGCAAATTCAACATTAGTCATGCCCTCGGTCATGCCTATTAATTAGAAATTGTATCGTCATAAATTCTCCATGGCATGAATAGAATAGCATTTGAAATGAATTAATATTCCTGGTTGGAAAAAGGGACTTTAAACTATGTAGGTTCAAAATGTTTCAAGAATAGTGGGATTTATATTTGCGAATGGCAAATAGGGAATATTGGTATTTTTTACCACGTGGGGCTAGTTTTATAATAATAAGTGAGAAAATGTAGGATCTCTCCACCGGGAGCTGTCGTATGTACCTGTAATTATTCATGTTCCATTGGTCATTTAATCCAATTTAAATATCAAATGACTCGTTATAACATAAGAGTACATCTATCGAGACGGAATGCAGTGAAACATCCAATCACTCGTTATTTATAAGTACTTTCCACAAAAAAATGTTTTAACTTGAACGGCTTTTATTAATCGCCACCATTTGCGATAGGTACTGAACTAATTACTGATTGAACATACTCTTGGAATCGGCCAACTCTTACTTTTACAATCATTAATTGAATCAAGGTGTTCTGTAGAGTAGATTATGTGCAGATATTTTAGAGTGAATTAAAATTCCTACGTTATGATCTTGGCTTAATTTACCTGATGCTAATTAATACACACATACAGGTATGGTTTACATGACCGTATACAGAAAGGAAAGTGGAAAAATTCCAGTTCTTTTAAATCCCGTGGAATAAAACAAATCATTTCAAACTCGAATGATATTTCATCGCAACCCATGATGATCATACTCTTTAAATTGAAAATTGATTGCCAAATGATGAAAGAGTAATTGTGAAACTTTTCTTGGAGCACTACTAGTAGTGAATGTTATTTATGGTAGTTTTCTTCAAAATGTGGCTCAGACTATATACAGTTAGATTCAAACATTTCCACCATATGGAAAACTTCTTTAATATCGATTTGTCAGATAATGTTATTCTTCAAAAAAATTGGTGTATTGCAGAATACTTGCATATGAGTTTCAAATTTCCGCACAGTGTCTAGGGGGAAACGAAGAATTTTCATCAAGAGTAAACTACCCTGGATGTGATTACAAATTTGAATATTGATTTCAATTCCGAACAACTCCTCTGAATGAACTTTTTGATTATGTCAAAATTGAGATGTGGTTTTCACCTGACCAAAATTCCTATTATTAGTTCTCCCCTGTACATTGCTCGGAAATTTGAAATTTTGACAACTCATATGCAAGTATTCTGCGATACACCAATTTTTATGAGGAATAAAATTTTCTGACAAATCGATAGTGAAACAGTTTTCCATATGGTGGTTATTTTTGAATCTCACTCTATATAGTCTGCACCAAATTTTGATAGGCAAGTTATTATAGGCGTACTCGTCTATTTATGAAACGCTATAAAAAGTATGTTTCATCCGGTAAACAGTTGGGTGAAGATCGGCCTCTATTTCGTCTCTTCGACTATAATGGCTTACAACCGAGCTCAAAACCGAATATTTGGTCACAAGAACACCGAAATAATGGAATATCCAACGATTTGTCCAGATTTAGCACCCAGTGATTCCTTTTTGTCCCAGTACGTTAACACGTTAAGGATAAACTTCGTAGTTGATATTCAAGGTCGAGAGGGTATCGATTTTTTGAACGAATATTTCGAAAATAAAAACAATTTTCACCCAAAGTCTTCCTAGAGCATAAGAAAATATTTACAGAATTTAAGCTCATGGTAGAGAATCGGTAAAAAATTACATGGCAGGACTATCTGTCACTGAAATTAATGATATTAAGCAGATTTCATCTGGATCTAATTCATCGATAGTATAATTCAATTAATTATTGAAAGAATTGATTAAGAAGGAATGTTAAAAAAAAAGGAAGTTACAGGCAGCGGATTGAAACCCAGTACTCTTGATTTGATGTCAAGTTGCTTTCCTACAGAGGCCGTTTGCGTGACAATAATGTCACGAAATCGAAATAAATCTAACGCTGCCACTGAGCACCATAAAAACAGCAAATCTCTACTTGTATCGAGATACTGGACTCTTGACTTTCTCGATGCAAAGATTCCCGTCGCCGAGAATAAGCTGGAAGGATCTTCTCAATTCTCGAACAGAGTATAATTCTCGGTATAAATAGGTTGGCAATTTATCGAATCGGCAGTTTTGAGTGAAGAGTGGTGGATGTTCAGTCAATTGAGAAGTGTAAGCGTTCTGTAAGCGAATCATAAGTCAGTGCAGTAGTTGTATTTCGTAATGAAGTTAATAAAAGTAGTTGAGTGTTGTTCGGAGAATTATTTAGATAAACCAACCCAAAAATATATGACAAGAATGAGATCATTTTCTATTCTAGGATTTAAAGCATCCATTGTTTCGAAAAAAATATTCAATGCAGTTTGGTTTATGAGTCTTTCGCCGAGTTCACTCGTTTCTGGAGATGTTTCGTTATAAGATTCCATCAATAAAGTTGACAGATCGCAGTGACGGTTCAGCTTACTAGGGTGATTTGTAGATGATTTGGATTATTGCCATAGCAATGAGTGAATGCAAGTATTTTTTGGCCTAAAATTCACAGGCAGGCAATTTCAGTGATGACACACACCGGACCACCTAGCCGCGATATAAAAAAACTTGTTACATCTTCAGACATGCGAATCACGAAATAGACACCTGGATCATTGCATTATCCGTGGTACACGACCGGTTTCAATTAAATCTCTAGAATTGTACACAATGAATCGATATCATATAACTGCTGTACAAAGTAATTGGCGCAGAGTCCGACTAGAACCTTGGACGTAGTAAGTACACAAGGTCCATTCGAATAAAAAAAAAGTATAGGAAACTTAGATGTTGAACAGTCGAAGAATGAATAAGGTACTGCTTTGTATTGTATATCGGATTACGTAACTGGTGTTTTGAATCGAAACGATCAAACCAAAATAACATTGATTTTGTTCGTCTGTCTTTGTTGTGGTTTATTCTATTGAATACTATGAAGTGGGTTCAGAGAAAATATCGCGGGGAAGGTAATATTTTTGAATTGGCTCTGTAGTCCAAGAACCAGGTACTTTTTTTCTGCAATCTTCTACAGAATTGATATTCTTGTTGGAAAATGTTCGGGGGTGTCCCCTGAATGTAAATTCAAGTTGGCGGGACGGGGGGGGTTGAGCTTCAGCCGCCATCTTGGAAAACACGTTTTATCGAATATCTCGTGAACCGTGCATCGTACGATAAAAACAGTAAGGATCGTTTTTGTAGATGATGAAATTCTCTGCAACTTTTATTTGAAACTTTTTTTTGTATTAAGCATAGGTTTTTATTTATGGCGCGCCAAAATACTGCCATTTATACTGTTTCATCAACCGTTCACTTATATTCAGCAATAACCATGCTGGGAACAGTTTGGCGCGCTATAAATGAAAACCTATGCACTATACCGAAAAAAGTTTCGAATAAAAGTTGAAGAGAATTTTATTATCTACGAAAATGATCCCTACTGTTTTTGTCGTACGACGCACGGTTCACGAGATATGTGATAAAACGTGTTTTCCAAGATAGCGGCTGAAGCTCAACCCCCCCTGTCCCGCCAACTTGAATTTATATTCAGAGGACACCCCCAAACATTTTCCAACAAAAAAATCAATTCTGTAGAAGATTGCATTATGAACCTACTTTTTATGCTCTGGCTCTTGGCGTACTGATGAAAGGTAAGAACGGTATTACTTACACAAAGAGACCTTCTTGGATATTAATTATTATTTTGAGTACACTTGGAGCTTGGCTCTAAATCATATAATCTCCGTTCGTGTCAGTTTCAATTCACCTACACAATAGATTGATGGACTAACACATGCCAGAATTCAAAATACAACTGCTTCCCTGGATAATTACTCTAAGGGCGTTGAATTATATCCGACAGGTGCCAGTGAAGTATTCTTCATTGAAGAAATTCTTGCACATGAATTTGGCGATATAAAGGTAGGAATTAATTTTTATATAATGGAATGGGTACAGTTGCATGTCCCATCAGTACAAAGTAGTTTCCGTTTCCACCTTCAGAAGTATCATACCTAGAAGAAGGCAGAAGTTAACAACGAGCGAAATAAGCCATAACCACGCCATCTGCCCGTAGGCGAGACAACGAACCAAAAGCAAATCCGTATGTGACCATTTCCTCAAATGAGAAAACGCAAATTTCTCAGATAGTCGGTGAGCACACTTGAAAAATTTTTTTTGCGACAATTCAACATTTTGATAAATATCGGGCTTGTCTCTAGAAATGATTCATTTTCCAGAAATCGTAAACACTTTGAATTGGGTTGGAATGATTCAAATATGTATAATAACAATAGGATTGGTGCCAGAATGTGTGCAAGTGTGGCACATGGGTACATCAAGAAAATTACGAGGAAAATTATGAGGATGGCTTCAATTTTCGAAATCTCTGTTGAATTCACAAAATGATATGAAACAATCGGAACTTGCACGTCTGTTAAAATAACCGTGATGATTCCTTATCACGATACTAATGAAGGATAATATTATTTTATCATTGTACAAATGGTACATGACATTCCTTTGTTTGTTGGAAGACAATGCTGAATCAAAATGACAATGAAAAAACAAATATGAATTTCCAATTCCATCTCAAATAGATAGCGACAGGGATGGTACTTTACAATCTGATCAACACTCAGTGCTAATAGAATTTATACAGTGCTTTTATTTTTTGTACGGATCAACTCAAAAAATTGGAACTCGGGTAATGAAATTGATATACTATATTCCAGCCTGTTTTATAGGGCTATTTGAAGCAAAAGGTGTACGAAACTGAACTTTGATATTGAATATACGACAGAGAACAGAGAATAATAAAAATATCGCCATCTTGAAATTTACATCTGTCAATTTCACTCCAAAACATTGTATTCGTGCATCAATTTCATTATCCCAAGTTTCAGTTTTTTGAGATGACCCGCTCAAAAAATAAAAGGGGAGGCATCAAAGAAAAACACTGTATAATCTAACAACGCAACAAATGACAACGTAACCAATTTGAGAATCTTTCTTTTTTTCAACTAGCTGTTTATATAGCAGGTCTTGAAATACCAGCCCTCACTTTAATATTCTTTTTTTATTATTTATTTATTATTATCCGGTTTTCGAAAGCACTTTGTTTCGGATTTTTTTTGCTACCAACAGTTCAGACATGGTTACAGCATTTTTCATAATCCCTAAATGGTTCACTGGTTGCCAGGCTTTGATATGTATTTCGAAACAGCATTTCCGGTCTATATGCATTCGTTTATATTGGTGAGGGATCCTGTAATAATGGAGAAATCATTTCCTAGCAACAAACCATTTCCTGTTCATTGCGAGGGCTCACAAAACGGCAAAATGGTGGTTGAAACTGAATATTGGTTATTTATTCACCTAGTAGTATTCGTGAATTAATTTAATTTTTTTAGCAGCCCGCTTCTTATATCATCCTACCACTAAAAATAAATCTAGTTCAATGCAAATTATTGTAGAAAATGAAAGTTGTCCAGTGATACTCTTTTGTAAAAAATATTCAAATGAATTTCTTTTTTGTGTATGATAATTAAATTATTTTACCTTTTAACATTCAAAGAATGAACTTTCCAATATAGTATTTCGTACTCTGAAATCTGTAGCTGAAATCATCTCTTGAAAATTCAACTCGGGTTAAGTTAGGTTAGATTAGGTTTGGTAAAGGTTGATGAAACTGAAAAAGAAACGTGATGAACAATACGAAAATTTTACAAACATTAGTCAGGTCACCTCGAAGACTGGTTATAAACCAAATCGTATAAAGGAACATCTTGTTCAGGCTAATCTCAACTTACACAGTGGGTTAACGGACCAACACCTATCAGAAAACAAATACTTTCCTAGCTAATACCACGAAGGGCGTTGGATTATATCCGACAGGTGTCAGTGCAGGATTCTTCCCAGGAGTCAGTGCAGGATTTTTCCCAGGAGTCTTCGTTTTCAGGAACAACTTGTACCATTTTTCAATGTCAAATAAAGAAATTTTGAAAAAATCTGACCATTAGATAAAATGGTTAAGGCTTTCGCGGCCGAGGTTATTAGTATAACTACTTTTCTTCGGGCTTGAAGGCCGTCGTTCTTTGGAATTTCTTCCTGACGATTCGCTAGCGCGAGTGGCCAGCTTCTTCAGAGGCTTACTCATTTCCGATGACTAAACGTTTCGATTTCTCAAGGCGTGTCTGTGCGGACAATTTTAACAGAAAGGAAGAAGCGTTGAGTCTTAACAGAATTTGGAATCCCATTCTGAGGAAATCAAGAATAACAAATGAAATCACGGCAGGTAGTGCGGCAACCAATAGTGATGATTATTCCCCGAACCCGACAGAAGTAATTAACACTCCAGACTACCTGCATCAATATAAATACGCCTTGAGAAATCGAAAGTTTAGTCATCGGAAATGAGTAAGCCTCTGAAGAAGCTGGCCACTCGCGCTAGCGAAACGTCAGGAAGAAATTCCAAAGAACGACGGCCTTCAAGTCCGAAGAAAAGTAGTTATACTCACCATTAGATTTACGAAGTTTTGAAACGGTTTGATGTAAATCTTTCCTCGAAATGCTTTTGTTATTGAGAAGGTTATAAGGATACGATATACGATTTTTAAAAAAATGCCTCTTGATTATCCCACCATTTCAGTTTCAACTTATCAATATACTGTACTGGATTCGACAGGTTTTTCTTCATCATTTTCCAGAATTTTATCGAAATCTGTTAATCGTCTACAAAGTAATAAGTAATTAAAGTGGTGGAGATAGAACTTTCCTAATTTTACATTTACAATTTAAAAATTTTCTCTGTTCTTACATTTTTCAAAAACGTTACAGATTTAGATGAAATTGTGGACGGTGATAAACCAAAACCTGGCGAATCTAGTGAGAAAATCATAATTTTGATGATAGTTTCAAACTTGAATTGGTGAGATAACCAATTAGCCTTATGTTCCAAACTTCCTTCCCATATAGCTCTTTCAATGTTCAACGCATTTCGGCTTTATTTTGACAGAAACCGTTACAAAATTACTTATTCTCAGATTTCACCGAAAAAATCGTAAATGAATTTTTTCGATTTTTAGCATCTAAAAATAATGAAAATTATAAAAGACTCATTCATGACATTAGGTGTTCTAGTAGGCTCTTCGTCTGACTACTTACTGTTGAGAATTATAATTCCAATCGGTTGAAAATTATATGTTTTATAAGGGTGCTTCCATTTCAAATGGGGCACACTGTATAATGCTTTTTTGCTCGATTCACGTAGGCATGTTCATACAATTTTTGCTGTCGGTATAGTGTAGTAGTTAGCACGTTCGCCTTCCGAGTGAAAGACCAGCCAGGCCACCGTGCTGGGTAATCGTACGTTAAAGGGTAAGGCCTCGTTAACCCATTGCCAGCTACCTCGTGCCGGAATTGGTGCTATATAGTCGTACATTTGACACTAAAAGCCGGACATCAGCTTTTCGGGCACCAAATATTAATTGAACCAAAAAAAACGAACAGTTAGCTTTTTTCTGAAATAATTAGTGATCAAACAACACAAAATATATTATTTTTCTGGGTATGAAACTAAATAAAAAATCATCTTTGGTATTTGAATTTCATTCTCAAATTTATAGTTGGCTGTAGTTTTTTTTCACCAACCTCATCTGGAATTTCGCTTCCTTCAATTATCATTGTGAAATTCTGAACATGTTCAACCAGAAATGTTTAATGTAGGTAAGTACTCGTGAATATCATCTTCGCAATTGTCTCAGTAGTTTATTTCTTTCGTTCGTCCACTGAGAATTTATCTGAGAGAAAACTCTCTCAACGTTAGCGTTATCACCTGTAATTGCAAAATAGTATTCAGCTAACTTTAGGAGTTCAGAAAAGAATTTTTCAATACCGAATGATTCAAAATAAGCTGTACTGTCGAAATTGTCGAAATTGTTTAAAATCTGCCTATCCGTGCGGGCCATGCCACGCATGCGGGACTATGGTGGCCGCGCTGGGGACAGCGGGACAGACTGTCTTAAAGCGGGACGTATGGTCAAGTTAATTATGCCCATAGTTCTCGGTAGTGTAGTGTAGGGGTTGGCACATTCGCCTTTCAAACGGAAGACCGGGGTTCGAATCCCTGTCAGACCACCGTGCTAGGTGATCGCACGTTGAAAGGTAAGGCCTCTTTGATGCATTGCTCGCACAAGTTTCGACTTCTGAGGGTTGACGTTCGTCAGCTGGTTAACGGAACGAACAATTTTAGAACAATTTTACAATTTTCTGAATACAATCGCGAATCGTGCAAATCGATTGAACCGCATGCACTTTGAATGCGACCCTTGAAAATACTATCGTGATCGTCGAAACGACCAAAACACATTTCGCAGCCTGTGGCCGACCAGACGGAGCTGCCGGCTCGTAACCGTGGTCTGACCGTGACCCGCAAGTTCTCCGACCTACAAAACCTCCTCTCACGAGCATTTTCAACTCGGTGCACCCGGCATCGTCTTGTTTTTCATTCCGAGAACGCGCCCATTCGAGAGGGCCGCAGGTGGTGGCTCTTCGGTCTTTTCTCGTTTCGCTACGAATTCAGCACTATTATACAGGCATCCGGTTTTTCTATGGGAACTCGAATGCTGCTGAATTTGCTCGCAGGTCTCGGGTTCGTTTCGTACCTATTCGATTACAGCTCGACTATATTTTGTAGATATTACAGGGTTATTTTTGTTGAAGAGCTACAAAAGTGGCTAGAACAACTGTTATTGTCATTAGTTTCATTTCAATATTGATGGCGTCAATTGAATGCTTTTGTTTTTTAATACATTTTCCAACTCAAGGGTATCAGCTTGCATTTATTTTTCTCTTTTCCCTACCAACATTTACACCAGAAGTTGATAATGTTACGATATATCCTTGGGTTCGTTGATTAAAACTTCAAACAACACTTAACTACTTTTATTACAACTCTTTATAACAACACAATACAATACAATCATTTTAATTGCTCCGCTAACTTCCCAACGCATGGTACTAAAACTCTCTGAAAAAGAAATTCTCTACTTCGACTTCTGCGCTTAGCAATCAATGCCAAAGCTCTCTCCGATAAAAACTCTGTAAAACTCTCCGCCTCTCCGCCTCTACATCGGATGACTCGCTTCCGTATATATACCTGCGTACGCGAGAATCTTCCAGTCAAATCTCGGTGATCGAATTATCTCGGTGAGCCGCGATCCCGCAGGTAACAATCTTCCTTCGACCCCTCATGTTGATTTGACAGTGCCGGCGCTAGGAGATTTCGTAACAATACGATATAAGCATTTCCATTATATGAAACACGTCTTCCATCAATTCTGTTCAAGAATATTTATGGGAAATTTGAAGTAGATTGAACCTATGAATCACGCTGTCCCATACAAAACTTGATCCCGTTTTTCATATCCTTAGAGGTGGAATTTCGGAAAACCTTTTCTAATCGGACGCCTACGTCATACAAAGAACACACCCTCCAAGTTTCAGGTCTGTACGATCAGAGGTGGCATCTCGACCGCTTTTCTCCGACTTGATTTATATATACTATCATTTCTCACTGAATTTTTGTTCAGTCATAATGAAATATAGTCTTTATCACTCCTGAATAGTGTAGCTTTCTGTTAGTGAAAGAATTTTCATAATCGGATCAGTATTTCCGAATATTACCCCCTACAAACGAACAAAGTCAGAAATGAAACTTTTTGTGATATTAGTATAAATGTAATATTAGTATAGATAAAAATGTCCAACATAAAACTTCCAAATGATAAACATAAAAAATTGGTAGAAAAAGTACCTTAGCTTCAAAATTAATCAAAAGTGTACAAACAGCAGAGATTGAAAATGTCTACAACTTTGATAGAGAACAAATTGTCCTTGTAGCCAGCTGAAAAAGCAGTAAAATAAGACCGCAAATTACTCAAATTCATTTTGAATTTAATAAATACCCACCAGACATGTTCTCATTATTCATGCGTTTCTGTCGATTTCATTATTGAAAAAGTTTCAAGTTCTCAACGATTGAAAAAGGTTTTCCATATTTGGTATATCATAATGACGGTTACTCTTGCATCTCTAATTGCATTTATATTCAAATATTGGGAAATTCTTGTGCTCTTTCACCACAAACAGGTTCTCTTTCGTTTTGTAGCTAGTTGTTCTCCAGAACAATTCGGGACAAGATGTTTCGAAGATGTGGTTGCTTCTTCTTTCGTTCATTCATTCTATCAAATGATGAACAAGTAATGTTCATTTACACCCACAGGCTGATACATAGTGCTAGGTTTCGTGGCACTTCGTTAATTTTTTTTTTATGATTGATTCCCATTTAATGAATGATATTCATAAAAACGCCTTTTTCAAACATCAGTTACAAAAAATCATTATTAATTTGTAAAAGATCGTCTTTATTTATCGAAAAATCCATATTCCACTTTTTGCTCAGGGCTCCCATAATGACAGAGTAACTTAATGACGATTAATATGTGGTAACTTTTCCGGAACCGATGAATCACATCATCCCACAAATTCCGGTTGATTGGTGGTAAAGTATAACATCGATCTTGTGCCTTAGAAAATTCCTGTTCAGGATGAAAAACCTCTCTTTGAGTAAATAAGTAGTTTTTTCATGTGAACATTCGCAAATGAAAAGAAAGTACCAAGGACAGTGTGGTGATGATATTTTTTTCTCCGATTGAAAGGAAATATCAATTTTGCAGACACTTATCAATCGGCAAAGTATTTCTTTTCCTGCCTAGGCAGCAAAAATTATACTTTGCTGCTTGATATGTGTCTGGAGGAGTGAGTACTTCTAAGTCGCCATCACTGTCCATAATGTTGTAATACTAAAATTGAAGTCAATCTACTACTTTGCTGCCCAATAAAACAAATAACTATTCCCTGTTTTTCTAGGAAGTGTTTCATACATGCTGTTGATCAAATTCTTGGAAGTTGCTACTTTTATACATCCGAAACTCTAGTTGAAAGTAAATAAACCAAGTACGAATATATTTTCCTTGACACTAATTATTTGTATCAGATGTCAGTTTATTCACTGGTTCCGAGAGCGAAGTAAGACATTTTTGGGATCTGTAAAAACTATATAGATAAATCTTTTAGTGTCCTGTTGGGTTCTTACTAACTACGGATTCACAAAACCCCCCACGAATTTTGTTAAACACATATCTGATTTGAATATGGATCAACAATATTGAAGATCTAAACTGTTTTGTTTTGGATATGCTCATCTAATATTTTGTTTATTTTTTTTTCAGGTGAGTACTGCCTTGATAATACACGCGAATTCGTTTGGGTAACTTGAATTGGTGAGTATATTCTGGGTCTTCACCCAACCTGAAAGTACCAGTGCGGTTTGGAGACTAATCTTAACCAAAGACCCTTTGGAGATATTGTACACAGAGGCGCACTTCATGAATCTGGTAACGTAACTTCACATTTCCTGTACGCCCTAAGGCACTTTTGTAGGTTATAGACATTAATTTGAAAACACTTGCATCCCAACTATCTTCTTTTTTCGAAATATGTATTGAAACTATCATATATTTCAACACTAAGAAATAATTTACTTGTAGCTACTTAATATATTATAGAGATGGATATTAGATTTGGCACTATTAATACTGTTACAATATATCCTTGGGTTCGTTTACTAAAACTCCAAACAACACTAAACTACTTTTATTACAACTCTTCATCACAATACATAACAATCACTCAAATTGCTCAGCTAAACTATGCAACCCTCTGATAAACTCTTCGTACTAGAAATTCTCTACTTCGACTTCTGCACTTAGCAATACCAAAGCTCTCTCCGGTAAAAACTCTGTAAAACTCTCCGCCTCTCCACTAAGCTAGAAACTCTCATAACTATCTGAATATGCTTAACTCTCTGCTGTCGTGATGGAGTATCTCCCCTTTTATACTAGCGTACGCCTATGGAGAATCTTCGAGAGAGGTCTCGATGATGTGTATCGAATTCTCTACGCAAACTGAGAATTTCTAGAAAATGACGTCATATCTTTGACCCCTCATATTATTCTGCTTTTACGAGCGACAGGGCCGGCGCTAGGAGATTTCGTAGCAATACCATTAACAATGGAAAATGCTTCAATATGAAAGTACCTAACAAGAGGTAAAAAATTCACTCAACAATGGCAACAGTAACGGAAAAAACGATGGGGAGTGCAACGTGAAATGAAACGAACAAAACTAAATAGAATTGAATATTGAAAATATTGGAACTTCCAATCGCATAAATATTTCAAATACTTCAAATCGAAGTATCAAACTGTCAAACTTGTCTGTGAAGGGTTAGCATTATAAAAGGTGGCTTGTCTACACATATTTTGTTTACTAAAGATTCTATTTGCTTGAATGTGGTTGACAATGTTCCTTGCAATCGTCTTCGGGTGATGATTAACAATATTTCGAAGTGTGGTCGTGTATAAAGCCTGATTTTCCTATGGTGGGGAAAGGGGCGGTACTAACAATGAGGCGAGCGGGTGCTATACTAGAAGTGTGCTGATCGATCTTCAGCGGGAAATGGATGTATTGGCGAGGGATTCTCCCTCATCAAGCCGAAGTCGGTCCATGCCTTGGATAAGCGGCATCCACACATTCCGGATCTCCACGTTGGGGTGACTGAATGAATCGTTGTTGAGGATGTGGGCGGCTTCATTGAATTTCCTCTTGAACCAGTGCTCCTCCTTGTGTAACACCTCGTCTTCAGACTATTCAATGCTGCGATGGTTTGTCCAAACATGCTCCGCTATTCCTGATTTCGTTGTTTCTTGTTGTGTGTTTTTCGTGTGTTCGCCATTCTCTCTTCTAATGGTCTTTTGGTTTCTCCGATGTAGGATTTGCCGCACTCGCATGGTATCCGATAAACGCAGTTGTTGGTGTCGCTGTTTTTATTCGGTGGTGGAATTTTTGTGAGCTGACTGCGTATTGTGTTCCCCCCCCCCCGGTCGATGATCGATGATTCAATTGGTGAACGAAATATCCCGACAGAGTTCAGCCCAAGATATCGTCGCCATCAAAATTCTCTCGCTAGGTGCCGCTTAATTGGAATTGCAGCTTTGAAAAATCTCCTTTGCGTAATCACCTACCGTCGAAAAATGTATGCTCTCACACAAAAGTTAAGACCTCGTTGATCCATTGCTCGCACAAGTTTCGAATTCTGAGGGTTGACGTTCGTCAGCTGATTAACGGAAACGAACAATTTTAGAACAATTTTTTTTAGAACTTCGATTTCTCAGATCTTGGGTTTTCATGCAATTTGATCCGTTCTCATCCCAAATCAAATCGAAAGAAAGTTTCCCGCATACCTTTTTCCATCTACCGATATCCTGATTGTATTACACAATGACTGACGGCCTATCGATTCAAATTCAGCCGTTTGTTCTGTAGTCGCATGTGATGTCTATCGCATTCTTCTTCGTGATGGCTTTATTATTCCATTCAAATCATATATTGAAAAGATGATTCACGTTACTCGCAAGACGGGTCCAACGAGCATCTGGATCAGACGTCGTTTATTGTCGTTAATTTGGTCCGAGCGAGCGCAACAATAATTATAATTTCAAATTGTCCAACTGTGCTGTAGTACTTGGCTGAATCGAAAGTTGTTTGAATGGATGACATGATTTCTATATCCGTGTCGTTGACTATTTCGATAATGATAAAATTCAATTCTAGAAATGTGAAAATTTCGTGTTTTACAGATGTACGTATATTCACAAAGTTGTGCAAAAACCGATTAATTATATTTTCAACAAGAACACTGTTTCAAGAAGTGGTCGCCGGCAAAAATATTTGTAAATAGGTATTTTCAAACTTTTTTTTCTTCGCTTTTAAGATTTGATTTTGATCATGTAGGATGTACTTGAAAAACAAAACAGTAAAGAGTCAACACATGAAAATCGTTTGAAAGTTGTAAATACATATAAGATTGATAAAAATCATTGTTCATAACGAAATAATAATAATATTTATTAACCACACAGTAACAAAATAAAAACAGGGATGAATAAAGTAATTCAAATGATTAATAAATATTGATTAACCCATAAAAGGTAGAAACCTCGTGCATGGGTGAATGACAATAGCAATATAATATATAAAATGTAAATCAATAAAGCTAAAGATTATTCAATATAAATACAAAAATACAATCATAAAACAAAAATTTATCAGTCCAAACAAAATACAACAGGTATAATAGGTAAAATATTTCTCAGTAATATATATCGACTGAATTAATACTATAAAATGCGACAAAATAATAAGTATAAACACAAACACAAATATAAGAATCTCAATAAAATTGATAGGTACAATACTGCTTAGTAACATAATAAAAAAACGCGTAGATCTTTGAAGAATTGCTAAATTCAAATGTAGCATGTACACATCTCACTTGAGAGACAGCCGTATCGACAATATCGTGAATATAGAATTGGATCAAATCTAAAAAAGTGTCATAGTGGCAATGATCAAAACTGAGGTGATTTTTCGGAATCAATGATTTTTTATATCAATTAACTTATGTGTGAGATATCGGGGTTGTTGAAATATCCAGATTTTAAGGTTTTTCTTGAATAGTGGAAGTGAAGTAATATATTTCAAATCTTGTGGAATTGAAATCCGTACATACTCAGAATGTTCAAATAATTTTCGGTGGGTAACTCATTTGTGTTCAGAATATTGATGTTAATATCACCTGTTAAGATGTGTACATCCGATGTTTAATTTTCTAAGTACTTTAAAAGCCCTTAATTGAATTCGTTGATATTTGTTGATGGGGAACGATAAACTGCCGTTAGTTTGATGTGCCTGCCATTGAACCTAAATAAGACTTCAATTGAATTACAATTATGTATTTTCAAAAGTGAGTATTGGAATTTAATATCATCCTTGATGAAAACTACAATGCCATCATTCTCATTAAATTTACCATAGTTATATATTATTTGAAATCCTTTGAGTTGGTATAAATGTGGATCTACTATGAACCATGTCTCTGTCAGAAAAATATCATGATGGGATAAAATTCAGAATATATAAATAGATATATTACCTCTTGTGCCATTTTCACAATGTAAGGGGCGTCATTTCAAAACCTTATATAAAAATCACAATTATACACGTATAATAACGACACAAACAATAACATTCATATCATATACTCATAATTGTTAGTAATTATTTAGATATCTTTCAAATCCCGATACTGAATGAAGACATGTTGAACAAAAATATCCTTCGGCTTCAATCAGGCAATGTTGTCATTTCATATATGGAGAATGTTTCTAATTTTCTATATGAAGTTGTGAAAAATGATTTTCGGTTCCTGCATAATCAATGCAGTGTAAATGATGCAACAGTTGACCAGATTTCAATTGAAAGATATTACCGCGACGGAATATCAACTAGTCAATTGAACCACCGTCCTATAGACTAGGTTTTTCCGCGAACAAGTAATGAGTAGAAAGCCGGCAGTCGCCTGCGGCTCGTGATTGGTAATAGAGTTGTTCAGTCGGATAATTAATAGTCCGTCGCTACCAAATCTATAAGTTCAAGCTGGTCGACAGTAATTGCCGGCTGAGTCAACTTTGCATTTAAATTTCCATGAACCGATATTCGATTTTCATCTATATATGTTTTTGTTGGAATTCTATGAAAATCATTACACTTCTTGAAATCATTTATATTTGAATGTGCAAGCGAAATTTCAACAGGTACGCTAAGAATAGGCCATGTATATCAATCGATATGAGTTTCCTTTATTCATTCGTCCTTCTAATGTCTCAACAATGGAAATAAGATAATATCGAAAAATGTATTCGATTGAAGTTAATATGATTTTAGAGCTTGTCAAATATAGGAAGTGACTAAATCCCGTTATCGGGCTGCCCACAATACGATAATATTCAAGTCGCTTCCTATATTTTACAAGCTACACTCACATCTTCCTCTTAGCTTTCGAACAAAAAGCCAGAAGAATTTTTGGGGCACAGCCAGCTTTTCAGTTTGACCGACAGTCATCCGATATCTGAAGTTGAGCAGCGCCGAGCGCGGTTAGTACTTGAATGGGTGACCTCGCGCAGGGAAAGACTGCATCGAAAGCCCATACAACTACAGCAAAATAGCATATCATAGCTTGTAGGCAATATATTCATTCATTCGATGGCATCTGAGTAGAACGGATCGCTGCTGTAGCCTGCTGTGAAATTTCATATAAACGAACAACAGACATCCTATCCGAATAATAGTTACACACGAATCTATTGCTGTGAGAATTTGTAAGTTTGTGGAAAAAAAGTGACTGTCGTGATGCCAATCAACAAAAAAGATCTGGACGAAGTGAAAAACCTCATTAGTGACCAGATTAAAAGTTTTTTTAATGATGAATTCCTGAGTGGACTTGCCAACACTCTCATGGCTAAAATCGAAGAAAAACTTGAATTACATATGAAAAAGCAGGGTGAGGAAATATTGAGACTAAACCAAGAAGTTTGTTCACTGAAAACTAAATACACTGAAATGGAAATGTTGCTAGATAGACAAGAACAATTCTCTAGAAATTATAATATTCGAATTTTTGGTCTTGCTGAAAAAAAAGGTGAGGATCTATCAATTACTGCATTACGCCTTTTCAATGAAAATTTGAATCTCACAAATATCATGGCGAGTGATATCAAGAAAATTCATCGGCTTCCGGCAAAAACGGCCAACGACACAGAAAAACAACGACCTTCAACAATAATGGTTCATTTTTTCAACGAGAACACAAAACTAGAAGTGCTGCGGAACAGAAGGAGGTTGAAGAATACAGGTATTATCATCAAGGAGGACTTGACAAAATCTCGTCTGGCTATTCTTGAAGGCGCTGTGAAAAAGTTCGGCAACAAAAAAGTATGGTGTTCACACGGCAATGTTTACGTCAGGTATAAGGAAGCTAAATATCGTATTGTTACGATTTATCCCTTGGAAAATCTCAATTCTGACACCACTGTTACGATATTCCTCTGGGTTCGTCAATTAAAACACCAAACAACACTAAACTACTTTTATTATAACTCTCTATCACAATACGATACAACACAATCACTAAAATCGCTCTGATAACTTTCCAATGCTCGCTCGCTACTAAAACTCTCTGAACTAACAATTCTGCCTTAGCACAAAGCTCTGCTCCACGTAGATCTCAACAACTCTCGTCACTTAGCTCTGAATACAAATTCTCCGAATAGCCAACTCTTTGACTAACTAACTCTGTCCGCGTCGCGAACTCTCTCCCGTATTTATACCCCTGCGTACGCCTGTGAAGAATGTTCCCGAGAAGCTGCGATGACGTTTCTCGAATTCTCTAGGCGGCTTACGGATTCCAGGAAAATGACGTTCGCTACGACGCGATCCCTCGCCTTGCGTTTACGATTTCGTCAGGGCCGGCTTTAGGACGTAACATTATCCCCCTCTCAATTTTGATCGTCCCGATCAAACAACATCTCGTTATGCCCATTGTAACATTTGAGTCTCTTAAGGTGTACGACTTTCCTTTTTGTTCTAGGCTTACGTTGAACAATGTACACCACATCATTCATCCTACGACGGGGGTTGTACAGCCACACTCGATCTTCTTCTTGGAATCCGCCAGTGTTTGCCTTCCGATAGTGCCGCGCCTTCCTCCTATCAATGCGCTCTAGCATCTCTTGTCGCTTAGGGAATGTAATTCTTCTTGATGGTTGTTGAATCAAGTGGACTTGACCACTGATGACTTCTTGTTTGACCAAGTCAGCCCTTCCAGTTGTTTTCATCACGGAGATGTCACTTGTACCTCCAACGCGACACCTGGCGGCTCTTACAAGGATGGCTTTTGCTGTCTTCACCTGGACTTGTCCGGAATCCGATGGCTGGACGCTGCATTCAGGGACATTGTTCTCTGCGACACGAGCTACTTCCTTCGACAGTGCACGGATTCTCGCAGTTTTCAATAATCGCAGTTTGGCAGGTTTCGTCCTTTCCGTTGGAGTTGTAAGGACAAATTCTTCTTCTCCGAACCTTATGATCTTTTGCTCATTGTCGAATGAAATTCCATGGTCACTGATCAAGTCCATTCCGAGTATGACTTCATCTTCTATATCTGCGACGTAGACTGTACCTGTGATAGTGAGTCGCCCAAGAATCAACGTAATTTCAGCTTCTCCTCGAATAGGTGCGTTTTCACCAGTGACTGTCCGAATCACGGCGTTGGATGAAATAGGTTTTACGTTTCCAGGCCGAAGGATGTCGCTGCGTACCAAGGAAACTGCAGCACCGGTGTCTATGGTGCATATTACATCCATTTTATTCAATTTCCCTGGAATGGTGAGGCTCTCAGATGTTCTTTTCAGCCTGTTAATACAGATGACCCTCGGTGACCTTGACCTCGCAGGTGATTGCGAACTTGGCGGCGTCCTGGCAGGTGAGTTGTACTTTGGTGGCATTCTCACCTTGCAATCTTTCTTGAAATGCCCTGATCTTCCACATCTGTAACATTTTCTCTGTGGCATTCTCTCCCTGCAGTCTTTTATGAAATGCCCCGGCCTCCTACATCTATAGCAAATCCTCTGCGGCATTTTCACCCAACAGTCTTTTATAAGATGTCCTAGTTTTCCACATCTGAAGCATGTTCTTTTCTTCTGGGTGCTAATTCCACTCATCAACGATTTGATCTCCTCCAGAAATTTCTCAAATGAACCACTCGTAGCGCCAGATCTTTGTTCGGGATCGTCAATTGTTACCGCTCGCACTTTCGGCCTCGAGGTGTTGAAGGCCGCCTCCACTTCTAGCGAACGTACCAAGGCATCGCTACTCCTTTTGAAACTTGTGAGTCGCAGAGTTCTTTGGATTTCTGGGTCTCTAAGTCCGTCAATAAATATCTGCACAGCCAACTGCTCCTTGAAATCTCCGGGTGCATCTGGGTACGCCAGCTGGATTAAGCGTCGAACATCTGCCTCAAATTCTTGCAGACTCTCACCTGATTTTTGTGTGCGAGTCTTCATTTGGGCCCGGTACAGCTGTTCTCGATGTTGATCGCCATACCTCAACTCCAGTGCAGAAATCAGGTCCTGATATTGCTTCTGCTGTTCTATGGGTATCGCTTGTAATATACCCAAAGCTGGCCCTCTCAAAGCTACGATCAGTGCCGTAGCTTTTTCTTCGTCGCCCCATCCATTAGTTTCTGCCGCAGCCTCAAATTGTCGACGGTACATGGACCAAGACGACTGACCATCGAAAGTCGGTGGTTTCACGGAAATTCCTGACGTGGCAACACTGTCTCGGCGATCTCGGTTCTTGAGAATAGCTATCTGTTTTTCTAGACCTCTCATCTCCTCTCGCACTATATCCACTTTCTTATTGACGTCATCGTCTATTTTCTTGACGTCTCCCTTTAGTTCTTCCTTTAGGTCTACTTTAAGTTCCTCCAGATCTACTCTAAGTTCTCCTTTCAGTTCTTCCATTTCTACTTTTGTTTTATGTAAAACATGCTCGAATAACTTGTCTTGATGTTCTCGAACGTTCTGGAAGTCTGCTTTCCATTGTTTTTCTATTAGGACTAATTCATTCTTTTGTTCTTCTCTCACCTTCTTCTGTTCTTCTAGAATTTTCTGGATTGCTTCTTCTCGTTCTATTTTCTCACGTTCTCGTTCTTTCCTCTGTTCCTCGATAATTTTCTGGAGTGCCTCTTCTCTATCTCTCTTATCATCTTCGCGTTCTTTCTTTTCATTTTCGAGAATTTTCTGGAGTGTTTCTTCCCGTTCTTTCTTTTCATTTTCTCGTTCTTTCTTTTCAGCATCTCGCTCTTTTCTCTGGTCTTCGAGAATTTTCTGGAGTCCTTCTTCTCGTTCTTTCTTTTCAGCTTCTCGCTGTTTTCTCTGGTCTTCGAGAATTTTCTGGAGTCCTTCTTCTCGTTCTTTCTTTTCCTCCAGCCGTCGCTTCTCATCTTCCTGTCGTCGCTTTTCCTCTAGTTCTTTTTCCTCCAGCCGTCGCTTTTCATCTTCCTGTCGTCGTCTTTCCCAATCCGCAAATTGGTTTTGCATAAATTTCAACATATCCTCCATCGTATCGTAAGATGTACTTCTCGTATTAACCATAAATTGTTTTTATTTACCAGCAAAAATTCCACTTCCGACACCACTGTTACGATTTATCCCTTGGAAAATCTCAATTCTGACACCACTGTTAGGATATTCCTCTGGGTTCGTCAATTAAAACACCAAACAACAATAAACTACTTTTATTATAACTCTCTATCACAATACGATACAACACAATCACTAAAATCGCTCTGATAACTTTCCAATGCTCGCTCGCTACTAAAACTCTCTGAACTAACAATTCTGCCTTAGCACAAAGCTCTGCTCCACGTAGATCTCAACAACTCTCGTCACTTAGCTCTGAATACAAATTCTCCGAATAGCCAACTCTTTGACTAACTAACTCTGTCCGCGTCGCGAACTCTCTCCCGTATTTATACCCCTGCGTACGCCTGTGAAGAATGTTCCCGAGAAGCTGCGATGACGTTTCTCGAATTCTCTAGGCGGCTTACGGATTCCAGGAAAATGACGTTCGCTACGACGCGATCCCTCGCCTTGCGTTTACGATTTCGTCAGGGCCGGCGTTAGGACGTAACAGTATTGAATCATTGCGAGATATTGAATCGTATGAATAATTTTGTCATTGTTCGGATCATAATTTTTCTCTCATGTGTTTCAAATCATTATATTGATAACAAGTATGGGTGCAATAAAAATAATAATAAGTAAAAGATACATATCAATAACAACTGAATCGGAGTTACGTACTCGTTTTTTGATGATTTTTATGTTTCATATAATATTATATTTACTTTGTCCGACACATGGATCAATTTACAATAGGTCTATAAGTGCTAATTTTAATCTCTTCATTTCTCAAATTCACTTTCATACATCTGATTCTTCCACTTCTTTCCATTTCTATTTCTATTATTTCTCTTCTTATGAGTACAATGAGTCTGAAGTTGGCACATCTGAATACCAGATCACTATTGAAAGACTTCAATTCATTTTCCAGTCAACTAATAAAATCCAAGTTTGACATTGTGGGTGTAACTGAGACCTGGCTTCGTTCTGGGTTGGGTGATGATGCTGTGAGAATTCCTAATTATGTGTTCATTAGACAGGATAGGGCAACACATGGTGGAGGAGTTGGGTTGTACATAAAAAGTAATATTAAACATAAAATACTAGTTCTAGAAGTTCTAGATAACATTGAACAGTTATGGGTACAAGTAACTATTAATAAAGAGAATTATACAGTCGGAGTAATTTATAGACCACCACACTCTAAAATTGAAAATTTTTTGCAGGTATTTGAGGATACTCTTATCAATGTATATGCAACAAATGATAATATCATATGTTTTGGCGATTTCAACATAAATCTTCTTGATGTCAATTGCTCACGTGCAGCCCAACTTCTATCTATAGGAGATTCCTTCAAATTGAAACAAATAATTGATGAACCAACCAGAATAACAAAAAACTCTATGACACTGATAGACCTTATTTTTGTGAATGAAAACATTTCTCTATCAAAATGGGGAGTCAATGATTGGGGAATTTCTGATCATCTACTTATCTTCGTAGAAATCAAAAAGGATTTTCAGAAAAATGAACAGAAGTATTTTTTCTACCGAAATCTAGCTAATATTAACCTCACTAATTTTCAGAATGATTTACAGTCATTACCTCTCGAGCTAATTTTTGAGATGGATAGTATTGATGATAAGGTTCAATTTTTAACTGATCAAATAATACTTTTGTATGATATACACGCACCTTCTAGAAAAATACGACGAAGAAATAATTATAAATATGCTCCTTGGATCACTGATAATATAAAATACATGAAACGATTAAGAGAATCTGCTTTAAACAAATTTAGACAGACTAAACAGACGCATCACTGGGAGTATTACAAACAATTGAGAAACTACACTACATTCGCTATTCGCTCCGAAAAAAAGGCTTTTTTGAAACATAAATTTGAAAAGTGCACATCAAAAGAAAAATGGAATGAACTGAAAAAACTCAACATGTGTAAACAAAAAAATAAGGTAATACCTGAAAATCTTAGTGATGTCAATTCACTCAATACATATTTTGTTAATGTTATGAATAACGCAGAACAGCCCAGTAATCAACTGATAGACGAATATTCTAGAAATAGGAAACAAGATATTATTGACGCTTTCAGTTTCAAACATGTTGAGGAAAGTGATATTTTCAATGTGATTCGTAATATCAAATCTAAAGCTTTTGGACATGATCAAATCAACATTACATTAATCCACATGTGCTGCCCTATTATCATTCCATTTCTGACTCATATCATCAATGAATGTATCTTAAAATCATATTTCCCTTCCAAATGGAAAATTGCCAACATATTACCAATACCTAAAGTTAATCAACCAATAGATTTCAGTCAACTCAGATCAGTAAGTATCTTGCCAGTATTCTCGAAAGTTCTTGAGAAAATAATGGAGACTCAAATTCGTCCTTTTTTGGAAGATAATTGTATTTTACCGCTAAAACAATCAGGATTCAGACCTGGTTACAGCTGTGTTACAGCACTAGCTAATATAACTGATGATATAATCAAAGGTATTGATGAAAATATGGCTACAGTACTCATTTTGCTAGATTTTACAAAAGCTTTCGATCTTGTCAATCACAGAATTCTTTTGGCCAAATTACACTACTTAGGGTTTGACAGCACTGCTAGTGATCTAGTTGCTTCTTTTTTATGTAATAGATATCAAAGAGTGGTTATTAATGAAAATTTTTCAAATTATTTACAAGTGACGGGAGGGGTACCACAAGGTAGTATAATGGGTCCACTCTTGTTTACTATATTTACATCAACTCTTCATAAAACACTTAAATATTGCGATTATCATGTCTATGCTGATGATACACAAATCTATAAGACCTTTGACCCTGAGAGAGTATTACAATACAAAGAAGAGATCAACATAGATCTGCAATCACTAGGTGATGCTTGTGACGAATATTTACTCAAAATCAATCCGAAAAAAACCTGTGCCATTCTGTTTTGCAATGACAAGATTAGAAATGATCTTCTTCTTGCATTGGAACTGAAGATAAAAAATGAAATTATACCTTTCAGTAATAGCGCGAGAAATTTGGGATTGATCCTGGATTATAAACTGAGATTCAAAGAACAAGTGAATGCAATGATGAAACGTAGCTACACATGTTTGAAAATGATTTATCCACACAGACATTACTTAGGTCAAGATGTTAAAAAATTGTTGTGTGACTCACTTGTACTTACACAACTCAACTATTGTGATATAATTTATGGACCCTGTCTAGAAAATTTTGATTGTCAACGTATTCAAAAAATTCAGAACTCATGCTTGCGAATGATTTTTGGTCTCAGAAGAAGGCAAAGAATTTCACACAAACTAAAGGAAGCTCGGTGGTTGAATATGTCAAATAGACGGGAACTACATATGATTTGCAATTTTTATAAATTACTCAAATTCAAAAAACCTACTTATCTTTACAACAAAATTTTGTTCAGAAGAGATGTGCATGATTTGAACATTCGAAATACGACTCTTATTACAATACCACGGCATAGAAAAGAGATATTTAAAAGAAGTTTTTCATACAATATAGCTAAAGTTTTGAGTATACATAAAATCGTCGATTGTACACAATCTCTGGCTGCAGTAAAAAAATCAGCTTTGAAGTATCTCCACAAAAAACAAAATCCATTATAACACTAACACACAGGGTACCGAATTCTCGCATCACCATGGCTTGGAACTGAACGAACCAGTTTGTTTCTGGAATTCATACACTAATACTAATTATACCTATCAATGACATAACTACTCACTCTGACCTACTCTACTTTTATCTCTCTCTCTCTCTCCTATACTTTCTTTCTCACTCGTTCTCATCCTCTTTCTCTCTTTCTCTCTCACACATTTATTCTCATCTCTTACAAGTTAGGATATAGATAGGAGGGTCCTAGTGGAAGAACAGCATTCTATCTACCAAGGTAGATGGAAAACTGAACTTCGACCCATTATTTAGCCTTACTGAACAATTGTACAATCTTTTTGTAGTATGTATGTAACCGGGTTGAATAATAAACGTATTATTATTATTATTATTATTATTATATCGGAGGGGACGTAAAGCCGGCGGTCCCGAGTCCATGGATGTTCCCTACCTCTGGTTGGAATACCAGAGGGTTCGTCAAAATTTCCGGTTGGAGGAAGTGTGCTCACCGGCTTCGGTTATTTTCCTTGGTAGCGGAAATAGGCCAACGTTAAATAAAGAATTCAATTTTTTTAAATATATTTCCTAAAAATTAGAAAGCTTTTTTTTAGGATATACAACGTGAATTGTCAAGATTTTTTTCAAATCGGTTGATTATATTAATTTGAAACCATTACAAGCAGTTGTGGCCCTGAACACTGTTTTAATTCTACAATAATTGTGCTTGAAAATGGAGTTCCATTGAAAATTATTCATTCTCTTTATATCGAAATAATAATTCATAACTCGGTGTATGTGACTTTTCCCTCGTACCTTTCGTGTTATTTTTAGTTGATTCGTGGAAAAATTATGGCTCACCTACTAATACTCGCAAAATAAAATTCCTAGGTGATTAGTCTTGTGTATCATGTAAACAATTTACTCTTCAGGAATAACTTTGTTTATTTTATTAATTAGCGAATAACTTGGCAGAAAAACCTTTCCCGTTTCTGTTTAATGTAGGTGTGGCAGCTGTACTCCAAAACGTGTTTTTTTCGGATTTCATATCATGAAATTCATAAATTTTATTCAGAATTAAAATCATTATTTCTCTTTCTGAAATGAATATCTTCTACAGGGCTATTCGTGAGGCATAGGATATGTCGAAGGATATGTAGAGTTGCAATGTATATACTCAGAGCACATATTTCGGTCCCAAAATTATTCTGTTCCAACTTATTGTTGATGAGACAGAAGTGAAAGTTTTGGATGTCGCCGGAAATGACTGTGTCTGTTCATCAGCTAATAGGAATTTGCATAAAATTTAAATTTGTCCCAAATATTTTTTCTCGAATCGTTATTATCGTCATATTGTAATTTTTTTGTTCGGTTATTATCTAAACCCATAAAATATATAAAAATCAAATAATTAGGGAGGTAAATTCGAATCAACAAGATGGATTGCTTTCCCAAATAGAATCAAGAGGTTTCAATGGATGTTGTGGTGCTTATTTTGTTTTTTATTTTATCTTACTTCATTTAATAGACCCGACATCGAACTTAAATTCAACCATTTACCAAAATAATACCCCAAACAACACTGAACAACTTTTATCAACTTCACTATGAAATACAACTACTGCACTGACTTATAACTCGCTTACGAAACACTTCTCAACTGATCTAAACATCCAACACCCGTTACTAAAACTCTATACAACTTCGACTTTCCACAAAGCTCTGAATTCTCCAATCTCAATACTACAAACTCTACTAGAAACTCTGCCGCTTCGATGAACTGCCTCCCTATTTATACTTTTTGTACGACCATGGAGATTCTTTCAGACTTATCTATTCATGCCCCGAAACTACGCTATTCGGGACTCGATCACAGATAACATTATTTCTTCGACCCCTCATATTATTTTGCATTTAATGACCAACAGGGGCGGCGCTAGGAGATTTCGTAACAATATCATTTCGTGCGAAAATGAAACCCGCATTCCTTGCTGGTGAACAAATCGTTTTCATCACCGACGTAAACTTCCACTTCTGGTTACCTATAATAATTAACATTTTTCCGTTGTGAGCAACACAGTCATAAGAGGTAGGCAGTTTAATTCGTAATAATTATTTTCATTCGATCTCGGGAAAAGTAATATTTATTGTGTCTATTGTTATTGTGCGTTATACCATCTCGATGATGATGCTTCATCGAGATTTCATAAATTCTGCATGAATCGAGTTCAATGTTTTTCGAAAGTAACAGTTATGTTGCATTGTTAATTGTTCCTCTCTCTAATGACGGTTGTAATTGTGGATGAGTTTTTCCCATGAATTCAGTTGTTATTGTTATTGATGCGAAAAAATGAACGTTGATGATGCATTTTATATTATGAGCACATTAGATAGAGCAGCTGAGAGTATCTGAGTGGGTGTGGTTCATGTATGATTGGAGTATCGATAGTTAATTGGAGGTGAGTGCTAAAGAAATAGCCGTATAAATGAAAATAACTTTTTCTACTCCCACCCGTGAATATGCTCATTTCTTAATAGTTTACTAAACGGATAAGCAGGCGATTCCACTCAACTGAATTGTTATGATTTCATCGAGGATTTCATATCCACACAAGGTATGATATGAATAACTCCACCAATCACAGAGATATAAATACATGATTACCAGGGACAACCTGGGACAATGGGAACCTAACAACAATTAACTCGGGCAAATGAAACCAATGGACTATAATGGAAATATATTTCAATTTAATTTTTTTTATTCGATATACATTACAAAAAGACACAAGTACACTTGTACAATCTGAAAACAACTTATAATTAGATATCATGTGTAAATCACGGAATACTGCTGCAGAAGCTCCAATACTATGGATTCACAAAGATCGAACACCAGTGGTTTGAGAGCTACCTTTCAGACCGTCATCAAGCAGTCAAAACAAACAGTGTCTCAAAGTCCTCACATATAAAACATGGTGTCCCACAAGGATCAGTCCTTGGACCTCTCTTGTTCCTACTTTATGTGAACGACATGGCCTTTCTAGATATCAGAGGTAAAATTACATTATTTGCTGATGACACCACTATTCTCTGGCAAGAAAAGAACGAAACTATATTACACTCTAATATAATGCAAGATATTGGAATCATCAAAAACTGATGTGAATCAAACCTCCTATCTCTTAATATAAAAAAACCAATATCCTGACCTTCCACTGCAGCCTCCCAAACTTAGATATCGGCAATGAGTCAATAGAAAATAAGTTATCAACCAGGTTTCTGGGACTATTTATAGATGATAAATTACTTTTTAACAATCACGTAACGGCTATATGTAAAAAAATTGCTTCCGGATGCTACGCTATCAGAACCATCGCTACCGAATTAGGATTTGCATCATCCAGGACAGCATACTTTGCTCTTCTTGAAACCCACCTAAGATATGGTATAGCATTCTGGGGGGCCTGCAGCGACCAGTTGTTCCAGAGGAGTTTTGTTTTGCAGAAAAGGGCCCTGAGATATATGAGTGGGGCAACTGCTAGATCCTCCTGTGTGGAATTATTTAAAGAATGCAATATATTAACGGTGGTTTGTATGTACATTTTAGAAACAGTCTCACTGATTCACAAAAACAGAAATACCTTTGAGGTAGTCTCGACAAATTACAATACAAGACAGAGTGGCCAGGTCAAATTGATAATACCCCATTCCACTCTGATCAAGAAGTCAATTATTTATAATGGTATAAAATTATACAATCATTTGCCAAATGCAATAACAAATATCTTGTGTATTCATATGTTCCGTACTAAGGTGAAAGCATTACTTATCGCAAATCCTTTATATAATATGGATGAATACTTTTTACAGGAATTCTAAAAAAAATATCTTCCTTGTATTGTGTTTAGATGTTGGTTTAATGTTTTTAATCTCTCTCAATTCTGACCTGAACCTATTAGTGTTTTAAATATCTCAACGATGGCTTTACATAAGCTTATTTTTACAATTCTGTTTGTTTTATAGTGAAATTTTGTACTATCAACGATGGCTTTATACAAGCTTATTTTGCAATTTCTGTTTGTTTTGTAGTAACTATGTTTGTACTATCTGTTTTTATCTCTTACTTATGTATATGGTTTGTATACTTATGTATATGGTTTGTATACTTATGTATATGGTTTGTATTCATACTTATATTATGTTATATTACAAGCTTTGTCAACAAGTATGTATGTACTTACGACAATAAAGCATATTTTGAATTGAATCTACATAATAATAATTCAAATACGAAAACCATCAATTAAAACAATATCAAATATTGCTCCTTACAGGTCTTTCAAATGCTGACAGCGAAGAATCGAATATATCAATGTAACAATCATTTATTAGCCTCAAGGTTCTCCCAATAATAGCATGTTGAGCATAATATGTGGCATGAAATTTCTATATGAAACAGATTTTACCTTCTTAGCAACCCAATTGGAACATTGAAGTTCATAAGTTCGAGAAGTTCAGGACAAACAATGAAACCATTCAAGTGGATGTTCATTCTCTCACAAAAGTCATATCAATCAAATAGTAAACAAATAAAAGTCAGTAGTTACAAGAATAATAACCGTTGGGCGTTGCATTGATTACGTGCAACCAAAGAACTTTCCTTTGTAGGAGAACTTGCGTTCTTTCATGCATACGAAAAATGGAGGACAATGTGATTATCAGATCGATTACAGTACCATTAAAATCAAACCGTTTTTAATACTAAAAATGAACCATATATGTTATCACTCAGCTTCTGAATTTGCTACTTCGACTTAGTTTAACCGATTCCTGATTTCTAAGATGCCTGAAAACCCTGGATTGGGACTTATACTTGTAGTAGTTTGTGGTTAAATTGGTGGCACATGCCTTTTATGATAACAGGCATCAGGTCCTCTTCCATTAATTCAGTTCAGATGACGTTTGAAACGAAAAGAGTTGAAATTTCGTAGGAAATGTATGAAGAGCCGACTAGTCGGTTGGCTGTACTTTTACTTTTGGACTCTGGCCGATCGACAGCCCATATTATTTTTTTTAGAATACCGGCCACATTCCCCATAATTGTGTTTCTTTCATTCAATTTCATTTTTCATAAATATGACATTAGATTTTGCATATTTTGTTGACTGATCGAATGAAAATATAGGTTGTCGATAGATCGGTTGACTATGCACTTCCTTTTAAACGTCGAAAATAATTTGAAAACGAAGCCTCTCCAAGAGAAATGGAAATATTTGTGAAAAGAATAGTTCGTAGCAAGTGCTTCTTTGGTTTTACGATGCAGAAAAGGTTAAATCGGCCTGTCTTTCCAAATTTGAAAGGAGAAAACTTCTGAATTGGGAAAAAGCGCTGCGTTTTCCTTCCCCATTTTTGTATTCTTCACATCGGAATACGTGAGAATATTATCTGTGGCTTATTTCGACTTCTGGTAAGTACAAAAAGCGGGAATATCGCTCGTGTTAATATCTGACAAGTTTCAATTCAACAACTATAACCACCACTGAATAAAAAGCTATACATAACGAATCAACTGAATACTACGATGTACAAACAGAACTCAAAATCAGCTGGAAGTGGGACCCAACTTTCAGAAAAAAAAAATTAACATCAAATCATCTGAAGTTGCTTGTAATGGCTGACAATTTCCGTCAACTAGCGATATTATTGAGAAACACTCAACGATGCGTGAAAATGACGTAAAAGTGTCGCCGTATTAATCTAAAAAATATGGCATCGATTCTAACATCAGGGTTTTCAGACATCTTACAAATTTCCAACTAATTGAAGCGATGCAATGGCGTATCAGTTATTTTGTAAATTTCATTATTCATATCACTAGGATTTGATAGTGTACAAGAAAACTGGACGGGAAATTCGAAATTCAGCCGTTGAAAGTGTTATGTTCGACCACTTGTTCCCAAAATATTATCCTGTATCACTCGTTCCTAAAATATCCGTCGATAAGTTGATGATGATTATTTTTAGGGTTCTGCGTTCCAAAACATCTGGTCCTCAATTTCCGCGGATTGATTCGAAAGTGGGTATCACCCAAGGCTCGTGCGTAGTTATACCGGGTGACTCGAAACCAGTTTACCACCCTGAATCTGTTGTTATTTTGTATGGATATTTCATATACGTTGTCTTCGATTTGATGCCATGAGTGTACAATTGAGCAAGTATCAAACCATATACGAGTATTATGACACTTCCAGTTTGATCGGAAGCGCATCTATTTTTCATATTTCAAATGGAATCTTGTTCGTTTTGGGGGAAATCAAGATTTGGTATAGAATAACCTTGTGATATTTCACAATCATACTTCCAATTCACAATCTGCTGATATAATTGGGTTTTATAAATATTTTTCATGAAACTATGCTACAGAGTCTTGAATAATATCATGTGAGTAACAACAATTCATGGCCAAACTTTTCACACAATATTTTTTATGCAGATTATCTATTTTTTTAGGTAAATTTTTCTCCATATTTCAACATTAACTCTTTCATTTCTCAGTTGGTTTTGAACTCCAATACACGTTTATGTTCAGTATTTCATTTTTAATTCAATAATTCCTTACCATTCTAAAGAAATGAGTGACTTGATGATGAAACATTGAATCGAGCATTGAATTGTAAAAATAGTTAGTATACTTGATTGTGGGTTAGACCGCGGGTTGCTAGACGTGAGCACTTGGGAATTCAAAGCCATCTATTGAAAGAACTAAAAAGTGAAGATCCAAAACATTACGAAAACTATTTAAGAATGGATTAGAAGACTCTTTGTTTCTTGGCATGGAAAGTGCATATATTGATTTCAAAGTAAAACACTCATTTGAAAAACAGTATAAGCGTGGAAGACCGTTTTACAGCAACACTTTGATTTTCAGCCAAATACTGATCTCATTTCGTTTATTTTCTTCCTCAAATCTGCTGCTGTACAACCATCAATAATACGACTGACACCCTCTGCAGTTGATTGATAAATAAACGTTTTTTTTTTTGTTTTTGTAGTCAATATTTTTTACATTATACAGCATTTCATTTGCCTCGTATTCCGAAATTAGAAATTTTGTAGCTGTTACCGTCCACTGAAACTTATTAGACACCAGTTATAATGGGAATGTTTTAATATGTTCTCTCTTGCTCAGGGATCTTTTTTCAATCGATCAGCTCAACTTTGGAACTCCTTGCCCACAGAGTTTTTTCCTGAGGCTTACAAACTTCAAGAATTCAAAGTAAATGTTAATTCGTATCTCCTGTCCCTTGATTCAAGCGGTGTTTTTTGAACATTACAGGGCTTCCCTTTCGTGTGAATCTGCACATGAAAAAATTAAAAATATGATCATAGACATATGATCATGGTTCAACTATTATAATAGTTGATAATATATTACACTGTAATATTTTTCACGATTTTTCATCACATATCTGATAATAGATATATGACATAGAACTATGATAGTGTAATACCGGCCTTATTGAATTTTCAAAGCTATACTTTCATGAAGATGTTCCGTCACGGGGGGACAAAAAGAAATTTTCATAAAATATCAACTATATCACCAAATTGTGAATTGAGAATATGATTGTGATATATCATTGAAAAGGTCATTTTATACGGAATGGTAATTTTCGAAAAGAATAGATTCCATTTGGAACATGAAAATTGGGTGATCTTCTGGAAGTGTCATATATGGTTTGATATTTGTTAAATAGTACATTTATGACATCAAATCAAAAGACTGAATATGAAATATTTTCACAAAATAACGAAGATACAGGGGAGTAAATTGGTTCCGGGTCACCCGGTATGATGTATATTACATTTCTTTATTTCAATTTTCCTACAATCTGAAGCTAAAAAGATCTCAAACCTACAGAAAAACATGGATCTTGCTTTCATATCCACTGGATTTTTCCATTCATGTACGAACGATGTAATGTTAGAAGTGGCGATAAAAATGAAGTGGTTATTATTGCTATTACCGAATATTTACAAACAACATGATGACTGCCCGGTAATTTCGGGTATTACGTTGTTTCCTAATTCCAACTAATGCACAAAGTAATCCGACCCATTAGATTCGACATAGTTTTACATTACGAAAACATTAAAAATTTTGTGGTTCGGTAATTAACACTTTCGGTTATTATGAAAATGACTGGCATGAATGATAACTACTTTTGGAATCTCGGTTATATTGCACATATTCGTTGTTTTATGTCTGTTTCTCTCTCCAGGGTGAGTCAATAATTAACAGGAAAAGATTTATACGTAGTTTTTTAACGAGCTCAACAAGCTGACACAACCTGATGCCTTTAAGATATATACACTTTACCGCTGGATTTGTAATAGCTTGGGGCGCGGCCTCTAGTTTGTTATTGACGTTGCTACAGCAGCTTACTGTATTACTGCATAAAATTAAAATTTCTCCCGAACATTTCATTCTCGAATCTTCATTATTGCCACATTATAATCAGAATATTTTTTTTGATTTAGTTGAGTATCATTCAAACCCACACAATATTATATGAGCGAAAAATTAGGGAGAATAATCTGAATTCACAAAACGCGTCAGCACTGGTCACGTCATGAGGACAAAAAATGACAACATATTCTGCTTCAGATCTTGATTTTACGTTTATTCAGTTCATTTTAAAAAATGATTCAAGTATATATTAATGCCTATTTATATTTTTTCTACGTCATAGAGATGAAAATGATTAATTCAAAATATAACAAAAATTAATGCATATTTCCTATTGTAGATTTTTTTAATTTGAATACGAATCAGGGAGAATTTTGCAAAACATCTCTCTCCTGAACATGAGAGTTCTTTCAATTTCCCCAACGCTACATTCAAAAATGGAAATGATCACTCATGCTACGCCGCAAAAAATACTGTAACGAAATGTGCTAGCGCCGACCCTGCCGCCTATCGATGCGAATTAGTGCGAGATTCCAGGAACGACTATACTCGCGTGATCGCGGCTCATCCAGAAGATTCGACTGTGAAGATTTGTCTAGGTTCTTCACTGTTCATACAGCGAGCATATAAAAGCGGGAGCGCGCACGCCGAAGACAGAATTGTTAGTACAGAGAGTTTTAGTAGCGAGCGAGCATTGGAAAGTTATCGGAGCGATTTAAGTGATTGTGTTGTATTGTATTGTGATAGAGAGTTATAATAAAAGTAGTTTAGTGTTGTTTGGTGTTTCAATTGACGAACCCAAGGATATATCGTAACAATACCTTTATATGAAACCAGTTAGGAAACTTTTTCTTTCAGTATCACGATTTTTTCGGGAGGAGCGTTATCAAGAAATTTTCAAATTGAGTTCAACCACATTACTGCTATCATTACGGTTTATCTATATACTGAGTACAGTTCCCAATTGATTTTTTCAATATAAAAGCTGAAAATCGGTAATTTTGAAAAGCTGATTTCGAACACAAATTCTCAAAGAGAAATTTAGTTCGAAAACCAGTTTGCTGATGGCCATCTTGCTGCTGTTTATGTTACTGATAATATTATCACAACAAACATATTTTTTGCGAAACTTGTCATTTCTTTTTCACTTCGCCAAGTACATTGGCTCATTCAATTTCAATTTCAATTATATATATAGTTGGGTTTTGATTTTTTTACGTCTCAAGAAAAGAATATCGACGCTTACCATACAAAATATCTTTTTTTTTCAATAAGTTATCGATTACAATCATTTATATTTCCTGAAATGTATGCCAGCAAAACAATATTTTTGGTGTAATAATATTTTCTTTACCACCTAATATATGAAATTTCAAGTCTGTTACAGCCACTTTGAAAAACGTGTTTTCCACAGTATAATTTTGAGTTCCTTTTCATGATGAACTTGATGATGATAATATAACACAAACAATTATTTGAAAGACTATCCACTTCTATTCAAAGTGTTTACGGTTTAAATAGTAGTGGTTATCACATTCTGATTCAGTTATCCCTGACAAGAGTGACACGCGTTCCACTGTTTTTCAATGTGGGTAGAACCCTCAAGCTCTCATCGATCATAAGTTCCTGCATATCATCTATCTATCATCTATAACTGGAAAATATAATGATGAATTGAGTAAGAATTTCTCAGTCATAGTAATTTCATCTGCGTCTTACAACTAACAACAATTTGATTGACACGACCTCGAAAAAAATTTCCGAGTTTAAAATTAGACCCAGATTTCAGAATGTTTATTGATGGTCGGTTCATACACCACACTTTTACTTTTAATTTATCTTTTACTTTTACTTTAAGAAAGTTGTCACAATGTAAATCAATCGAGGCGTTCATACACGGCACTTTTACTTTTCTTTTAGTTTAAGGATGAGAACTTTTACTTTAGAAGGAGATAATTAACTAACTTTAGGGACTGCGCATGCGTGCATGTGAAGTCGTCACAGCAAGCAGTGCCACCAACATTAAAAGGAAACGTTTTCTTCTCAATATTTTACAGAAATGATATAAAATGGGTGTTCTGTGAAATATCTGTGATTATCCGATACAAAATAGCAAATTGCAAATCAAAACAATGACGTAACCCACGATTACTTCTTCTTCTTCGTTTGTTTTTGATCACTGCGCATCCGTCCTGTTAACTTTAACACTGGTGTATGAACGGTCCAATTCCATTCTTAAAGTTAAAGAAAAAGTAAAAGATGAAGTAAAAGTAAAAGTGTGGTGTATGAACCGACCATTAATGTTCGCTATGTTGTTTCACTGTACTGAATTTATCGTGATACCTGTGAATACCTTGGCAAATAATTTTTAAATCAGTTTTATAACCGATATATATATCCACTCCATTCTATTGTATTATGTGAATGGAAGATAGGTGCTGATTTTTCAAAATTTGAATCTGAGTTCATTTGAACTTGTTAGTGAAACCTGGTTTCTATTACCAACAAGAAAAATGGTGCGTTCTCAAAAAATCAAGGCAATGGAATTCGATCGTTTTCTAATATCTCAAGCATGCATTTTCAAAATGAATCCAGAACACAAATAACATTTCGAAATCGACTGAAAATATATTAGAATGTTGTCAGAATTTGTGAAGACAATATCAATGTATTCGTGACTTGTTAGACTATGTGGCTCATTTCTCCATATCCAGTTCTGACTCTATCCTCATTTCGGAAATTCATAAAGTTTTCCTAGAACTGTACCCAGTTATTGGTCTCGAAAATGGTCACGACGATATGACGTACAAAATGTCTAGTAACCCAGTAAAAAGGTTACAATAAACATTCCAACATGTACTCGTGTTCAAGTACCTATTGAAATGTTGCAAAGGTTGCACCTTGCATAATAATCAGAAGGATTTATGGAATATAAAATAAAACATTCACGTACGACAATCGCTACTTATAAGCTCACAGTAATCTTGTTACCAACACTAGTGTCACATTATTCCGAAAGGTCCAGCCAACAAAACTACTATGATTTTCGAACTGTAATGTCCTTGGAATAATTTGCATATTCATTCTTGCCATCTCGTTAAGATTATTTTTATCTGATCTTGCGAACGTGTGGCCCTGTTTGATGCGTACTGTTACTTATTTTTTTCTTAACTTTCTCTTCCACCAGTTTCATACTTGAAATCAGTTTTATCTTTATCATTACATTTTTATTGCTACAGGTTATGTTCGTCAGCAAGATTTCAATTATAGATAACAAAAATATACTCTCTTCTGGATTCATCTGTATAGAACTCGATTTACAATGAATCTTGAATTGCCGGCACTACTGGTTCGCAAGAGGTTTTGAGTTTTTCCATGTCTTGCATCAAGCATATTTTTTCAAGAAAATCTCGGAAAATTCGACCTAGTACAAAAAATTAAATCACCATTCAACACTGGAGAACAATATCTACTTACCGGCAATTTTCGGTATCTGTAATGACTGTTTCCTTAGAGTCATTACAATGATAATTTGAATTATCAACAAAGAGTTCTTCCACACTATCTTTAAATTCTTACTATTGAATTGAACTCGATTCATTTATACGTTCATATCCCGCTAACGTAAGACTGGCCAAGCCATAAGAATTTGACATGATAAAATTGGGATATCAAAATTCATTCGTTCAATAAATATAGAACACAACTTTCGTCACAACTGGCAGTATCTAGCAGAATATTTACTAATTCACTTGAAAATATTGATAGTGATTTTTTTCCAACAATATCCGTTGGACACCTCCTAATATCAGAGAATCGGTGTATAATGATAGCATAGAATTGCTACCCACCTGTTTTGAATGTCGAATACATTTTTTTAACAAATCTCAAAATTAACGGTTGGAGAAAAAAATATGTTGAACTGGTACAAAGAAGCAGTTTCGGACTCGTAAGAGTGTCTCTGAGAAAATAAAAACGTTGTACAAATAACATTTCTACCATTCACATATTTGGTTAGGAATTATAGTGTACAAGTTTTTGGTTTCATCAAGCGCTATTAATCGTGACTTGTTTCATTAGGAGCCAAGTAGCTGGCCAAGTAAGTTTCTCTTTAAAATTGCTATTGGACTATTAGGTATTACACATCCACAGCAGCTTAATTTGAAAAACGACGGCAAAATCTTATTGGTACGATATTGAAGAAATATTATTATTTCTCTTTACCTAATAGTTACCTTGAAAATAATTTCGCTAGTTGTGGTCTCATATTGTACAACTGTATCACGCAATTCTCACCGACTAAGTGGCAAGATATTACCGAAGTTATTTGGTAAACGGTACTACCATATTATTACAATATTATGGTAAATATGGCGAGCCAAAATTTGTATTTCTCTTTTTAGACACTCTTATGTGAACGAATGGTGATCAACTAAAAATTGGCTTCCTTTTGTGATTGATGAAATGACGCAACCTCTTCAATCAATAATAACTTTTGAATTTAATTCCAAACCCTAACTCATCCAAAAATATCGAAATTCTTCTCTAGAAAAAAAAAATCAAAAATTCATTTCTCATGGAAAACATGCACACATCATGTTCAAGTCCTGCAGATGCATTGAAAGTTGTCTATTTTTGAGGAAGTATCTGTAAGTAATTATCCTTCGCGCTGTAAGTTCCTGTTATATCTTCTAGGGATTCATTCAAATTGGTAAATGAAATAAACTCCAGAATGTTACATGGCCGAAATCATCTATTAAAAAAATCACTCATCAACATAGTCGCTTAGAAAAAATTTTAACATTCGATTATCATTTTTTGCATCCAGATTTATATTTGAATATAAATCGTAATCTCGTATATACATGGAGGTCTGTACAAAATCTATCGAAATAATTCAAGTAGACGACGTACACCTACTTCTCATCGGTTTTTGATATTTCAAAGAGCTCCAATCAATCCGATCAATTCAAGCCAATGAACCATCTATCGAAATTGATTTTGATTGATTTTTGGTTGTCACATATGCAACGAATGGTGAGCCACTGCGTCAAAGAATAAAAAACAATACACCTTTTGCTATCTTTACCTAACAAACTCCTTAGAGAGAAGTAGTTCATTATTATATTCAGCGAAGAAAATAATAAATATAAAATGGACACTGCCAGGCATAACATGTATTCAATGGGGAATAGCACATAGTGAATGCAAGAGTCATTTTCGATTGTTGAAATTTCGTGTTTCTTTCCATTTCCCACTGTAGTCCGGTAATTGATAGATGTCATTTTCATTTGTTTCGGTTGTGAACTTTGTGTGTCACGTAAAAAATCTTTCAACTGGTTGATCTCTTCGTTGAGTTTTCTCGATATTTCTTTTTGTTCCCTCAGTTCGCACATGAGCATCATTAGAAATTTCGTGTTCTTTTCGAAGGGATGGGAACTTTCTTCAGGCCAGTCGTTGATCGAACAGTGAGTATTTTCATTGCCGATGAAATTACTTTCTCCGACCGCCACTAAAATATTTTTATATCCTGTATCCCACATCGTTCTGTTGCACATGAATAGTTCGTCGATGAGTGGGAGCACGAATTTGTTAGTACTGTTTTCTGCTACAATAAATCGAACTAGGGGATCTCGATTCATAGTCAGAATTTTGTAGCTATCCATATTTTCTTCTATGCGAAACGGCGTGAGATGGTCGCATACATCTGTCGACCAGGTGTATAATTTTCCATTGGTCGCATCGTTGAATTCACCTTTATCGAAATCGCAACTTATACCCGAAGGTAAAATCAAAGTATTCTTCTGGTAGTCCATCGTGGCTATTTCCTCTGGATCGTCGTGTACGACGATACGTTCAGGCATTCCGTAAACTTCAACTTTATATCGTTCGTGGTCAGAAGACTCGTCTGGGTACGTACATTTTGCGGCAATCGTCGAAAGGACCGAGAATATATAGAAAATGGTAACTAACATTTCGAGTAACAGAAAACACTTTTGGCGGCATTTGTTGACACACTACCTAATGCAGTCCGAGAGCACTAATATCGCTGTTTGAATGCTGCTGATAGTGTTATCGGTTTTATTTGGTTTACACGTCACTAAAAATGAATTACCTGGAGAGGAAATCATCAAACATTACTCATTTGAGTAGTTAAATATCAGCCACTTTTCGAGGTGCATGAAATAGTTTCGAGGAAGGGAATGAGATAACTCACGCATGATAGTGATACTTTCATTCAACTTACTCTCAACTTCTGACGGATTATCAACGGAATAGTCCAGTCTATGACCATTTTCCCGTGTATTTATCCCATACAGCACCGATTCGCATGAAAATTTGTATTCAGGATCTACATACACTCTTTCAAAATCTATCCTGTGCCGAGGGTTGCTTTCTCCTTGGGGGTGGATGCCACCCCTTCTTGGGGGTGAAAAATTTTTTATTGGAAAAAAGTGGGGAAATCAATAGCTTGACTAATTCTAAGCACTTTTTGTTCAATGAAGTTTTTTATGAAAAGCAATAATTTTCGACTTATTCGCGAGTGAAATTGTCGATTTTCAGTCAAAAAAAAAACACGTCTTCAGATCCTTTTTCGCGAATAACTGGAAGATAATGCATCTAATCGAAAAACCTGCGGAGAGCAAAATTATAGCTTTTGAAAAAACAAAGGCGATCGTTTATTTGTGATGTATGCAAACCCACTACGACTGAATAATTGCTTGTTGAAAGTTGATTGGTATTTTCAAACGCCAAAATGGAAAGTTTCTACGTACAATAACCAAAAACCAATGCATTTTTCGGGAAAAACTAATTGGACCTTTTCTAAAGTCCTTCAAAAATCCTTTATTTTTGTTATTTATAGAAGTTTCTAGCATCAAAATTGACCGAGGTATGAGAATCCTATTTTTTCCTTGAAAAAAAAATTGTGAATAACTCATCCTTGCTTTCCCCCCTCCTTTGGAAAAAATCGTTGCCTAGTGGAACTATATGTATATATCCATATATAATATGCATACAGTTCCACTAGGCCTAAAATATAGTTACTGTGTGTATCTTTCAATATACTAATGTACATACTCTAATTTCTACAAAAATTGTTTTTGGTTTTTTTTCCCATAACTCGCTTAGTTTTCAAGCAATCAGATCCACCAAAAAAGTATTTTGTAGCTCTTTTCAAGAGCTATGAGCTCATTCAAATTAATCTTTGTTTCGAATGATATTTTTATAAACGTTCATGCTGAAAGGGCTTAAAAAAGGTACTTTGCGCGAACCCTCACAATATATGACTGGCCATATCTTACTTTATTTTCATCCTGCAGAAAAAAATGAAACACCGAAAATTTCAGAGAAGAATACCCTTCAATTTGGTACTGTGGAAAATTTTGCATGCGATCAATACTTTTCGAGTTATTTCGAAGAAATTGTGATTTTTCGCTGAATTACGTATATGATTTTTTCTCTTCAGTCTCAATTTTTTCCAAAACTACGTACTTTCAATTGATGAAAAACTCAGAACTCATCGAAAGAACATGAATGAAGTGAATTATGGAGTAAGAACGATTTTTTTCGAAGGGGGGAGAAGAGAGGATGAGTTATTCACAATTTTTTTTCATCGAAAAAATAGGATTCAACATTATTTCCTTCATACCTCGGTCAGTTTTGATGCTAGAAACTTTTATAAATAACAAAAATGAAGGATTTTTGAAGGACTTCAGAAAAGGTTCAATTAGTTTCTCCCGAAAAATGCATTGGTTTTTGGTTATTGTACGTAGAAACTTTCAATTTTGGCGTTTGAAAATACCAATCAACTTTCAAGAAGCAATTATTCAGTTTGTAGTGGGTTTGCATACATCACGAATAAACGATCGCCTTTGTTTTTTCAAAAGCTATAATTTTGCTCTCCACAGGTTTTTTGATTAGATGCATTATTTTCTAGTTATTCGCGAAAAAGGATCTGAAAATGTGTTTTTTTTGACTGAAAACCCGACAATTTCACTTGCGAATAAATCGAAAAGTATTGCTTTTCAGAAAAAACTCCATTGAACAAAAAGTGCTTAGAATTAGTTAATCTTTTGATTTCCGCACTTATTTCCAATGAAAAATTTTTCACCCCCAAGAAGGGTCCACCCCCAGGGAGAAAGCAACCCTCGGCACGGGGTAGATTTTGGAATGAGGGTAAGTAAAACCTATATCCGAATTTTCATACGAATCGGTGCTGTATGGGATAAGTATACAGTTTACACTTTTTTCACCGTCATAGACTGTAGTAGAACTATTGGATTCGACTACTATTTAGACTGCTTTTCCCATTTTTTGAAGGTTTTAACTGTAGTTGTGGTGTCCTCCGATTTTTTTGAAGAGTGAGTTTATTTCTATCAGTTTATTGTCACATGCTTTCCAAGAAAAAAAAATCCGTTAACGATCAAGCAAGCCTCAGTAGTCACCACTTGCATGAACTAAACTGCTACTACTACTAAGAAGAACCTGCCATGTGCTGTCTTTCAACTTGCCATCCTTAGCACGACAAAGGATAATGAACTGGCATCAGATGGCACATCTTGACCCGAAAAATAATGTTACGTCCTAGCGCCGGCCCTGACGAGATCGTAAACGCAGATGAGGGATCGCGTCGTAGCGTCGTCATTTTCCAGGAACTGTTGGTTGCCGCCTGGAGAATTCGAGACACGTCATCGGGGCTTCTCTCGAGGATTCTCGATAGGTACGCAGGTATATATACGGGAGAGACTTCGTCGCGAGAAGAGTAAGTTAGCCAGAGAGTTAGGTATTGACAGACTTTTTATTCAGAGAATTAGTTATTCGGAAGTTTGTATTCAGAGCTAAGTGGAGCGAGTTCAGTAAAGCTAAGTGGAGAGAGTTTTGTTATTGCTAAGTGCAAGTAGTCGACGTGTAGGATTTGTATAACAGAGAATTTTTAGTACAGAGAGTTTTAGTACAGAGCATTGGAAAGTAATCGGAGCGATTTAAGTGATTGTGTTGTATTGTATTGTGATAGAGAGTTATAATGAAAGAAGTTTAGTGTTGTTTGGTGTTTTAATCATCGAACCCAAGGATAAATCGTAACAATAACCTTTTTGTGAAGAAAACTTGGCTATGACATACACATTTCCAGTTAAAGACAGATGACTAGTGGGTTCCGTCGTTTTATCTGAGGTCAAGCAACGTTGCGCGCGGTCATGATCTTCGATGGCTGACTTGGACAGACTTGCCCTATTCCTTGCTATGAATCACACGTTGAAAAGTAAGACCTCGTAGATCCCTAGCTCGAATGAGTTTTCACGTTCTTCCGGTTGATATTAGTAGGGGGCGTTTGCTGGTTAACGATCAGCGGAAAGTAATCGGACCCATTTAAGTGATTGTGTTGTATTGTATTGTGATAGAGAGTTATAACTGACCAACGTAGTGGGTAACTTTGTCATATCTGTGAAATTTAATTATAGAATCTTGAAAGCACATCTTTTTGAGCAATTTACATTTCTCACAAAAAATTTGCTTGATTCTACCGATAAGCTATTTGCAAAGAAAGCTGTAAAAAGCCCCCCCTCCTTAGAACCAGTAAAGATATCGAGGTCGGACGAAGTTTCAGAAGACATAATTTTTAGTACCTATTTCTTGGTAGAAAATAGTAGTTTGTACAACAAGAGTTGATATGGTTGATAGGCGAGTGTTCAAACGTTCGAGGGTGATGTGGCCAATATCCATTCCAGTTATACAGTTTTTTTTTTCGTCGACCAGGTAAATATTTCAGAACTCTGTTTCAAGTTTCATATTAATAATGAATTTCAAATACTTGGCGTATTCATTCGTTATTTATGGAAAACTCAATATTGAAGGATACGAATTGAATTAGTAATCAAATTAAAAAAGTACAAACAAAATCGGTATTACTTCGAAAGTTTTTCGGGCTTGAGGGCCGTCTCCTGGAATTTTGAGTTCCGGAGCTTTCGGCTGCATCTGCGGCAGCCATCTTCATCAGCGTGGTCTTAGTTGAACTCCTTCCATTGAGTCTACTATGAGTAATGGGCAAATCTGGAGGTATTTGTTCGTTAATATCAGTTAATATCTTGTTATCGTACCCTGTTCTGTCGTACATCGGATTCTGTACTTCTGTCTGGTTTTGTCGTCAATGTTTTTAGAACAAGATGCCAAATTTTGTTTAAGGTCAGCCCCTCTTCTTTCCTGTTGAAGTTATCCTTATGCTAATTATATCTCAATTGCTTCACGGTATAAGCGAATGGAATAAGGTGTTGTTGAGAGGATTGAGGTTTTATCAAATTGAATATTATGATTATCGAGAAGGGCGTGTTCGGCTACAGCTGATTTTTCAGTTTATCCCAACCGACAATTTCGTCTGTACTGACTAATCCGTGTCTTGAAAGTCGGTATTGGTGATATTCGAGCCAACGACTATAAAGTGGACTGTCACAGAGGGCGTATAGTCTAAAATCCGAACCTAAATCGACCTTCACCGAGCTGATAATAGAATAAAACATATTTTATAATGATTTTAGTAAATGCGCTATTTTTAATAATTTTTCCAAAAATGATTTTTAATAAAATTTTGCAACATCAAGATAATAGGAAAATTGTATCCTGACATAAAGTATAGAACGTATAGAATGTGCAGCCGTTGGGTTGTCTTTTATTTACCTGGCCGAACTACTGGGTTGTCAGGTATAAACAGGTATGTCGATGCCAGTTACTTTCACTTGATTTGATAATAGAAAAAAATTTATATCACCATAAGCGCTGTTTTATTGTGAACACGTTGATATAAGGTTGTCTGCAAATAAAATCGGTCCCACTAGGGGTTTGTAAATTTTAAAGATTTCAATTTGAACTCGCTCGGAAATGTATGACAGAGAGATCCGAGGTGAGTATACCGTATAATAATAAAGGACCCAACATCGCAGTCGCTCGGGATGGGACCCTGAATATTAGGAAGTGCGCATGCTCAGTAAGTAAACTATGGAGGGTAGAGGTACCTCTGCCACCCTCCTCATAGCAAACAGTGCCCATTTTTTGGAGCAACTGAAATTTGAGTTGCAAAAAAAATTATTTAATTACATAATCAAATATATTTGATATAAACCTAAAATATAAAACAATATTACATCATTATATCAATTAAATAAATAAATGAATATATTTATGTATGTTTATATATATGAATATATCTTTAATAGACAAGTTTTTTTAATTCAAAATTTGCTAACGTAAATAAATCGAATATCAATTGGGTACTTACTTTGAAATATTTTTGCTCTTTCAAGGTCCATCCCGAGCGACTGCGATGTTGGGTCCTTTATTATATACTTACCTCGGATCTCTCTGTCCTACATTTCCGAGCGCTTTCAAATTTGAATCTTTAAAATTCGCAAACCCCTAGTAGGACCGATTTTTTTTGAAGACAACCTTATATCAACGTGTTCACAATAAAACAGCGCTTATGGTGATATAAATTTTTTTCTATTATCAAATCAAGTGAAAGTAACTGGCATCGACATACCTGTTTAGACAACCCAAGGGCTGCACATTCTATACGTTCTATACTTTATGTCAGGATAAAATTTTCTCATTATCTTGATGTTGCAAAATTTTATCAAAAATCATTTTTTGAAAAATAATTAAAAATAATCTGTCCAGGATTTTTTTAGCAAACCCATTTTTAATATATTTTCTAATATATTAAAATCATTATAAAATGTTTTATTCTATTATAAGCTCCGTGCGGGTCGATTCAGGTTCGGATCTTCTACTAGTACGCCTTAACAACTAGGCTATTTGGACTGTAGTTGAAGAGTAGATGTGAGTCCTTCAATTCCACAGTAAAACATCAATCATGACGATTCGAACTATACTAAATGAACTAGAACTAGAGAATATTTTATATATAAGTACATTTATTTATGCTTAAATGAAACAACTTGGATTTTGTGTTGTAGGTAGATAGATCAGAATTGTGACGTTTCTACAAGGTTATCTCTGGTAACCAAGTATTCTGTTCTCTGTAATTGGTGTTATTCACACCCTACCTTGTTTGGATATGAAATCATAACGATTCAGTTGACTGGAATCGCCTACTCAATCGTTTATTAAACCATAAATAAATGATCGTATTTATGGGTCGGAGTAGAAAAATATTGATTTTGTACTTTGGGCGGATGTTTTCATGTGTAACAAATGCAAGGCTGTCTGTAAAAGGCTTTCATTCAAATAATTGTTCAAATTGAACGAAGACAAAATATGGGTTTTACATAAAGTTCCACGAAACGGTTATTTTTTTTTGTACATCACGGTATGTTTTACCTTTAATTATTCTCCCTGCGAAGGCAGACTGAAAAAAAAACTGAATCATGTACAGTGTAAATAGGTGTTGATTTGGGTATTACAAAAAAGGGGACATGCAGAAGTAAAGTTTTCTATCTGCCTGAAAAAGTGAGCAGGGTTTATACAAACTCGAGAACTATAAACTAGAATCATTCTTCATCTCTGAATTTAAATGTGGTAGTCAAATCAATATTTCGTGCACTTTCGACCCCCCTGACCTTGCGAACGCGCAGCAGGTTTCGAAATTCATCGTGGAGAAAGGTCATCGCGAAACAGTCGAGGAGATGCCCACTTTCACAAGATATTTCATTACATATTTTTTTTATATCGACTGACATCTTTTTTTGTTTCAGGACCAGTATGACAATTTATCTCTCCACACGTTGAAGGGAATAGATTTTCTGGAGAAATACGGATTATTTGTGAAGGACCGAGCTTCGATTGAACTTGAATATGCTGCTAAATTGAGGTAATTCCTAAATTTCTTTTTGTATTCGTTTGTAAGTGAGCAGGGACACATTTTGATGCTTTCAATCCAGTTATATTATGTTTATGTCTATGTTTTATGAACCTCTGGCATAAAGTGAATCGGAGGCATATGAAATATAAATTTGGGGGTGATTTTCCACGCACAGTACACAATCCGTAATTGAAAATTATCCTAAGCTATAGGCTTTTAGATAACTAATTGTTTTGTACTGTAATATCTGAAAATTGGCACTAGACTAATTCGAAACATTAAGGAACGTGCGAAATAGATCAGACAGCTTGGTAATGGAATTCATCAAGTCGGCACATCGCATAAGCTTTCGTTATATAAACTGCTTTTTTCTCCGAATCGAAAACAGATATTGAAGCTTTTATGATAAGTAAATTGCCAACAAAAAAAAATTACAAAAACCCTCTTGTTGATAGGTACGTGTTTATCACTCGGAGACATTGATTCATTCGCAAAGAGAAAGAAAACAACTACTTCCCTGCCTATATGTCACGATAGGCATTGAGTTACATTAAAAAAAACACTTTCTATAGCTCAATTTGTATACTAAGCATATGAAAATTGAATCAAATAGCATCTATAGCATACACAAACACAATAGAGCAAAAATACAGAGCTGTTTGTAGAAAAATCTCAGTCGTCAGGATAATATTTCATTCAATCTTAGACAAAATCTTATTTCGCTCAGAGAAAATGATCTCTTGAGCTCTTCAGTGGGCAAATGGATAAATTATGGAATACTTTCACCAGATGCACCAAACATTTTTCCTGAGTATTCAACTCGTGACGAGTCTGTCATCAATTTTTATTGACATTTCGGTGATGTTCATTCTCGTGATAACCGAACCGGCCATCGTTAAAATGATATTTACATGAAAATACTCAACAATTGAGGAAAAAATAGTGTGATATTACTTTGATAGAAGAGACGCAGTGAGCAGTTGCTCAAAGTACGGAGTGGGTCCTGACTCCTTCAGTTCTATATAAAAAAATTAGTCGTTATCAAATTTTGACCATTTTTGTCGCTTCGTCTACTACAATAGTAACTCTTTTTTCTGGAATCCATTTTTTGGTTTTCTCTCCCCTGTAAATGGAAAGGGAAAAGCTTCAAGTTCCTAAAATATCCAAGTTTTTTTGGGCAAATTGGTATTTTTGCCCTGATACGTAGGTAACTGCAATATTAAAAAGATGTAAAATTGATAGACTGTCTTGTCAGTTACGTATCGTATTTTTATCATTTGGAGATTTGATTAACAAAAAAATGTGTATACCTCTCCCTGGTGACGTTCCGAAAGCTAGTCTGCCCCCTTTTTCAAGCTCATTTCAAAATATGACATTGGCATTTTGACACTAGGCACTATTCTTCATTTGAATTTTGTTGGATATTATTATTTTATATTCAATATATTCATTTTTTCATCAATTGTAACCTCAATTTTCATTCTTGGACCAAGATACATTTCAATCTTTTTGCTTGGATTTGATGATATTTTTCTATCATTATTTCTGCTTTTCTACACGTTCATTTTCAACGTTTGAGATTTATATATTTGATTGTTTCAGCGTTCAATTCAATTCCTTTATTAGTACTTTATCGTCTTGATCTAATTTTCGTTATTATCCAGATTCAAGAATAAAGCCGAGAAATGTTTTAACGTTTTATTGTCCAAATTGGCCAATTATTCATCGCATCGCGATCCAGTTTTTTTTTATTGCAACCACCAATTTAGATTTATGATGGAAAATAGTTATTTTTCGGTTGATCCTGATGTATAAAATAGTGTGTGCTCCAATCGAAATCGATGTAACGGATACAAAAATTCTGGAAATTATCAACTGCTTCAGTAATGATTTTAACTTGAAAAATCATAAGGCTGTTTTTTGGGTTTTTATTTTTCCTCAGTAGTCGAACCAAGAATTCGGTTCAACATACCTACTTACGTAACCTATAAGATTGAAACCGTACGTTTTAGAAATCCACCCATTTCTGTCATATTAGCGATTACGAAAACAGGTCAAAAACGTATGAGTAGTGTTTTATGTAACAAACATTGTGCTTTGTATGCTGTAGTCACGATCCATTAGTTCCGCTGACAGCGTTTTTGTTTCATTCACATGATACGTTGGTTAGGATTGATTACGTTGGAAATGATGGCCTATGTTGAAATGTCTGAAATTCTCCGTCCACTAAGATAATATGAATAATACAACAAATTTGAAATGAATGAAATCAACAGATATGATGGACACAATGATCATTTATCACCTGTCACATTATCATTGTCAATAGGAATATTAGGCATTCCAGATACTTGTCAAAAATGTCAAATTAATCTAAATGAACCAATACGGTGGTATCTGCCCCCCAGTAACTTTCGTTTGTTTTCTTTTTTATAAGTGTGTGATTGGTTAAAACTGGTATTTGCCCCCCAGACATAACCTGATCTGGAATGCCTAATAGTTAGTCAACCATATGGAAATATCACTTAGAGGCTTGGATACTACGGGTAGATGGCACTAGTGATTTCGTCTCCAAGTCATGTCATTTAAGTTTTTTACGGATGTTGTAACCCGAACCACACATTTTCTTGATTACTTATACATAATACCTAAAAGTGGCAAACGATTCACGAACAGAAATGGAATTTTTTATCGATGTCAAATATCATTCATGTTTTGAAGATGATTTTAATGCCTAAACTTTCATTTCCTTCATAAACCTCTATCGTCAACTCTGTTTTGGAGCTTCATTATCTTTCCTTCAACTTTTCAATCGAACTGAGAGAACCTTTTTTTCCTTTCGGCGTAGGAAACTTTGTCGTGCAATTTCAAGTAAACGGAAATATCGAAATTATACTGTAGATGGCGTAACAGTCATCGAATCACAATCCTTGGCTTACATACATACATTTTTTTCTAATCACTGAATAATTTTTTCGACGAAATTTTCCAAATTCGGTATTTGCCGTCCAGTCAAATGGTTCGGGTTCCACTTCATAAACTATACCTACATAGAATAGAAAACCTGGGATATATAAAAAATTCGTGGTTAGGTATACTTACTCCAAAAATCATGACGGATTTTTTTTTGATTCAAGACAAAATATAATTCATAGAATCTACACCTACTTGACACGCTGAAAATGGTCAATCAGCCAAAATGTATGCCTTTCTCAACCGTCTCAACATATATTCTCCCATAGTTTTTGTTCAGAAATGATACTCAAAACTTTGTTCACCACTTCGTGAGGATTTCTTCCCCAGGATCACATTTTCAGGGATCATGTGGGCTTTCAAAATACCACTTGAAGGAGGAACTTTATCAGCCGTATGCCTAAAAAAGCTGAGCAGCTTCCAGGGTTGAATGGAAAATTCCTCAGATTAGGAACTGGGCTGCTCACGGGGCACTGTCCGTTGAGGTACCACCTCAAGAGAATAGGCAAAGCAAGACAGCGAGGAGTGCTGATACACTACAGAACATCTGCTTTGCGACTGCCGAGCTCTGTTCTGCGAAAGACTAAAGATCCTTGAACATTTGTTTCCTTCCGACAAAAAAGGAGAAGCCCCCAGGAGTCTGACCTGCCTAATGCTTAACCGACCCTCTACACTGTAAACCGAGGGGTTCACTGTAAACCGAGGGGTTAACAACTCTTGCAAAATTTGTACACCATACTGAAAAATCAAGTTTTGAAATGATATGAGGGAATGCGAACTGAAACGGGGACTGAAATACAAAAAGAGGTACTGAAATGCCAGATTGAAATAATAAAACTGAATCTGAGTATGACGGTACTGAAATACTGACAATTTGAAAATTTGTACACCTACTGAAAGAGTTGTTTACATCTCGCTGTACACTGCAGAACGTTTAAGAAGTAATTAAGTAAAAGAACCTCGATTGACATCATCATTGACAGTAATTTCTCACCGCATATTCACAAATTATAAAGGCTCTTATCCACGTGAATATATTGTCATAAGACAACTCAGTAACTTATAAACAACTGATTGCTTCCCATTTTTACAGTATAATTACATGCTAGTATGGGGTATGCGATCTTGCTTCATTTATGAATGTTTGTGAAAATAAATTGACCAAGCAAGAGGATATTCACCACCACGATACCAGGCTCAAAAATTATTTAAGACTACCCAAATATAGACCGAGTAAATCACAGAAATTTTATCTGTCTTTCATTAAATTTTTTTAAAGAGTCAAACTCTTGATATTAGTATGCATACTTTCAAAGTGGAAAATTAGGAATATTCTTCTAAATGATCACATATTTGAAGAATATTTCAACTATTTCGACCCTAACCAATTTGTTGCCTGTCTAAATATTGATATATTTGGTACTGTTACAATTCTGTATTCTATGTCATTTATATAAAAAAAATCCTTCGAAAAAGGATATAGTACTCCAATTTTTTAGAATTATACCATTCGTACTGGTGAGGCTTGCTTTCCTGTGATGTGAACGATCTCTTACTATGTTGTATGAACATCCTATGGAACTGTCATCAGAATTATATTTTTATTGCCGGATATTCCTTGGCTCACACAATGCATACGCATAATAGCAGTCTCGAAGTAGACAAGATAGACTGGAATTGTAGGCGCAATTCATCATGCAATACATCTCGCCCAGACGCCATTGAAATTCAAATATTCCAAGGCGTGCGAACACAAACTAACCACTACCATTAATTTGTTTCTCGTAGTCAGGAGGTTATGTTTCACGTTATCAAATCGATTTCGAATAACACGGAAAGAATGAATTGCATTCTGCAAGTTTAACTTTCTGTGAACCATTTCGGTTTGATACTTGGTCATCATCAGATCTAAACAAATAGACCGGGCGTCGGTGACAGAATTTTCGTACCAATTTTCCTCAGCCTGTCTTCGAAAGAAGAAATAATTGAAGATGAAGAAACAAATCTCGTTCTGCATTAAACCCAGAATTTGCCTTTGTTGGATCACGCTGTATACTTCCAAAGAGTGTGTCTCATACCTTTTCGTAAATCTTACGACGAAACCAAGTTGTAACGGGCATACTGTGGAAATTTGGCTTTCATTACATTTTTTTGCAAAATGGTCGGGCAAGTTGAAAGTTGCCCTGTATCATTTGAAACAGTATACCTTCATTTTTGTACTTCCATCCAAATTATTGTTGAACTTAATGAACGCAAATTCTGGAATTTACATGGAGTGCCACGCAGCGCGAAAATGTTTGGAAGGTTACGATTTGTGTTTTCATTCATGTCCCCTTTCAGATGCCGACTGATTTAATCCAAGAACTCTGTCACTGCTGCCTGATCACAAAAATGTCTATAGTTCTTGTAAAAGAGTGGTATGAATTCACAAATGACAATTTATCATCAATAGAAAAAAGAACAGTTCAAATGGCCAATTTATACGTCTCTGTTTTGGTCTAAGGGTGGGTACTTTACGACCTGATCAAGAGTCCGTTAAACTAGGTGCTGAAAATGGACACCACATCCTGTCATTTGCTAGAGTGAAAACAGCCTAAGCACCGATTATTTTAACGGACTGTTGATCAGGTCGTAAAGTATCCACCCTTAGCCCTTATTTCATTATAAAACAAAGTAAATTCCAGACGTCTATATGGGAGCATTCGAAGAACTACGTCAGTTTCAGTCTTTCCTTCAATTAAAAAAAATTACTCAGGCAGCATATGACCAATAAACACCTAATTCCTCGAAATAGAGTGTGGAACTAACTGTCATTCATTGATTAAAGACTGAAACAGGGATGTATAAATTGGCCCTGATTGTTTGAATGAAATATTTCAGCAGTAATTTTTTTCGAAATTCTCATGGTTGACATTGCAAGAAAATCCTCACTTTTTATGATATTCAACGAAATGACTTATTCCATAATATTGTGCCTATCGTGTGATTCAACGCCGAAACATACATGGAAGCTTCGTGTTTCTATTCAGAACATTTGCTGATTCGAGGTGTCTGTTGAAAATTTTCCATGGTCTCATTTTTTTCCTTGTGAGCTCAAAAATCTGTTAAATATATCTGTCGATTTATCTGTGGAAAATGATGGGTTCTCCCTTCTTATTGCCGCTATTCAGTTTCCCCCTGTGTTTTGCTTATCAACAACTTATTGCGCTATTTGAAATTGTTTAAAAGATGTGGAATCGCAAAGGTGAGGTCCTCCAGAAACAAGTTTTGATGTTTTTCAAACGATGTATTAATTTTATTTTCAGGCTTCAATTGATCAATTCTGAAAACCTAACAACCTTCAGTGATTACCTATATACTTGTTATTAAATATTTTTCAGTGCCCGTGGTTATTGATGCTGGTATTATTTATACTAGATGGGGGATAAATGTATTTTTTTTATTGGAATCTATGCAAGTGTAGAAGGGCAGATTTCTAATCTACCCTAAAAGTTGCGGAGTCCATTTAAAACAGTTCATTCTAAATGAAAGAAGTACTATCAGTCAGCAACTTCTCGTATAATAGTCCAAGATCCCAGAGCAATCAGACATAACTTATTTTCACACGGATGAAACCTGAAGTTTTCAGTAGCGTCTTGTGTGCCTTGAATACCTACGCGCTTTGTGGAACTTGCCGAGTGACACCTGGGCAGGTACCAGGTGAGAAAGGTAACTAAAAATAAGAATTATTTTACTTAAATTCACATGGCTGATTTTTATATATGTCATGTAGAATATTATTTTAAAGTAATATCATAAGTGTCAGACACTTTTGATGGACCAGAGCTTTTATCAGACGCTTTTAAGCTACCCAAAAATAAATGAACTTTACTTATTTTTACATGTCTGATTTTTCAATATGTTATTGAAGTATTTATTTAAAAGTTATATTCAATCATTAAGACAAATCAGAGTGACCAAACATCCCCTAAGACAAAAATTATTCAGTCAGAAGTATGAGGGCGAGAGTACTATGCATGCGCTTCAGAGTGAATGAGACGTCCATAATAACTCGGTTTCCCTTCTCAAACTCACCATCTGTTTCAATCTACTGTGTATGTGCTGTTTGTGTGTAATATAACTTATAGTATACAGTATAGTCAGTGTTGTTTTTTAAGGCACAATTGTGCCAAAAGGGGCACTATGGTAAGCACTTTGAGAAATTGGTCGAAAACGGGCACAATTTTAAGATTCCGTATTTTCGTGGTTCCGTGATCATTTTCACTTGTCTAAATTCTCACTTTTCATTTCATTTTCCTCAACAATCCTGTTTCCTGTTAGTATGAAATTTAAAAATTATGAATTCTATGCAATATATACATGATTTCTCAACGTTCATATTGGTAAACATCAAAAAATGGAGCTTCATGTAGTATTTGATATGCAGTTGATGGAATTCCGCAGGTTTCTGGGGCCAAAATTGCCTCCTTTGGGGCTTTGGACAAACCGTCTACTTTTTGCGAGGACAAACGCTAACTCGAATGTGACTCAAGTGGCAATTTTTCATATTTATAATATATTATTGAATATATTTATATTTTTACGATGCAGAAAAACTCAAAGTCGTCTCCACAGTTTAATATTTGAAAGGTGTTCAGTACGGTGATTCAGTACATGTTTCGAACCTACAAAGGTTCATCATTAGCTGAATTTACATTGAATTCTACAATAAAGGAAGAGTAATATAATATTAGTTGATGAATGGAGTATAAAATTTACTTACATGGAGATGAAAAAAATAGCAAATTCACATGGTGAAGTTCAAAAGGACATAAAAAATTTGGTAGTGACAATTATGATTAATTTGATACTAGGGGAATATGGGACATCCCTAACACCATAAATACATTAAAGATTGGGGGGCTTGGAGCCCTCATGCCCAATATGCAATATTAGAAAAATAACCTAACCCAACCAAATATTTTATGTCCTTTTGAACTTCACCATGTGAATTTGCTATTTTTTTCATCTCCATGTAAGTAAATTTTATACTCCATTCATCAACTAATATTATATTACTCTTCCTTCATTGTAGAATTCAATGTAAATTCAGCTAATGATGAACCTTTGTAGGTTCGAAACATGTACTGAATCACCGTACTGAACACCTTTCAAATATTAAACTGTGGAGACGACTTTGAGTTTTTCTGCATCGTAAAAATATAAATATATTCAATAATATATTATAAATATGAAAAATTGCCACTTGAGTCACATTCGAGTTAGCGTTTGTCCTCGCAAAAAGTAGACGGTTTGTCCAAAGCCCCAAAGGAGGCAATTTTGGCCCCAGAAACCTGCGGAATTCCATCAATTGCATATCAAATACTACATGAAGCTCCATTTTTTAATGTTTACCAATCTGAACGTTGAGAAATCATGTATATATTGCATAGAAATCATAATTTTTAAATTTCATACTAACAGGAAACAGGATTGTTGAGGAAAATGAAATGAAAAGTGAGAATTTAGACAAGTGAAAATGACCACGGAACCACGAAAATACGGAATCTTAAAATTGTGCCCGTTTTCGACCAATTTCTCAAAGTGCTTACCATAGTGCCCCTTTTGGCACAATTGTGCCTTAAAAAACAACACTGACTATACTGCATACCATAAGTTATATTACACACAAACAGCACATACACAGTAGATTGAAACAGATGGTGAGTTTGAGAAGGGAAACCGAGTTATTATGGACGTCTCATTCACTCTGAAGCGCATGCATAGTACTCTCGCCCTCATACTTCTGGCTGAATAATTTTTGTCTTAGGGGATGTTTGGTCACTCTAATTTGTCTTACTGATTGAATATAACTTTCAAATAAATACTTCAATAACATATTAAAAAATCAGACATGTAAAAATAAGTAAAGTTCATTTATTTTTTGGGTAGCTTAAAAGCGTCTGATAAAAGCTCTGGTCCATCAAAAGTGTCTGACACTTATGATATTACTTTAAAATAATATTCTACATGACATATATAAAAATCAGCCATGTGAATTTAAGTAAAATAATTCTTATTTTTAGTTACCTTTCTCACCTGGTACCTGCCCAGGTGTCACTCGGCAAGTTCCACAAAGCGCGTACGTATTCAAGGCACACAAGACGCTACTGAAAACTTCAGGTTTCATCCGTGTGAAAATAAGTTATGTCTGATTGCTCTGGGATCTTACTCTATAACGTAAATTTCCCTATGCCAGAAAACCTACATGGAAGTGAAGTTTTGTGAAAACGTTCCAAAAACGGAAACGGGTTTGGCTTCCGAAATGTTTACAGAGTTAAGTATTTTCATTAATATTAGCTATTTGTTTTGTGATAGACTACGCTATTCGACAAGTTGCTGACACATTCATTTGGAAGGAACTGTTTTTTATCAACGCAGCAACTTTTTGAGATAGATTAGAAATCTGACCTACACTTGCACAGATTTTTATATCATTTCTTGATTTTTTCAGATCTTGTTAGGCTAATGACCCAAAAACTAGGAAAAAAACATTTTTATCATATTGGATTATGTTGTCGAGAGGGATTTATTATTGCTGCGTTCACAGACCTACTTCAAATTGTGTCATGAATTACATTAAATCCATATTGATTGCTGATTCAATGAAACCCTAGAAGCTGAATTCACATGGCTTTGCTACATCGATTGAGGAAAGAAAGATCGGAATCGGTGAAACTCAGACCGAGTATATATCATCCTGAAAGACTAAAAATTCGCTGCGACAGTGGCGTATCATAGGGGGGGCTCAGATGCGGAAGGGTAATAAAATTTGTGGATCTCCAGTAAAACAGAGTGACGGGTGGCTATTAGAAGAAAGTTAGAAGTCCTTCAGAAACATGAGGTTTCTTTGGAAATTTTGCTGATATTCAATCTGTTCACTCAATGGCAACAAGCACACTCAAATATAAATTCTATTTCTGAAGTTTGAATTCCTGAAATTGAATAGAACTGGCTATAGTGCATTCACGTTAAAGATAGAGTGATCGTAAATCGAGTCGAGTAGATCAGGGCAGGACTTGGAACTACTGAAAGGAGGTATTTGACGTTTTCATTAAATTTATCAACAAAATCCACAATTTTAGATCGACTTCGCTCCTTTTCTGGGTTGGAGAAATTCACGAACAATACAAATGTACACTTGCTTTACATACACCTGTATGAATGGCTACTTTCGTAAGAATAAAATCAAACAAACTTTCGGGATTTTCATGCACTTCATCTTTGTATACGTTGAGATCATATTCTAATCATTCTTATCGAATGCCTTATCTTTATTCTTTTTCGAGGACTATTCGCATTTAATACGACGTCATCATCAAATTTATCCTTATCTGTACTGGACATATTGATTGAAGTAACACATGCACTGATGACGGCAAATATAAATACTATTTAGTACTAGACTGTGACAGCCTAATACAACTCTGTGCGTTCTTCGATATCACAGCCAGCCAAACGAAACGCGAGGACTATCTGTCCACGTGCTGATCACGCTAGATGCATTGTTTACGCGAACTCTATCTTCAACGTGAATAGACTATAGTACCTACTCGAATAAAATCTATATGAAAAATAGTCGTAGTAAGATTTACATTATAAACAATAGAGAATAGTAAATAGAGAATAGTAAATAGAGAATAGTAAATCATCCTCGAATAATATGCTGTTGATGCCCTAGACAGTTAGATTCAATCGTAAACGGTTAGTGATCGGACCAGATTTCAGGACCGCCCCGGACAGCAGTTGCTCCAACTACGCCACTGCCTTGCGACTCCACCAATTTTTCAACTCTTCCAAGATACACAAACAATGGTTCATGGTTTCGAAACGAATTCCACAAGGTATAAAAGTGCCCAGATCACAGTAATATTCTTTGTTCAGGTACATTCTGATTTCAATTATTGATTATGCCCCTGGTTAGTTCGGATTTTAAATTAACATTCATTTATTATTCTCAGTGCTTGGGAATTCCCTCGGATTTTCTTCAATTAAAAACGGTGTATTGAACTATATACAATGTGTTGAAGAGAATAATAGGTTTAATAGCTTTAATGAATATTTCATTCATGTGTTTACCAAAATTGAGGAAAATAAGACAAAAGAAGTCCGTAAATTTGTAATGAATTTGTCTAACGGAACGATAATAGCAGTTTGTACAACAAGAGTGGATATAATGGCCATATCGCAAGAGGAGGAAGTTATACAGTAAATTTTTTCTTCGACTAGGTTAATACTTCAGAACGCTCTTTCGAGTATCAGAGTGATAATCAATTATAAATAGAGTATTTTTTTCGATATTTATATTTATAGACATTCTCCAAGAATTCCAGAAATTATTACTTAGTATCTGAAAAGTCATAATATTTCAATCGTTGAAAGAAGTACAGAAAAAAATCGGCTTTAGTGAGACTCGAAACAACTCTTTAAATAGGTGTACATCCAGAAATTTAAATATTTCCATACTACTTTCAGTACCTAAATATCTCAAATATATTTAAATTATTTCAATATCAGTTTCAGTATTTCAGTATCCACAAATACCGCTTCATACTTTGAATAATACTTCAATCCCACAAATATCCACTCCATACTCTGAATATTATTTTCATCATCAAAATATCTACAATATATTCGAAATATTTCAATATTTGTCAGTCTCTTTCACTTTGAATATTGTTTTCATTACCAAAATATCTTGTTAGTATTTCAATACAGTTTGAATGTTACGATATCGTTTTCAGTCTTCCAAAATATTTGAAATATTTGGGGTGCAATTCAGTCCACAATCGTTTCATTCGTTTCGCGCCGTGGTTAACCGACAATGTATTCTAACATAATTTGGTATTTATGTGTGCAGGCTTGCAGGTTGCAGGTTGATAAAGGTAGTGAATCAAATTTGAAGTGAACTAGTGAACTTGATACTTTTGTGTCAGTTTATTTTTTCCAAGTGTTCAACTGGCAAATTTTGTGATTCCTTCTACATTTAATGTCATGTCATTTATAAAGTTCAATATAAGTTCTACGCGTCTTTTTAAGCGTTTTACGGTGCAAACTTCGAGATTACATGATATAGATTTATAATGAATAGCATTTGTAGTATGAGTTTCGGTTGGTGCGGCTTCCGTTGACGACGCTGTAATGTCTTAGATTTATGATAAACATTGGAGGGAATGCATCAAGGAAAGAAATGCAACGAGGGATGCACGGACATGATCATTAACTGAATAGAATGGCGTTTTTGCTCTCGCAGGTGTCTCAGGGCCAGTAAAGCGTCGAACCTTCTGGGTGGTTTGAGCGCACGGCGTAAGGAAAATCAGATAACATTTGCGTGTACGAATAAATCTGAAAAAAATATTCAGCAATTAGCGTGAAAAAATAAATATGAAAATATATTATTAATTTTTTTCAATATATTAAAATTAGGAAAAAATGTTTGTGCCTATATTTTAATTCGTTTCTGCCACTTGAATTCCAGGAATTAATTTTGTTCATATTCTGCGGGATCTGTATCTATTATAATCGGCATGCTATGAGTTATTGAAAAATAGTTGAGTCTTTCTCAATATTACTGCTAGTGTTTTCGCAATAAATCGTCTTTTATTTTTATGGGAGTAAGTGATGGTAATAAAAGCAAATAAGTACAGTCATATATTTTGATTTTGGAGGTTTTTCACAAGAAATCAAGGAATTTCAGAATCCGAATATTCTGAAATTTCATCAATCAATGGAGATGTAGATCATGAAAATGGTATGTCATAAAGTAAATGACTATTATTTGTTTAGAAATAATTTTATTCCCATAGATCGACCAGAAATAGAAAATGCTGAAAATCTAATGGAGTTGATCGAATATTTGAAATACAATCGTTTGTGTGGCCAATGAAGAACGACATACAGGAGGTGCCCATTGAATTTATTTTCGAAGGTCCAAATCTTTCAAAAAAGAAATCGGACTCAATTAGTACTCTATATTTCTGATCTACTCAAAGATTATTAAGGTGTTCTTTTTTATTTGGAACTTTTTTCACTCACCAACCGTGGTAGGATGATCCCTCTAATCAAGGATCTATGAATGAAATATGAAATGTCGCAATAAAAGTTTCATTACATTTTTTTACCTGAATTGGATCAAATATTATATGCGCTATATTCCATTTATTTTCTTTACAATTCAAATCTAAGAACGTTTCCTCAATTTTCAATACCTTCAGTATACTTTAATTATTTAAATATATTTTCAGTACATTAAATACTTTCACTCGTACTTTCATTATCTTAAATATATATTCAAATAATGAACAATTTGTTCAGGCCAGCCTCAACTCACCTACACTGTAGGTTGACGGACTAACACCTATTAGAAAACAACTACTCCCCTGGCTAATACCACGAAGGGCATTGAATTACATCCAACAGGTGTCAGTGCGGAATTCTTCACAGAAGAAATTCCACATATGCTCGTGGCGATACAACTACCAGAATTGATTTTCAATTACTGGGACGGGACACACTTGCAGACCAGCATATGTGGAATTTCTTCTGTGAAGAATTCCGCACTGACACCTGTTGGATGTAATTCAATGCCCTTCGTGGTATTAGCCAGGGGAGTAGTTGTTTTCTAATAGGTGTTAGTCCGTCAACCTACAGTGTAGGTGAGTTGAGGCTGGCCTGAACAAATTGTTCATTTTTTGAATATTTGATTTAAAGCCAGTCTTCAAGCATCCCCATGAATTTTTGTGAAATTCTTAAATATATTTTGAATATTTAAATACTGTGTTTTTTTCAATATTTTTAAAATATTGTTAATTATCAGATATTTGAAATATCGTGTACATGTTTTGGGTAGTTTTTCCCCCCTCGGCGTACGACTTAACCAACTAGGCCATTTGGACTATTTCAGTTAATCAATAATGTGAATAGTAGATGTGAAGTCCTTCAATTCCACAAAAAAAACATATATAATTATATAATTCCCTAAAATCATTGATTTGAAAAAATCTTAAAAAATTTCTAAAAGGTTGTCCTTGGTAACCAAGTACTTTGTTCTCCGTGATTGGTGGATTTCATTTCGTACTTTGTGTGGGGATATGAAATCATAACCATTCAATTGACTGGAATCGCCTGTTTATCCGTATAATAAACTATGAAGAAATGAGCATATTTACGGGTGGAAGTAGAAAAAACAATATTTCATCTAGTTCTCATGTAAAATGCTTGATCTTTTGGGCATTGCATTTTCGTTTCTTCACGCTGGCGCCGGTGCCCCACCGAATTTTATATCAATCTCCATATACATCTGTGTGTGAGTTACTCGTCTGTACCGCGAACATAAACAAGTACAGTGTATTCAACGTTAAAATGTAGCCTTCGACTATAGATTACTCCAATCTGAAATGAAACGAAACAGTTTTTAAGTGGGCAAATCCAGCGTATAAATCGTTCGTAACGTTCGTGCTCCATACCATAAAAAGACTGACCACGCATTTACTTGACATTGTCCGTTGGTGAATGTAGGCGCCAGAGGCCGGTGATCCTTGCGAAATCCTGTATATCTGGTTTCGTTCGTCTTCTTGCCGAAATCCTTTTCTGAAATGATACTCATACGAGTTGGAATACGTTGCAAAGGAGTGTTCCACCGCAGTGTCTTCGAAAAGCTGATATAGACGTATTTGAAGACGTAACTGAAGAAAAGTGTACATTAGTCCAGTCTATGACCATTTTCCCGTGTATTTATCCCATACAGCACCGACTCGCATGAAAATTTGGATTCAGGATTTACATACCCTCTTTTTCAAAATCTACCCTGTGCCGAGGTTGCTTCTTCCCTGGGAGATTGAATAATTCTGAGCACTTTTTGTTCAATGAAGTTTTTTCTGATGAGCAATACTTTTCGACTTATTCGCGAGTGAAATTGTCGTTTTTTAGACAAAAAAAAAACACGTTTTCAGATCCTTTTTCGCGAATAACTGGAAAAATATGCATCTAGTCGAAAAACCTGCGGAGAGCAAAATTATAGCTTTTGAAACAACAAAGACGATCGTTTATTTGTGATGTATGCAAACCCACTACAAACTGAATAATTGCTTATTGAATGTTGATTGGTATTTTGAAACGCCAAAACGGAAAAGTTCTACGTACAATAAAATTGTTCTAAAATTGTTCGTTCCGTTAACCAGCTGACGAACGTCAACCCTCAGAAGTCTAAACTTGTGCGAGCAATGGATCAACGAGGCATTACCTTTTAACGTGCGATTACCCAGCACGGTGGCCCGGCGAGTATTCGAACCCCGGCCTTCCGCTTGATAGGCAGATATGCTAACCACTACACTACCGAGACCACAATAACCAAAAACCAATGCATTTTTTCGGGAAAAACTCGATGGACCTTTTTTGAAGTCCTTCATAAATCCTTTATTTTTGTTATTTATAAAAGTTTCTAGCATCAAAACTGACCGACGTATGAAGGAAATAATGTTGAATCGTTGAAAAAAAATTGTGAATAACTCATCCTCTCTCCCCCCCCTTTGAAAAAAATCGTTGTTACTCCATAATTCACTTCATTCATGTTCTTATATTGAGTTCTGAGTTTTTCATCAATTGAAAAAACGTAAGTTTTGTAAAAAATTGAGATTGAAGAGAAAACATCATACTTATACGTAATTCAGTGAAAAATGACCATTTCTTCGAAATAACTCGAAAGTTATTGATCACATGCAAAATTTTCGAGTACAAAATTGAAGGTTATTTTGGTGTTTCATTTTTTCTGCAGGATGAAAATAGAGTGAGATACGGCCAGTTAAATATTGTGGGGGTTCGCTCAAAGAACCCTTTCAGCATGAACCTTTTCAAAAATATAATCTAATCTGAAACAGAAAATCATGTGAATGAGCTTATAGCTGTTCGAAAAAAGCTACAAAATACTTTTTTTGGTGGATTTGATTGCTTAAAGACTATGCGAGTTATGCGAAAAAACCAAAAACAATTTTTTGTAGAAATTTGAGTATGTACATTAGTTTATTGAAGACTACACATAGTAACTATATTTTAGGCCTGGTGGAACTATATGTATATAATATATTTATATATATATATATATATATATATATATATATATATATATATATATATATATATATATATATATATCATCACTCCAGTGATGATAGCCAGCTAGTAAGAAAACTCAGACCTAGACGCAAGGTCACTAAGTCTTGAAAATGGCTCCGAAATGGGAGCCGAAACGTAGACAAATCATTCCAGACGCGGATCAACCGGAAGTTCCAGCCAGCATATATAATGTTAAGTCGAGTTCGGAGGTCGAAACTCAATCATCACCTAGAAGATGGCAAATAGATAGTTTGATGAGACAATTGAAAAGTCTAAATGTTTTATTAGCCAGTCGGTACTTGTATTTTGAAGTGGAGTTGATAAAAAGTTGTTCAGTGTTGTTGGGCGTATTATTTTGATTATTGAACCCAGTAAAATCGTTACTATCCCCTCCCTACTAACTTGAATTTCGACTGGGTAGCTCAAAACTAGTATTTTGTTATTTTTTTGAATATGGGTTGTTTTCACCTCTGATGAATAAAAATCCACCCCAGGCACAACCTCAACTTTGAAGTAGATGGTAGTTAGAAGTTAAATCTCAAATTGAATGCAAATAGATACTGAATAAGTTGAATAACTGCCAAATAACATGTTAATTATTATTTTCTGGCGATATTCTGTCATATGGGAGGGGGTATTAAGGCTGACACTGATTACTGAACCATAAATTATATTAAAAATTATCAATTGATTGATTTTACTGATATAAATATGATTTCAGTTTATTACATGCTCCAATCTAAAATTTTGATATTTTTTTCGAATAGGGGTGGTTTTTACCCCCCCCTCTAAAAAAGCAACCCTCGGCACAGGGTAGATTTTGAAATAGAGGGTAAGTAGAACCTATATCCAAATTTTCATACTAATCGGTGCTGTATGGGATAAATACACAGTTTCCCTTTTTTTTTACCGTCATAGACTGGAGTATATGGTCACATTGTGTATGTCACTTTCGAATGATGTTCGAAAAATTTGTAAAACACACTTTGGAAACTATTCCTACAAAGTCAAGTATCTCGATGCTAGGAATTACGATCTGGCAAAATTTCTCATGGGAAAACCATGTGAAATCGATCGCTGAAGGTGCTTCCCAGAAGCTTGGATTTCATTTTTGTGGTGGATATTAATATTTCCTTCGTAGTTTTCTAACCTACCACAATCTGAAAAAATAAGTATCAATATTGTAATCTATAAAGGTGTATACTTCTATCTACCCCGAAAAGTTGCTGCGTAAATTTAACGTAGTTCTTTCAGGATAGAACAAGTCCAATAAGTCAGCAACTTCTCGCTTGACTACATTTTGACTATCAAAAAAATCTTTGACCAATGTCCCTGACGAAAATAATCAATAAGAAGTATTCGATTTGAAAAGGAATTTACACATATGTTTCGAGAACGGAAGCTGATTTGGTTTCCGAAACGTTAATTTATATATAAATTACTTGTAATTTTTGTTGGTATTCAAAATTCAGTTATACCAGAAGTTGCTGACTAATTGGACTTGTTCTCTCCAGAAAGAACTGTTTTTCAATAGACGCAGCATTTTTTCGAGGTAGATTAAACATCTGCCCATCTACACTTGTCTAGATTCGAATATTCGGTTATAATGTGCACGAGTGCATAAAAATTACCGATAATTTTGCAAGAAAGCGTGATATCTAAAAGTTTATGTCCATATTTTGGCGAAAGTGCCCGAGTCCGAAGGACGAAGGATCTTTTACAAAATATGAAAATAACCGAATGCATTTTGTATAAGATATCACGCTTGAATGCAAAATTATCTGGTAATTTATATGCACGAATGTAATTCATTGGAATATTTCATGAATAAAGAAATTCTCAAGGAAATGTTATTTTTTGTTCATTTATACTTTCCTCTATAGATTGTATGGAGCACTCACCAAAACGCGAAATGTTTTTCTATTTTTGAAGTCTATCTGACATTTATTTGTGTTGTTTACTGACGTCTAGCGATACGGTTTCAGATGTGTTGTGATGGTGACTTGATACAATGCAATTACCGCTGTAAGTTTTCGATAAAATGCAATTACCGCCGTAAGTTTCCGATACAATGCAATTACCGCTGTGAGTTTTCGATAATTGCATTGCTCTTATGGGACATTTTATATATGAGGAAAATATTCGGTACAATAGTAGGTGGGAGGTGGTCTTCTGAATTTCGTCAATTGTTCCACCCTTGGCAGTTTCAACTCAGATGACTCGAGGATTGCAAAATTTGGAGACCTGTCGAACCTCTCTTACTCGGACATCTTTTTTTAATGAAACAGCTGAGCTTTGGAACTCCTTGCCGAAGAAGGTTTTTCCCTGAGGCTTACAAACTTTGAACAATTGGAGTTGTTGATTCGCATCTCCAGTCTTTCGATTCGAGTGGAGTTCTTTGAACATTACAGGGCTTCCTTTTCATGTGGATCTGTATATGAAAAAACAATTGAAAAAAACAACTTCCAAGGTACTATGATATCATATCAAGGAAAATCCGTCATTTTTGCATTTCCAAGCATGTTTAACCATATTGCACCTCCAACTCGTAATTTTGGTATGATTCGTTGAAATTCTTAACAGAGCTCGAGAGAAAGCTCAAGAGAGTTTATAAAAAAATCCTATATTATATATAAGATATAGCATCATAAATAACCCGAGTGAGGCATATTTTAGTTGTAATTATTCCATATGATTTTGAAAAAATATACGATACCTACTGAAAAGAAAAAAGAGTTGTCAATTATAAAGGATTTATACAGTGCAGTCCATAGGTATGGAATAAATTCATTTTCAGCGTTAATATATATTTTATCAAAAAATCCTGATAGAGGTCAATATTTATTGTCAATTTGACAATGTACAGTATGACAATATTACCCCCTTCTTGCGCCCCCTCTTAATTAAGAGCACCCCCTAAAAAATTTTAAATGAGAAGGGGGGTCGTGTGGTATCTTGTTCGAAAGGGATTTTCTTATCTGTTCAGCAATACTAAGTTTTTCATATTTGGTGCAACCATAACGAAAATGTGTTATTGAAATTCGAAAATATTGACACTGTAAATTATGTATCCGTTGAAAAAACCTGAAACAGATCGATTGTTATTGTCAATTTGACAATTAAAAGTACGAAAATATTACTCCCTTCTTGCACCCCCTTTGAATTATGAGCGTCCTCTCAAAAATTTTAAATGAGGAGGGGGGGTCGTGTGGCACCTAGTTCAAAAGGGACTCTTCAGCAATACGAAGTATTTAAAATTTGATGCAATTATAGATGAGGCAATTTGTTTTGAAAATGTGAAATTTTCATACTGTACGTAGAAAGAAGAAAATATTTTTTAGGAAGTGTTTTTCAATTTCAATTAATTAATTCAGAAATAGATGGTATATATTATTTAACCTCGATGATCGAATTCTCCACGCATATCGAGATTTCCCAGAAAATGCCGTTCTCTCTTCGACCCCTCATATTATTCTGCTTTTTCGAGCGACAGGCCCGGTGCAAGGAGATTTCGTAACAATATTCTATTGCCTTTGCTCCAGTGAGTCAGATGAAGAAAGCTAAGTAATTCGACGCCTGTCACTTGAAAGTTCTCAGTGTATTTTCCTATTGTTTGTACATATTGTCAGATTTCTCAGTATCCATGGAGGTGCCGAAGTTCGATCAAGGTCATATATTTTTGGGGCAGTTGTGTTAGGTTACCGTTTCGTTTTTGTACCTATATAGTAATCAAGTATTCTGTGCTATGGGTATATCAGATTTCACGGATTATTTTCACTTCCTTGCACGTCGCTTATTTATTACCTGTAGATATAACGTGTTACCTAATATAATCGCATTAGACGTCGCCGAGAACAAACAGCTGTTTCTGAATACAAAGTAGATCAATTTCGTTTTCACTTTGTTTCCATTAAGGTAGAGACGGTGTGAATTTAAAAATACAATCACTCTGTTCATTCTCGCACAAGGAATGTTCAAGAATGCGAAGGCGGCAAACGTTTTCAATAATTCATCAGACGAAAGTAAGAGTAAAAATGTGGAAATGTATCTGGATGAGTGACTCTTTGAAATAGTTGAATGGAAGTATTTGTGACGAAAGTAAAAGTTACGTTCAAATCTGGTTGTGTGAACTACGCAAAGAGAATTTCAAAGTTATGTGAACTGAATATTTAATTTTTTTATCCACTAATTAATATGGAAAAAACAATGTTATGTTTGGAGCACTTACTACGAGAAAGGAACGAAAATAAAAATTGGTTATCTATTTTAATTTATAACTAGCCAACTTCGTTGGGCCTTAATTCTTTTTGGGATGCAATTATATTGTGTAGTTTTTATTACTAACACAACCTCCGAAAGAGTGTTCGATAGAAGTCAAAAATGTTTCGAGCCCCTTTTTCTACTCGTTAGGATGGATTCAGACAGATCCGAAATTCGACAAAATGGTTAAGGCTTTCGCGGACGAGGTTATTAGTATAACTACTTTTCTTCGGGCTTGAAGGCCGTCGTTCTTTGAAATTTCTTCCTAACGTTTCGCTAGCGCGAGTGGCCAGCTTCTTCAGAGGCTTACTCATTTCCGATGATTTCATATTTTATGTAAATCTGAAGCCAATTTCAAATAACTTTCGACTGTCAATATCAAGACTTACTAATTTTATGTTATATTGTTACAGGAGACTAGTCAAAAATTATCAGCCGAAGAAGAAAGACGAAGAAGATTACCAGTGAGTATTTTTGAATAAAATAATAAAGATATTCACGAGTTTTGTTCTAAGATTCAAGGTAGGTTAGAGGGGTTTAGTAACGCATAATGCATAAATGCATGAAAATTATCATCTACCAGTTGTAAATCATCACTTCAGGTATTTTATTACTTAATTCAAAAGTATTTGAATTTTCCAGTAATAGTAATGCTTGCGTTCACTGAATTCTCCATTAGAGACCAAAAAATTAACAACAGTGACAAGCTGATATTTTTACAATTACTGTGACGTAAGGCACTTTGGAATTTTAATGAAGTTTCCTTCGAATTCATATGAAGTAAGCCTCAAAACCATTGCTTTCGGAAATAACTTTCATAGATTTGTTGTTCTGTTAAAAAAACGAACTATTATAAAAGAGAGGAACTCGATATAGATCTATTAATTGGATCCGAATACTGTAGCTGCCGGGTCAAACAATGGCAATGTATCATTGATTTTGTATTTCCAGAGAGGGTACACAGGAAATATATGATCTATAAGTGGCAAATATTATTTATGTTAGTCGTATCTCCCATTTTTGGGTTGGTATATAAATTCCCAATTCCAGATGTGGGTTATATTGAGAATTGTTCTGGTCACAATTTCCAAGAAAAATTTGTCGTGTTTAGCGGTTTCTTAGAAGGAACAAGATCACTAAAAATTTTTGTGATGCATACCGAAACTAACACGGTAATTTGTGCAAACTCCACAAACCACCATTTTTCACAAGTCGCCACAAATTTACTTTTTCACGTATAATCTACAACAAATCTAGATATAAACGTCTTTGTCATGCTCATTTTTTTCGGTTGTGGATGGTTGAATTTCGCCTCAAGTCATCTGGTTCAATAACCGCGGGAAGTTCGCGGTTGACACGACAAATTTCTGGATCATTCATAACTAATTATTATGTATTTGTACAACCAATTGACTAATTCTCAATGCGGTCAGTGAAGTGTACATTTACCTCGACGTTAATCTAATGTGAGTTTATTCATGAAAAGATTACAAGTTGAAATAGTTTATTACGTATCGAGGGGGATAAGGAGGCTATCACGCATGAGCGATAATAAGAGCACGAGGCTTTAGCCGAGTGCGACAATTAGCAAGTGCACTCAACTAGCCTTATCCTCGAGTTGCGTACTGTACTTTTTCTACTCCCACCATGCTTTTGCGGTACTTTCTGCTGGTGTAGCACTCATTTTATCGTTATCCCTCATTTTGAATGATGAACGAGACAGCAAGTCGGTAAAACAATTGCTTGCTTCGTGGATACACTAGATAAAGTATCAATCCACAAACTGTTGAACAATGCATTCCTTGAAAATATCATTTTCAATTCAATTTCACAAAGAATTCGAATCAAGATTTCGGTGATTTTGGTTTTCAGGCCATTGAATGTAGTCATGCGATCTTAATCTGGTCAAATGTTACATATTCCATCGGTTCGAAAAAAAACAATTCCGAAAGCGGCCGCTATCAATTCAGAATACAAGTATGTATCCTAAACGGGCTACTACCTAACAGCCATCAAATACGTTATGAACTGTTCAAAATAGTGGGAGAGGAAAATTGTTATAAATATATATTTGCATGAATACACATGAGGAAAAACCTCTCGAAGGAAACTCGTGATGTTAACTGAAGTCAATAACAATAAACAAACAACACAATCTCTGAAGTTCCTTAGGTAATAGTCATCAATTTATAGTAAACAATTCCATAAAACGTTCAGAAAGGGTGACACGAGAATCCATTTTTTTGGTGATAATGATTTTATTTATTTTATCGATATGATTTTATCGAAGTGAACGATCTTTTTGTCTACGAAACTATATGCAACATCAAGAGCAATGCTACGGGAGTCGATGGGCTCAATATTAAATTAATAAAATTATGTTGTCCACATGTCGTGCCTTACATCACACATATTATTAATTTTTGCTTTCGTGAAAATGTGTTCCCTTCCTCTTGGAAAGAGGCAGTCGTCAGAGTACTTCCAAAAAAAACGAATCCTACAAATTATAAGGACTTTAGAGGTATCAGTATATTACCTACACTATCCAAAATTATTGAACGTTCCATAGAAGTGCAAGTCTCAAACTATCTGAATCAGCATAACCTGCTCCCTTCAATCCAGTCAGGATTCAGAAAGGAACACAGCTGCACGACTGCTTTGCTCCACGTTACTGATGATATTATCAAAGCCACAGATCAGGGTGAATGCACAGTCTTAGTATTATTAGACTTCACTAGAGCGTTTGACACTATAAATCACAGACTACTGACTTCAATATTACATCACATAGGCTTCTCAGACAGTGCTGTTCATCTGATGGAAGATTATTTGAAAAATAGAAAACAAAGAGTGTGTATAGATGATCTTAGCTCTGAATACCTATTTCTTAAATCCGGTGTTCCACAAGGATCCATCTTGGGTCCTTTACTCTTTAGTATTTATACAAGCAACTTAATAAATAGCCTTCACAATTGTAAAATACATCTGTATGCCGATGACACGCAGATCTGTTACAGTTTCTCGCCACAAGCAACAGAAGATGCCTGCCAATTATTAAACCATGAATTGAACTCTTTCGTGAAGGCTGCAAATGACCATTGTTTGATTATTAACACCAACAAATCCAATATTCTTACGTTCGGTAGCAAAAATTCAAAAGCTTTTGTAAATAATAATATCAAGGTGAGTGTAGGGGATGCCATGCTTGAAATAGCAGATGTAGCTAAAAATTTAGGTGTTCTGATTGACTCGAGTTTGCGTTTCGAAAGTCATGTTAAAAAACTTGTTCAACGAGCTTACTCCTCCATAAAACTGATATATGGAAATAGACAGTATTTGACAACAAAAATGAAAATGAACCTTTGTGAAACACTAGTTCTGTCACACTTTAATTTTGCTGATACCCTTTATGGACCAAATATAACTGACATTTCTAAGCGTAGAATTCAGACAGTTCAGAATTCTTGTCTCCGTCTAATATTTGGTATTAGACGGAGGCAAAGAATTTCACATGCATTAAGAAATGCAGGCTGGCTCAATATGGAGAATAGAAGAACATTGCACGCAAATATTCTTTACTATAAAATTATCACAAATAAAAAACCATCATACCTCCATAGAAAAATTACTTATCGTAGCGATATTCATAATATCAATATCAGATTCAAACATGTCTTAACCCCACCCAAATTCAAGACAGAACTTTTCAAGAGATCTTTCAGCTATCAGATTTGTAAAAATTTCAACCACATCCCACATGATATCAAAAGAAAGAATTTTACAGGATTCAAAACTGCTATGAAAGAATTCTTATTTCGCCATCAGTAACTCTTGCTTTTTCGTAAACGGCATGATCTGCATTCAGGCCACATACTTTGATCAACTATTCTTTTTCTTTGATTCTGATATAATGTTTTGCTTTTTTCCCATTGCCTAAGTATGTACTAGTAGGGGAACTTTTTTTTAGGTTAAGTGGAAGAGCAGATTTCATTTGGCACCTTCACGTTGAATGAAAACTGAACTTCGCCTTTTATTCCGGTGAGGAAAATTGAATAGCTATGTACTGTTTGAAACTGGTGATCTGGAATAATAAAGACGTATTATTATTATTATTATTATTTGACTTGGAATTTCTTTTTCAATTTTTCCTTCAGCTGTGATTTCATTTTTATGAAAGTAAATATTCTATAAATATATAATTGATTTATATCCATGGTTTCGTTTTTTTTAAAGAGAATTCCGTTGAATATTTCCACTATTTCCACATTAATTTTAAAAATATTTTTTTGGATTATCAGTTTTTCGAATATATTTTGTGAACAAAAATATATTAGTTTCCTGTATGATTTCCACTTAAAATGGGTTTACAAAACCGCGACACGTGTTTCGCTATTACAATAGCTTCTTCAAGCAAGAGAATTCTGCTATATTTTGTTAGTTCGCTCCAGCCTCCAAAATCCTTTTGATTGCCGAAATTCGGCCGAAGAAATCGAGGTTTCTTCACTATTGACGATCCAATTTCAGATGCCTATCAATCGTTATGCCAAGGTATTTGATTCAGTCACTGTCAGGAATTCGGATAGTGAATTTTCTCAAGAGAAATGGAAATATGTTTGTTTTTCTTTTAACAAAATTAATTGTTAATGCAGTCCTTTCGAACCGGTTGTATCGTTACTAAGTTTCCCTGCATTTTTAATCTCTGTCCTCAATTAGTAGTTACATCACTAGTGTTAGTGGCTTGAGGGCCGTGTTCTGGAATTTTGTGTTCCGTAAAGTGGTGGATGCGTTTTTTTCCTAGTTTTTATATTTTAATATTTGTTTTCATGTATCTGTTCTTTTGTGTACAATAAAGCGGCACTGTACTCGTAATTTTTTTATTGAGTATTGTTTTAGGAGCCCTCCGTGATATTGTGAAAAATGATAATTATAAAAATACGTTGTGGAACAAAAAAAGTTTTGGGAATATGAAAGGAGTGGAGGGGCCTTGGTTAAAATAGTTGTCTTATGGAATGCTGTGAAAGATATGACTGTTGAGCTGTTGACGCAATGATAATTATACAGCAGCCGCGGACTGGGAGCATATACTTTCCGTTGTAGTTTGTTTGATATGGACGACTATGGATCTTCTTTGAGCCTTGAAAATGGCGGATGATCACATGTATTACAGTGTGTGAAAACGTTTTTCTGTTACCCTGTGAGAACAAGTGTGTCAAATTCGACAAGAATTAAAAAAACATTTTTTTACTCATTAATTCATTGATGACTATCAGTTAACAAATCAGTTCCATTTTGAATACGGTTTCCAGGACCCTTCATTGAAAATTTACACATTCGCTATCCTTTTCCACCTCTCATTATTATATACCTTTCTCATTCAATTTGAACTATTCGTTCGCTCAATATGGGCAAGAGTACAACCATACAACGATTTGTCATGAGCTCCCGGTCTATTATCTAGAAATAGATTCTGAAAATTCTTATCTTTTCATGGTAAAAAAGAATTTCAATTGTTTGCTGAATCTTCCGTCAAAGTAAGGACGTCTTCAACATTCATTTATATTGTACTCGAGATTGTATTGATCACCTTATTCACCAACTTGACGTAGGTACTTTGATAATATACCTCATTCCGATACTTATTTGGTGGCCGGAAAACACATAAAGAGTCAATGTCAGTCAGCAACTGAATCGTTGCGTCAATACTTCAGTTCGTACAGACCCGTGAAATTTAATTTATAATATCCATGGTTGTATTCGGGTTCACAACAAAATCAGTTCAGGAACGGTTCGAAATAGTTGGACTGTTGAGACGTGAAGGGTTTGTCGCGAATATATCTACATTAATTGGGTGGGTGACTATTTTTGACTGTCCTAGAACAGTACTTATTGCGAACCCGAATACGGCTGGATATTGCATTGTCTTTTGAACTTGTCCCGTCTTCTGACTACAATGCTATATACTCCGCTCATGATGCCTGTAAAATGAAATATCACCGAAATTACTGTTTCACGAACGATAGTTGGCAATCTTTCGTTATTGCTGACAATTGCCAAGATTGAAGTTACGCCCGATCAAGACATTCACGCAGGGAACTTGACAGATAATTTAGATTTACTTCTATAATGTCCATAAAGTAAAACGGACAATTATCCCTAAGGAATTCGAAATGAACTACCATAGGTGAGACTACTATAGCCCAGAAGGAGGAGGAAATAGGGCAAGAATCGTCTTGGTTTGGAATTTGTGCTGTGAACTTCAACTTGTGTATCGAGCTATCCATATCACGTGTCAAAAAATGTCGGTTGCTAGCTCACAAACAAGTATTCGCCATACAAGCATTATTTTGTTGCTAGTCCCAAGTTAGTAAATATTGAATTTCTGATTATTTTTGGTGTTTTATTGATCGAGATTGAGGAAAAATATTTATATAGAGAGTGATTACATGAATACATTAATGTGGGAAAACAAAGTAGTGAAAAGTATGCTTATAAATGAATCTGAATCCTTTGTTTACATTTTGATTATCGTTTGTTGAAGAATGGAGTTGAGATCAATTAATAATGCAGATCCTCACACATTGAATATTTCTGAGATGAATAATTATACAATTGAGGGTGTCTCTCCTCTGTTACAAATATAGATGTTTCGTATTTTTTAATGAATCATAAGTTGCAATTGATGTTTCTTGTGCTTCTAAAAATAATGGATCGAAAAAAAGCTGTGGTGGCCTATCTTGCGAAATAATATACATACTGGGTGGCCATACAATAATTATAAGGGATTCTTTCAATGTCGTGATCAATAATCATAAAGTAAACATGGATGAGTCGTCATGAGGAATAGAGAAAAATCCAACTCTATCCCTGTCATGACGAGATCCACACTTAACAACAACGCATACGCATAGGAAATAACGAAACGAAACCTATTGGGTTTTATTTGACAGGTCTCTTGATTGTTTCTCCTCACAATCTCTTTTGGAAGGTCTTTCAGTTCTCGATTCAACAGTGTCTTGAACTATTAATGATCGGACTATCTTCCCCTGAAGTTTTAGCAGTCAAAGTTACCTATTTCAGTAAATCTCCCCTTCTACACTTGTATAGATTCCCAAATTAATTCTTACTCATTCAGATTGTTGAAGGTTAAAAACGCCAGGAATTTTCAAATGTGCACGATGCTGTAGGCGAGTTCTCAAACGTCCGAGGGCAATGTCGAATAAAAAAAAATTAAAAATGGTTTTGGTAAGACTCGAACCAACGGCTAGGAAGTGGACTATCTCAGAGGTTGTACGCCTGAACCTTGACTAACTAACTAGGCTATTTGGACAGTACGATTTCTGTTATTAATCATTGACGTGAAGAGTAGATGTAAATCCTTCAATTCCACAACAAACAAAAACATCAATTGTGACAATTCAAACTTGATTCAATAAACTAGAAAATATTTCAGATATAATTATATTTATTTATGCTTGAATGAAACAACTTTGATTTCGTATTTGTAGGTTAACAGATCAGAATTGTGACGTTTTTACAAGGTTGTCCCTGGTATCCAAGCATTTTGTTTTCTGTGATTGGTGAAATTCAAATCCATTCAGTTGACTGGAATCGCCTACTCATCCGTTCGGTAAACTATAAAAAATGAACACATTTACGGGTGGAGTAGAGAAATAAAATTTTCTTACAGTGAGGAAATCTTGACTTTTCCTTTAAGAATTGTTGTCTGGAATGTCAAAATTTTCTAGCGATTTGCGGAAAAAGCTATTTCTATGTAACTCGGTGCTCGTTATGCCACATAGGCAAAGGAGTAGATGTTTCAAACGAGGAGGAAAAATCAAGGTAAAATTTGTACGAAGTTTTAAAAGGCTCAATTGAATCAAAGAATCAACAGTGGGACTGAAATGACTCAATATTCAATCTGGAAGACTGAGAAGACTCAATATTCAATCATAAAGACTGAAAAGACTACCTACGCTACCTACAAAACTAACACAACCTTTTTAAGATGCAGAAAAAGTCAAAGTCGTCTCCACAATTTAATATTCGAAAGATGTCAGTACGGTGATTCAGTACATGTTTCGAACCTACATAGGTTCATCATCAGCTGAATTTACATTGAATTCTACAATAAAGGAAGAGTAATATAATATTAGTTGATAAATGAAGTATAAAATTTACTTACATGGAGAAGAAAAAAATGGCAAAATCACATGGTGAAGTTCAGGACATAAAAAATTATTGTAATGACAATTAAGATTAAATTGATATTAGGGGAATTTGGGACATCCCTAATACCATAAGTACATTAAAGATTGGGGGGCTTAGAGCCCTTATGCCCAATATGCAATATTTGAAAAATCCACATTGAAAGATACTTGGAAAAACTCTACCGTTCACAGATTGACTGAGTAGGAAATGGAGGAGAGTCAGCTGACAGAACTGTCAACTGTCGAAATTTTTCAATGTCGAGATGACATGGAAATGAGGCACAAGGATCTGGCACACACGGAACGAGAATCAAAGAGCTGTCTTTTCGAGTCATGTCCCGGGTGGACAGATCCAACACCCCCCATGTCCACCCGGGACATGACTCGAAAAGACAGCTCTTTGATTCTCGTTCCGTGTGTGCCAGATCCTTGTGCCTCATTTCCATGTCATCTCGACATTGAAAAATTTCGACAGTTGACAGTTTAAAAATTAAATTTAAACTCCTTAACTCTAGTCTTTCTGATCATATGGAAAGAAAAACCCTCAGGAAAACCTTAACTGTTCAAGGAACACCGCATGCACCAAAGAAGAGAAAATACCGAGGATACAAATTTGCTTTTACTGAGCTTTTCGCTCGGCTTTTCGCTCGGCTTTTCGCTCGGCTTTTTGAGATTATCAGATCTGGAAAATATATCCTTCAATGACGAATTCCAAATTTTAGCCGATCTGTTGAAAACAGCCCCTGAGAGCGAGATGTTTACCAGAATGGTGTCTAGAGACCACAATCATCGGGTCAACTGTGATGAAATTGATCAATGATAATCTGATTTTCATTCGTATTTTTTTTTCGATTTTTTCCTATTTTGCGTATCTCAATGTTTTTTTTTTCATCTCAAATCAATTCAAGTTTTCCAACATCCTCAAATTTTTAAAATGTTACTTCAACCAAATTGCGTTCGAGGTTCGAGTACTCAATACTCTATATCCAAATCATTCAATCGTTTTATATAACTATGTATGAACTTCACAAACCAACTTGCTCACTGCTCCGGAACACCGAAAAATACGTAGCGATTCATCCTCGGATTCATCTTATTCGAAAGATATTTTCGTTACCGTTTCTCCCCTAGAATAACATCGATCGTTTCATCCTTAGCATTTACTTTGCGGTTGACCCAACGAGCTGACTCTTCCCACCCTTTTGTTATGTGCTCTGAGAATTGTATGATTATAAAAATATTTTTTCCGAAGTTCAAAGCACCGATCAAGTTTCAATTTACCTGCAAAGTGTTCTCCAAGAATTCCAGAAATTCATATTGAATGCGAATTAAATGCTATCCGTATCTCATTTCATCAATTTCATGCGATGTTTGCTGAACAATTCAATTTTTTTCATTTATATTATACAAAAAATCCTACCATGTCTGCTGTTCAATATACTCGACAATATAATAATTTCCATTTCGTATCATACAAAAAAATCAACGTATTTATCTCGGTATTTATTCATGTTTTCAACTCTCCCAACTTCTTCTTCTTAGATTTCTCGTCCAATCTATATAATCCTTGATAGAACCATTGGATTCGAAGATGAATAATTATAAAAATATATTGTTTCATGTGTTAGTTTCATTAGATTGGAGGATTTTTGATAATTTCCATCGACTCCGCTGAACCCATATTACTTGGCGGGAATTGATTCCTCCACTTTTTTTTTATAATCCTACATGAATTGAAAGTCTAAATTACTCGCTTAATCACTTACCTTCATCTTTCACTACATCCCCAACGTTTGCCATTGTTCAACAAAATTATTCAGTGATTGCACTCATCATTTATTATTTATTTACACTTTCACTTAATTTTCAGAGAGATTTTCACTTTCAATCGTATAGCACTAACGATAACCCGATAAAATGAAGTATTTTGCTAGGCTGAGGCTTGTTGAATTGGACAATGCGCGAAGATTCAATGGGGTACAGAAGTACTCGAATGATTTGAAGACTCAAACCTGAGACTCGGAGAAGAGTCGTGAGATTCAAAAGTTAATCTCAAAGACTCGAACAAGACTCGAAAGACTCGGACATAAGACTCGAAAGTAAGACTCAAAGACTCGATGTCAATAATTAGGATTTAATCCAAAGACTCAATATATTTTGATGTACGAGATTTAATGAAGATACTTCCCCCTCGGTTTCAAATGTACTTTTTCTTCTTTGTTTCGTGAATGAATCAAACGTCTTTGAATGATAATTTGATATTTCTTCTTCCATAGAAGTTATAATTTCTATTTTCTATCACTTTGAGGGAAGGAAGAAGCCAAAAAATATTTCCTGAAACAAGTTCCTGAATATAATCAGTGTCATTCCGTAGTGATTGGTATTGCAAAATGAAACGCTCTCAATCCTTTCGGTATTTACTGGGGTGGAAAATTTATTTGCATTTCGTTTCATGCCTATCATTCAATAATTACGCTCGTGCTTCATAAAAATTGTTTACCTCGGAACTCGCTTCGGAATAATCGTGAAATGATCGAATCAAGGTAGGCCGATGTTCTAAATGAGCGGATCGTGTAATGAAAAACTAACAGCTCACCGAAGCACAGATATTCATAGGAATGGTGTACGACTTACCGGAATGTCTTCCTTGAATTATGTAACTCGTTTCGAGAATGATTCATACGAGCTTGGGCTACTTTCTCGTGAACGAATTGAATTTTTACGTCGTCCATTAAGCGATTACATAGCTAGTTTCGCATACGCGTTCTTTGTAATTATTGTATCTCGATAGCACGTTCAGTTTTGATAGTAGGAGAGCCCACGATGCTAAATTGGGATTTACTCAAGCGTCATGATAAAAAGAAAACAATATTATATAATGTATACCATTTCATCGGTGGGGGGAGCGGCTTTATACTTTCAAAAATGTAAAAAAACTACATACTCGAGCGCGTCAGATATTGATATCATCTATGTCCTACATATTTTTAAAAATGTACGTATGTTAATCTGATTGTTTCCATGATGTAGGTGGTCGTACGTAAGAGCTGGAAATGAAAAAAAAAATTTCTCGAGTGTGTCAGATTTTCTGAGGGGATATTGAGTAAACCTAAAAAAAAGCTCTTATATAATAATCTGACGGTTTGGATGTGACGCAGACTCGCGGCCGTTATTGGAATGTGAAAAAAAATTCGTCAATTTGAAATACATAAGCGCGTCAGATTAAGATATACTTATATGATGGTTCATCTTTACGCCCTAGACGATGCAGTCTTATAATCTGAAGAGGTATTCGCCTATTCTGCCAATTAGAATTTTTTTTATTTTTTTTAATCATTGAACTTAATTGAAAATCTCAGGAAAAAGCATTCAAATAAAAAAAGTATGTTTTTTTTAGTAGAATACTTGTATTTATAAGAGAATAATTATGAGTAATTTAATTTTTAAAATTTTAAAACGTTTGATATTCATTGTAAACAATATCATGCCACCAACGAGTCTGTGTGATCAACTGTCATGGCGTCATGCAACAGAAACCAGATTGGGGACGGAGTGAGAGAGCAATGGATAGAGAAAGAGTGAGAGAGATATAGAAACATGGAGAGGGGAATACAGGCATCACGTAGCTGCGCGCATTAAACTTTATCGATGAATTTTTATTATTTCGGCTCGTGGAAATTGTCAGATTATATATTTCTTGCAATTCTTGAATTATTACATTCAAAATAAAATAAAATTTGCCACGCTCGAGAATGTCGAGATGACGTTTGTTTTCACAACTATGTAGCCCTTCTCCTTGTTTAGGTCACTTTAGAATTGTCAGATTAGTGGAACATACACGTTTCAGTATGTAACTAACTCACCCTACCTTAATCTGACGCGCTCGAGAATTTCAGATGATCAATTTTTTTTTACTAATCTGATCCCTTATCCTTGAAGGGCGGCCATATATATATAGGGCTCATATATGGTGGAAGTACTTGACCGGATACAAGGTATCCCCCTATATATTAATCTGCCGCGCTTTAGTAAATCTGGAAATTCTCGCTTGTGGGATTCTGAAATCGACTGTGTATGTTTGTGCGTTATTTTCAAACAACTACGTTCAAGTTTCAGTTACAGCAGTGGAAGTACCACTTACTTCAATGAGAAACAAAAACAAGTGAGGTCATCTACTACGCGTAACATTTTCAAAAAGTGTTGAATAGAATTTTTGCGTTTGTCTGGCTAGCCAACTGGTTATTCGATGTAATTCTCCACCCCAATATATCAACATGTTATAATAGTAATGATAATGAAAAAAATATATTTTCCGCTTAGATATTATGGAAAAGAATCGAATGCCATTTTAAGGACGATGTAAATTGCTCTTCCATTATCTCCCAAAATGTTCTGCACCCCACAATGTACATCGATATATAAGGAATTCAGTAACAATTATGAATATTTCATTAAGGATGGAAGAAAAACCCTGGTGGGTTGTGATTCAGCTCGCTAGTAGTTGTCTTAAAATACGCTCATCGACTACGTCATAGTTTTTTAACAGTTAAAAGAAACTTGTAAGAATCAAGTCAAGTATTTATTGGTTCTCGGAAGATAATATTGAAATATGAAATGAAACAAGTCAAGAGAGTTTTAGTCGAAACGTTAAAAAAGCTTTAAAAAACAAAAAGTCAACATTTAGCCTAAGCGGTTAAAAATACAAGAATTGGAAAAGTTTGACAACAGTTGATAGTCCGAGTAATAATAGTCCAAGGCAGTGGCCGGCAAAGTGCGGCTCTGGCATAGATATCTACGGAAGGCGTAATAATATTTTCATTAAAAAAATTACATTATATTTTGATAAATTAAAATTCTCCTTTGAATCGAGATCACGTATAAAACATACAAACCTGCCTCACTCAAACTTTCCAAGGAGATGCAAGCACATTGTTCTCATCAATAAATATTTATTAAGTTTTGAATTTATTATAAAAGTTGACTGAACCAGCAGATTTGGCTCTTATTTTTTTTAAATTGTTGTAATGTTCATATTTGGGGCTCTTTGGCTAATAAATTTGTCGACCACTGATCTAAGGGAAACTATGATTAGAAATAGTTTATATATATATATATATATATATATATATATATATATATATATATATATATATATATATATATATATATATATATATATATATATATATATATATATATATATATATATATATATATATATATATATATATAAAACATAATATAATATAATAGGGGTTGAATAAAAGTAATAAAAGTGGTACGATAATGCAATAATAACAAACATGAAAAAAGTAGTAGTACAGGTTCAGTGGCCTAATAATAAATGGTGATTTCTCAATTTGAGTTGGTATTCTGATCAGAACGATAAAAACTATTAGAATTGCATAAGTATTGCATGGAAATTATAACCGTTTTTATTTCGCCCGACTTGCATCGAAATTGCACGCGTGCAAGCGCGTTGTAAATTTTGGACTTGCATTGCATGCAAATTGCATAATGTTTGCCTGTTTTCAGCAATAGTTTTTCAATTATCCTGAATTTTCCAAATGGGAGTTGCTTGATATCTTCCGGCAGTTTGTTAGACCCTTTAATTCCTATCAATTAAGGACTGCTACTGTCTATAAGAGATTTCAAGAAGATGATTTCTAGAGCAATGAGTTTTGTGATTGAGTTTGTTTTCACATATAACTGATAAATATAAATAGAGGTTAACTTGAGAATAACCAACTCTTTGATCAATTGCTTACAACTAGTTCTTTTGTTAACACCTACTGTACATTGGATGGCCCTTTTTTGAAGCACAAAAACTATCTGGAAGTCATTTGGCCAATGATGAAATAGACTGTATTTGGGCATGATAATGAACGAGTAAAAAAGACCTATCTGCTGTACTACGTAGCTGATATATATACACTACCACATAGGTGCATTTTTTACATATTTCGACAATTAGTAATTTCCATTTATAGTTTTCCGATATGCTTATTCCGAGAAATTGAGTTGGTTGTTCTTGTTTCAAAGACTTGATCGATGAGTTCAATCGGTTTAGTGCAATGGATCGCTATAAAACTCTGTCAAACCAGTGTAGCCTCCAACTTTTTCATTGGCTATGTGCATTGGGGGAAATAATCTCGTACGAAAATATTTTTACCATTTTATATTCTGCAAAGCACTGCTTGCAATGTGGTGTGTTGACAAGTAGTTCTTACGAATGTCTAACTCATCGACTTCAAACACTAAGTGCAATGTTGCACTTAGTGCTGTCTACCGTCGTCATGGTGAAAGATGGCCATTCGAATATCATTATCGGACTAATTTATGGGAGATGTGCATATGTCTGAGGCTTTGGAAAGTGTTTCAATATTATGCATATTCGAAATCTGCGTGGGTTTGTAATTAATTCGATGTCCTTACGATTTCTATCTACTTTCTTGAAGTCGGGCTCGTACTGCAACCATCAATACTGAGGATACGTTCTGGATACCATATTGAAAATATCCGCGAACTACATCTTTGCCAAACTAGTTTTGCGTCTTTTGAGGAATATCGTAGGTTCGCCATGCAGAATAAGCAGCCGCTTGAAACATTCAGCCGTTTTCACTGCGCTTCTAGAGGCAATATAAAACTGACTTTAGTGAGATGTATTTTCCATTTGTTGCTGCAGTGCAAGAGAAGTGATATTATGTTCAACGTATTACATATTCTTTGAGTCGTTGATCTGAATGGATCTCAAATTCAATGGTTTGAATGAGATTTTCATCCATTTTGCCAAAACTTATTGCTTCCATGTTGAAAGTTCATCCTATATCTGCGCAAGCTAAGTGGAACCGAGCTCTGCGTTGTTATACATTTTTGTAGATTTCATATTGTGAATCATATGTAAAACGTGAAATGCCTATACTTTGTCGAAGGAATGGAAGCTGTAATTATAGTTGTTTTCTCAAGGTTGCAACACGGAAAGATTGTTTGTTGGTGCATAAAATATGTTTAAATATTCTGTAGTGCGCAGAATACTGCAATCGAGCGTTTTGCAATAGGAAGTTTTTGCATTCTTGGAAGATATAAACATTTCACAGTGCTACCTTTTACGCAAATAAATATTATTTTAACGCCTGGATACCTTTTTTTCTGCACTGAGGCTGAAAATTCTTTGGATCGGCCATAACAACATTAAAAACCAAGGCTTCGCCTTTCGGGTGCTTTCGAAAGAATGTTTGATAAGGAATAATTATGACAGTAAGACGATTCACTAGGTGAAAAGAACCGTCAATATTGATTTACAATAAAGATAAAATATGTGGAGAAGCAATTTTGTTTGTTATGAAAATATTTTTCTTGGGAATTGATTAGCAATTGCACTTATTTTGTAAATAGAGGAACACAAATGGGAACATCAATGTAGAGCCATTGAAGAACTTGGCATATCATATTTCTTTTTTCGGTTAACTCAACCAAATAATTTCTCATCGCTGTTTTTTTTTTCAGATACACTCCATGTAAGGCGTTCAAAGCTCTGATGAACGAAATTAACGACCTTGCTGGCCAACATGAAATCGTTGCTGAGGATCTCCAAGCCAATGTGATAAAAGAACTTACAGCTCTTGTGAAAGATTTGAAGGAAGAGAGGAAAGTGAGTAATAATTGAAACATGATTTTTTTTTATATATATATGAAGATTCACACGAAAAGGAAGCCCTGTAATGTTCAAAGAACACCGCGTGAATCAAGGGACAGGAGATACGAATTAACATTCACTTTGATTTATAAGTCTCAGGAAAAACCTCTCCCTGAGCAAAAGAGGTTCGACAGGTCTCCAAGTTAACAACAAAGGGGAGGGAATTCTGTACTGTACTGTCGAGTCATTCTTGTAGATATTGCCAAGGGTGGAACGATTGATAACAATTCAGAAGAGCACCGACCGTGAAAATATCTACAGAGGAGAGACAAGTCTCCGGCCCTCTTACGATGCTCCAATGAAGTGAGCGAGCCAAGAATCATCAACAAGACGGATTGCGAAGCTTCAATGAATGTTTGGGTGCCGAACTCCATACATGAGAACTCTATTCCAAGACAGGTCGTTTCTGAGCCTTGTAGATCATTAGAAGCTGACCAAGAAGTGAAGTATTTCTTGACACGAAATAGGAATCCAAATTTCTGGGAAGCACCTTTAGCGATCGATGTCACGTGGTTCTCCCATGAGAGATTATTACTGATCGTAATTCCTAGCATCGAGATACTTGACTTTGTTGAATAGTTACTCCTGGCATCTGAAAACTAGCTGATGATAGTCTGCTTTCCTCGCGGAGAAACATGCCTGGATTTTCCTAGCACTAAATTCACCAAGTTCATGTTACCCCATTCTGTTATTATTAGTCATCGTTAATTTTATTGACGTGAATGTTGCTTCGAATTTTTGTTTCTCGAGCTGGTATAGGGACTCTGGAAGAGAAACTAGTATGAAGAGTACTGTCTTCCGCAAAACTATGTACTTAACAAGATGTTTTCTCGAGCAAATCGTTGATATGAAGCAGAAACAAAATGGGCGCCAGAACTGAACCCTGTGGAAATCCCGCATTTATTGGGAGAATATCAGATAATAGTCCATCAAAAACCACATACAAAGACCTATCAGACAAGAAACTCTTCAACAAAGCACACAACTGAGGAGGCAAACCATAAGACGGTAGTTTAGAAAGGAGACCCCGATGCCAAACTCGATCAAATGCTTTTGAAATATCGTTTCTCCGAATTTTTCGATTGAATGCTGCCAAATATGAGAAAAAAGCCAGTAAGTTTCTGGTTGATCTTTGATGGCGAAATCCGTATTGTCGATCATTAATTATTCCTGATTTCTCTAGATATTTGATAGGCTTCACATTGATTGCTTTTTCTGTGATTGGTACGTGTTGCTCGTTTTCCTCTTTTTGGTCGCTTTCATAGAAAATACGCATTATCATAATATTTACTTTTTGTTTCGGCAACCTCGATCAACGTAGAGGAAGTCGCAGAAACACACCGCAAAGATACGATAAAGAATTCGTAGAAAGTATGAATCATTTCACAAGCATTATCCGGAGATATTTATTATACCAACCACAGATGATTGAATTGTCTACAGAAAGTTCAACAACAGTTTAATTCGATTGCTTTCCCGACCACTCGCTATGATACATATCCTTCATCAAAAAGTTAGTACCTTGGTTAGTACAGAAGGGTCTTCAGATCAATTAACATCGACTTTTTCCTGAATTCGAAGAAAGGAAAATCACATCAGAGGATGATAGATGTTATTACGAAAATTTAATTCTTTAAGTTACTGCAGTCCATTCACGTAGAAGATAGAGTGCGCGTAAACAATGCACCTAGCGTGGTAAGCTTGTAGACAGTTAGCCCTCGTTAGTTTCGATTGGCTGGCTGTGATATCTAAGAACGTGTATTGGGCTATCAGAGTCTAGTACTGAATAGTATCATTACTTTTCGTTGGCAGTGCAGGTGTTACTTTGGTCAATATGTCCAGTACAGACATGGATAAATTTTGAAACAATGTCGTATCAAATGCTAATAGTTTTCGAAAAAGAATAAAGATAAGGCATTCGAGTAGTATCTGGGAGAATATGATTTCAACCTATTTCAACGTATACAAAGAAGAAGTGCATGAAAATTTCGAGAGTTCGGTTGATCATATTCGTACAAAAGTATCCATACAGGCGTATGCAAAGCCAATGTTTATCAGTATCGCACTCTTATTAAAAAAAGCGAAAGTTTCTGGAGTCAGATGCCGCAATATTGATTCATTTGACACTTTTGACAAGTGAGATCTGGAATGCCTCATAAGTAAGATGCCTAGGAAACCCTGGTGTATCTAGTGATTCGATATTGTTTAGAATTTCTTGGCGAATAACAATCGACGATTACAAAAGCTTTCTAATTTTTGTATAGGGGGCGTTATATGAGCATTTTCGAATATCTGTCAAATGTCGGTTTTGTCAGATTGACGTAACTTTGAGGTTTATTGTTGTCAATGAAAACTCTGAAATTATTTCTTCGCATTCAACAGTGTTTGGAAGTCTATATAAGTAGAATAAGTTTTGAAGTTATTACAAGTACTTTTTCACGATGTGTAGAAGATTTCGTATTTTGTGTGGTCAGTCAAAATCTGAGGATCCAAATATTCTTCCTTAATCCAAATCGCCCCAAAATAATAACATGAATGTAGCGTTGTAGCTAATTTTATTCGTTTCAGCTTGAGCGAAAGTCTTATATTGAGGAGGAAACATCTGTAGCTCTTATCAATGAGATATTGAAAACAAAGTTTTGTTTAAATAAAGGAAATATCGATGTGATACGTATTTTGAACCGTTGCATAACTGATGTGTGTATCCCCAATTCCAAGACAGTCTATCACTTTCAATACAGTAGCATGAACTTTGTCGTACATTCTCAGGTGAATGGGCAAAGTAAATTTTCTCGGAATCAAAGTCTAGTCTTACAAACTGATATAAAAACACTAAAAACTTGTAGAGGTAGCAGTTGACAGTGACAGTATTGACAGGTTGTTAACGGTAGGTTTCCACGTTACATGCACGTTTTCTGAAACGCATTTGATTGGCTGTCAGGGCTGTCAAAATCTCAGTAGGCAAATAATAAACAGTGGTAGAATATTCGGTTGCACATTCCTCTCTACTGAAAATTAAGCTTCATATGGCATATGACTGATCGCCTTCTACAATAGCGATCTGAAGCTTTTGCGATCTCAGAAATCAAGCAATCGGTTTTCGCCAAGTTTATCCCAAAATTATTCAGGTATAAGTAGATACACCAGGGTTTCCTAGGCATCTCACTCATAAGCAATACTTTGACAACTATTGCTATTTAAAGTTAGGACTTCGACGTTGTTTGAAAATCGTAAACCGTGAAATTTTGTGAGCGAGTATTAGAGTTTTTGCTGTTTTTTCACTTTTTATGTGAACGTTTACCATGAATTGTGCTTGATAAACAGTAATAATTTCAATCATATTCGAAAATTTTGAAACAATATCGTAATAAGTAAGCACCACTTTGACAATACTTTAGGAAGAAATTCCAAAGAACGACGGCCTTCAAGCCCGAAGAGCAGTAGTTATACTAATAACCTCGGCCGCGAAAGCCTTATCCATTTTGTCAATACTTTAACATTGTTTGGAACTTTTTCCCAGAGCCCTTATCTTGAAATCCCAATAGTCAACTAACTATTCTATCTATCCTCTAGAATCTAGAAGTTGACGTAACGCTCTGCCTTAACTGTCTTTCTTTGTTGCACTTTCACCCTCTTTCACTCTATCCTCTACGCACAAAGAATTTACTATCTTTCTATGATTTTTGTTCACAACATACAGAATAATTTGGCACCAACAAATTTCCTAAATTACTTCTCCATAAAGATCCAGAAAACGGGATAATTTATATATGAATAGTTCTTTTTTTTTCATAATTAATCAGTGAATTTTTATTGTTATGTCGTTTATCGAGAAACTTCTGTTTGTTGTATAGATGTTATCTCAGGTGAACATGATGGATGCAACATTTTCAATATTGTAATTTCAACTTACCAACTTACTACTCGATTCATGTTGGTATATTTGTATATTCATACGTGGTGCATGTGTACGTGCATGTAAATTTGTTTTTTTTTCTGTGAATATTCCCACTTTCAACTACCCTGGAAATGACGGTAATGTATATTGTCTTTTTTCGTAAAGTTGTACTATAATATGTAGGTATTTTATTTATGCTTAAATTGTTTTCTAGTGAATTTCTTTAGTATTCCTATTGCAGTTACACGTATCAGGGCAAATACTAAATTGCTCTATGATACTGTTAGAATTTAAAGCTTTTTCATTTTCAGCCGGATTAAAACAAAAAAAATGGATTCTAATACTCATCTACTCCCCCAATTAACATTCAAACAACATGCAATTAATTGTTCTCTAAAAAAGGTGTTAACTTCTACACTAACGTTTCCAATTTCATATTGTTCACAATCTAGAATTGTTGACCTTTGAGCGGTAAAGATGTTTTTATTGATTTTAATCTCGCCAACTGTCACTCAAATTCACGTCATCACTTTCATGTCCCCCTTTTCATTTTCAGAAACAGCTGCAAGAAGGCTTGAGGCTATCTCAAGCGTTACAAGCTCAAATAGAATCCCTCCAGAGGGCGAAAAAAGCGTACGACAAGGCGTTCAAAGAATCAGAAAAAGCCATCGAAAGTTTCCAGAAAGCCGACGCCGATTTCAATTTGTCCAGGGCGGAAGTCGAAAAACAGCGGGCGAATATGTCGCATAAAACGCAAGTCTGCGATTCGGCCAAAAACGAATACGCTCAACAGTTGCAGAGGACGAACGAGCTGCAGAGACAGCATTTCAGGTATTGCATTTTCTCGTGGACCATGTAATTAATGTTTTTATTTACAGTCATTCAAAAATTTGCTTTTTTCTAACCTACTTCCCAGTTGGAATGTGACCAATTGTACACTCCGCAGAAGACGTGGCCAGACTCTTTCTGACTTTTTTTTCTTTCTTCTTTCATTCGAAACGTCTTTCTGTTCATCGAAATTCATGAACTCATTGGGTCTCTGTCAACGTGTATACATCAACGCAGTTATACATAATGAGTTTTCTCTCACATGATATTATTTATCACAAATTATCTCGGCACCAAACGGATCGAATAGATATAAGTACTCATTTTTTCCGTTGAAAACCGTAAACCTCTTCAATAACTGACGCACTAGTTTCCAAAAATGGCACGTTACCGTTTTATTAGCCATTTTCCCAAGTAAAGGATTCAGCGCTATCGTCACTCTAAGCTAAGGCCAATCCATTTTTATTGAAGGAAATGCCGTAAGTAGTTCGGTAAGTATTCCAAATGTTGCTTGGTTGCATCAATCATCGTGAAACAAAACGGAAATTTATGAGATGAGTTCAGTATGCCTAACGCTGCCATTATCTTTGCCAAAGCGGGACATCTGCGGAATTATATAATAAAATAAGTTTTAGTATTCTACAATTTTTTTAATATAGAGTATAGGAGATAGAATAACCCAAATTATTCGAAGCATTATAAACAAAATGGTTGAGTAGGCACTACTTACTAAACCCCAGTAGTGTCGTGACTTATAAGTCGTATATTTGTATTTGTCGGCTAAACACATTTGCGTTTGAACATTATTATTGTGTACAAATAGGGTTGAAACCTCGTGCCGGACTTGGTGCTATATAAAGCCGTACATTTGGCATTAAAAGCAGGACATCAGCTTTTCGGACACCAAATATCAATTAAAACAAAAAAACTAACAATTTTTACCTTTTTTCTGAAATATTTAATGATCGAACAATAACAAAATACTATATTTTTCTGGGTATGAAACTATAAAATAAAAAATCATTTTTGGTATTTGAATTACATTCTCAAAGTTGTAGTTGGCTGTATTTTTTTCCACCAACTTCATCTGAAATTTCGCTTTCTTCAAATATCATATTGTGAAATTCTGATCATGTAAAATCAAAATTGCACATTGTACTCGTAAATATCATCTTTGCCCCTGTAGTTTATTTCTTCCGTTCGTCCACTAAGGCTGGATTCAGACAGATCCGAAATCCGATCGTACGACGATCAGATAGCTTTCTGATTGGTCAAAATTGTTCTGAATTTAAATTTAGACCAATCAGAAAGCTATCTGATGGTTGTACGATTGGATCTGTCTGAATCCAGACTAAGAATTTATCTAAGAGAAAACTCTCTCGACGTTAGCGTTATCGCCTGTAATTGCAAAACAGTATTTAACTTTAAGAGTTCAGCGAATGATTCAAAATAAGCTGTATTGTCAAAATTGGTTTGCAGTGTTCAGAGTGCTAAAGCACTTCTTGATAAACAAGCGGTGAAATATTATGAAATCTGCCTATCCGTGCGGGCGCCATGCCATGCCACGCTTGTAATGCCTTTTTGATTTATCCTTGCAAATATTCATTTCGTCTTCATTTTATAGCAATTTTTTGAATGACTTCAAATAAAACCTAGGCGAAATTCAACATTCCTTTCTCGAGAAATTGCTCATCTTGGCCTTCGGCCTCGGTAAGCTTTATTTTTCTCTCGAGAGAAGTGTTAAACTTCCGCCTCGGTATTCAATATACTGTTTCTCCATAATGATGTTATAATGAAAATAACTTTTTCTCGTAGATCAGGATTACCGGAAGTTTTCAGGCAGTTGCAGGAGTTGGACGAGAAAAGGATTAAAAATATTAAAAATTTCATGAAGTCGTCTGTCGAGGTCGAGCGCAATGTGTTTCCTATTATAAATAAGTGCTTGGATGGAATACTCAAAGCGGCTGATATAATAAATGAAAAAGAGGTGAGTTATAGTATTTTTTCTACTCCGACTATTTTAAACTGTTTCATTGCGTATTTGATAGCTTTTAGGAAATGGCTCATTTGGAATACATGTATTCCAAATTAGCACTTCCGGAATTGTTTTTTAATGGTGGGATATGTAACATTTGACCTCATGAATTTGTTCTCATGACTACATTCAATTGTTCAAAAACCAAATTCGGTGAATTTTCTTTTCAAATTCTTCGTAAAATTGAATAAAAAATAATATTTTTAGGAAATTTTTGTTTGACAGTTTTTGGATTGGCACTGTATCTTGCTATATCCATGAAGCAAGCAATTGTTTTACTGTCATCCAGTGTCTCAATGAAAATGAGGGATAACGCTCGTGCGTAGTAGGCCATTTATCCCTCTCGTTACTTAGTATACTATTTGAGTATCAAGAAGGGCGAGCACATTTTAGCTATTGGAACAATCGTCTGAGATCGGTAGTGCTTTACGTTCGTGATGGTTATAGCGTTTCATGCACGATCCAAGCATCATTTTTTACTTGATTAAAATATATGAATTTCCACCTGATAATTGGAAAATACGATTTATGTTTGAAAATTTAACTCATGCACGAAACATCCCATAAGCCACCGTGATTTTGTCATTATGACTGCGAAAAAACTCTGCCCTAATTTTTCAGCGACAAAATAGAACCCAACTCTTGAAAGCACGGCAACCAGAATTGTAAACAAATCTTTGACGGCGTCTTTGTCAATTATTCACCTGCATTGTCAGGGGTAATATAATAAGTGGTATGATTATTACCGAGAATTTTTTGGAATATTAATGAATTGCAATCCCAAAGCTGAAAATATGTATTTTCTTGCATTGGGATTGCCAATGAATTGATATTCCAAAAAATTATAGGTTATTAATCATACCACGAATTATATTTAGGACGACAATATAACCCCTGTTTGAGCAAAAATTGTTGAATTGCCTGGTAATTGATTCTTTATTTCTGGCCGTATTCAAGGGAATACTCTTTTCCACTGCTTCATCTATGATACCAATCGCCATTTGTCCCCAACGATCGCTCATATTGATTAAGAAATATAATTAATCAAAACACATAGATTTGACGTTTATAATTTAAATCATTATTTTCACTTGACAGCTAGTAAAACAAAAACTAAGCAGGTTTATCACCGTGAAAATACAGCGACAAGCTATATTTTCACTGTAATTCGGATTCTATTGGCTGAATTTCAAAATTTGAAATAGACTGATTGGTTGTTAAGCAAGGAGATATATTGTCAAAAGAGTATATCTGATCTGTGAAAATGAAATACAAGAATTGTGTTTTTAACAGTTGTACTTTTCCGTTGAATTGATTAAACTAAACTGTATTCATTGTCGCACCGAATTATACTCGAGCTTTTTTTTGTTGAAGAAAACTTGACATTTATGATTCGAGTTTATTTGCCTTCCGGCAAATTAACTCAAAAAACTGCCAGAAAAAATCACCCGTCCTACGGACTCGTAATTTTTTCAGAGGCAGTTTTTTCGTTGAGTTGCCAGGCAACAAAATCTCATCGAAATGTCAAGTTTACTTCTACAAAAAGCTCTCATGTAATTATAAGTGAAAAATTATTTTTGGACTTCTCCGATTCAAAAATTTTCAATTACAATTTTTATGAATAAAATCAAAAACTGTTGATAGGTACCTGTATATCTTTCAAAGACGTTCCATTCATTCACAAAAAGGAAGGAAGAGCTGAACAGCTACTTCCCTGTCTATATGGCACGAAGAAATCACTATTTCTTGTTCAATTTGTATACCAAGCATATAAAAATTCAATGAAATATATAGCATACATAAGAAATATCCGCAAGATGCAAAATAGAGAGCTGTTTGAAGAAAAAAATTAACTCATCAGGATAATATTTCATTCCAACCTAGACAAGATCTCGTTTCGCTCAGAGAAAATCATCTCTTGTGCTCTCCAGTGCGAAAAATGAATAAATTACGGAACACTTTCAGTAGAGACTCCATAGTCGTTATAATTTATATTCCAACTAATTCCTCGAACTTTATTCTTCCCACGAAAAGACCCAGGTTCCCGATTGATATTCATATATTCTTGCCACAATTTCACCCTGTCCAAATTACATTTAATATAAAAAATCAAGGTGGCTCACGTGAGACGTTTCCATGACATCATTTAGCATTATTGACAAGCATAATCAGGCGTCGGTAAGTGAATTACTCACCTAGCAACCAGTAAACAAGACATACCGTTTTGACAACAGACACCGTGTTTTTTTTTCTTCAAATGTGTGATTTTACGTAACAAGCAGAAATGCTTCGTCCTCGTAGAGATTTGAATATCTGTCCAATTGAAATTACTGTCGAGCCTCAGAATATCAAAATTATATGCCAGTGTTCGATCCATTTTTTACTTCCTAGACCAATATGCAGAGTGTTTCTTGAGAACATGTTGATATTAAAGGAGGTTATTTACAATTCCATTTTGGGAAAACAATGTATGAACGTAATGTCCTGGACGTATTAGCTTTTGAACTACAGCATGTTGGAGTTGAGAATTTTTTATAACACCAATGTGACCCTAGATATTTTCGTGAAACTTAGTATGCATCTTCCATGGATCAAAAGGCATTTTCCGCTGTACATCATAGTATTACATTCTTGTCAGTGGCGTCCTACTGGATTTTCTACTTACTATGGCTTCACGAAAATATAATAATAATATGTATTTTCCAGCAAGACATATAAGACAGATAAATCGTAAATATAGACAGACATAGGGGCCAGAATTCCAAAATGTTTAAAAACGAATGTGTACTAGGAACTCATCTATAATTCTCTATCTTTTTTTCTGTATGGAAATAATATTTTTTGCCAAAGTGGAATCACCCCACAAACATATTCCACACCTAATTCGCGCCACAACCTGTGCATGGTATAGTGCCATATTGGGGTTTGTACCAAGATTACCAGTAAACAAAATATTTCCTTTATTTTCAGCATTTTGTTGTTCAAAAAATGAGAACCACTAGGACATAAGTTCATATAAATTTTTCTCTCGGAATTGGATTGAAAGTTTCTTTCCTAACAGAGTTAGCATGTTATTTAAAAACACCTTGTATAGCGTATAGCTACAGAAAAATCAAGTGTAAAAATGCGTTTTTCCTTCCATGCCCTAAAAAGACCATTATTCGCTTTGGATGACTCACCACAATCGATATTGGTAATGCGTACGTTTCTTAATTGACTGGGTAAATATTGACATGCGATAACATTTTTCAGATAGCAGTAACAGGTCTGGAATTTGGAATATGACAGTTTTTTTCTTTCATTCTGAAAAAAATTACAGACTTCTTCATCAATAATGATTATATCTGTGTAACAAGTGCGTGAATTGGGACTTTATACTTCTGGGACCTGGAAGTTTTTGGAGCTGACGTTTCGTCTACAACTACTACAAATACAAATATAAATATTCTTGCAAATATACACCTTCCTACATATTCAACCAGTGTTCAATATTCTGTATATAAAATGAAAATTCTAGGACAATTTTCTATAAAACCTCATGTAATGACGGGTATCCACAGAAGGTCTGTTAATCATAGAATCTTCAACATGAATTGAAAATCTATGTTATGAGATTCTTCAGTCAGGAAATAAAAAGGAGCATATTTATAGACAACACCGTGTTCAATGGAAGGTCATAATATTGACTTTGACAGAACGCTACCAGATAAAATTATGAGCTACTACCTACGGCTCTATAGGAAAGTCATAGAAATTCACAAGCACAAGATCAACTTCAACCGCAAAGAAGAGAGTCTGATGTAGACGAAACGTTTGGACCAAAAACCTGCAGACCACCGCTCAGAAGCCAGGAAAGGCCTAACATTTTATCAGTTACCGGCCATGAAACTTCACAATCTTCGATGAAAAATATCTATAAGTGAAATCAACGAAATTGAAATATTTATAATTTTTATTGAAATTGATTTTCAAATTCTGATTTTATACAGGCACTAAATTGACTTTTATCTTGGAAGTTCAATACCTTGTTTTTCAAATTCAGTGAGAGCGGAAATGACTTTCATTTTACAATTAATAGGTGAATTTGGAATTCTAGTAGAAGATTAAATATCCAGTTGGGTTTCATATTTGTGGATAACTTTGAGTTTTAGAAAACAAATCCTGGTTACAATGTGAGATGTCATATTCTACACTTTGTTCTATCCCGTAGAATTGAAAATGAAAAAGCTTTAATTTCTATTGCTTCTTTTTTTGGGGGGAAATGGGTATATTTGCCCAGATACGTAACTGCAAATTGAAAAGATGCAAAATTGAGAGTGACTATTTTCAATAAATTTGTTATTTGAATCTCCAAGTCATGGAAATACTATATGTAACTCACAAAATAGTCCAGTCAATTTTGCATCTTTTCAATATTGCAGTTACGTTAGACACCAATTTGCCCAAAAAAAAACATATTATAAGGACTTAAAGCTTTTTTCTCTTCATGTCTAGAGAAGGAAAAATCCAAAAATTGGATTCCAGAATAGATGTACTGGTATAGTTTTTCATTGATTGACATTTACAGGCGGGACTGTAATTTAACGCGCTGAGTGGTTATCGAAACCCCCCATTCAAACAGATTTTTCCTTTTGTTTTTCAGGACACCTTACTCGTGATAGAAAAATATAAGTCTGGCTTCGAACCCCCTGAAGATTTCCCTTTCGAAGATTTATCCAAAGGTGGTAGTGATTCCGGTAGTGTGAATAACATTAACAATATTCAAGTGAGTGGCAAACTAAAAGACGGTGGTTACACGGTGAAAGGAACGATAACCAGCAAAGCAATGAAGAAGAGGACGGGTCTGTTCAATATTTTCGGAAGCAGAGGGGTATGTATCCATTTCATATTTATCCCAGTTCATAAACTGCTAACAAAACAAGCGAGGATACTGATAATAGGAAAAAACAATTGCGGCAATATTGACACGTTGATAATGCTGAGGATTGTATTATTCATTGTGTGTGGTAAAGTCAACTTCAGATGTTTGAATTTAACTGAGTATGTGTGCTGTACAAGATAGACCTTTCGTTTTATACGAATAGTGCTATGATATTCCACAAAGACAATAAAGCTTGAGTACAGTTGATGATTAGGTTGCATCGAACGGAACAACTCAATGATTTTTTCTAATTCGCTACTTAGGGTACTGTCTGTTCAATATGCATGCTTGAGACGCACCAATGTAAAAATAATAATAATGATAAATCGACTTTATTCATTCATGAAAAGGCGGATGTCAGCAGTTGCTGTTTTTCAATTCAACCCCAAATCCCATTTGAACATAATAACTCTTCTTCAAAAATAATCTTTCAAGTCATTGGCAATGTCAATTAATGATTGACAAGTACGCCAAGAGCCAGAGCAAAAAGAGTAGGTTCATAATGCAATCTTCTACAGAATTGATTTTCTTGTTGGAAAATGTTTGGGGGTGTCCCCTGAATATAAATTCAAGTTGGCGGGACAGGGGGGGTTGAGCTTCAGCCGCCATCTTGGAAAACACGTTTCATCAAATATCTCGTGAACCGTGCATCGTACGACAAAAACAGTAGGGATCATTTTCGTAGATAATGAAATTCTCTTCAACTTTTATACGAAACTTTTTTCCGTATAGTGCATAGGTTTTCATTTATAGCGCGTCAAACTGTTCCCAGCATGGTTATTGCTAAATATATAGTGAACGGTTGATGAAACAGTATAAATGGCAGTATTATGGCGCGCCATAAATAAAAACCTATGCTTTATACAAAAAAAAAGTTCAAATAAAAGTTGCAGAGAATTTCATTATCTACAAAACCGATCCTCACTGTTTTTATCGTACGATGCGCGGTTCACGAGATATTCGATAAAACGTGTTTTCCAAGATGGTGGCTGAAGCTCAACCCCCCCCCCCCCGTCCCGCCAACTTGAATTTACATTCAGGGGACACCCCCGAACATTTTCCAACAAGAATATCAATTCTGTAGAAGATTGCAGAAAAAAAGTACCTGGTTCTTGGACTAAAGGGCAAATCCAGAATTTCTAGAGACGGTAATTGCAGAAAAATAGAAAATATACTCAATAAAAATAGAAAAACAGTGAGAAATCTTAACACGGGCTTATTCCGATTGTAAACAAGTTTTTCAATTAACTTTATTAGGCATTCCAAAGACCTGTCAAATCAAAATCAATATGGCGGCTGTTGGCACACATTGCATTTCCTCATGAGCGACAATAGTCAGTAAGCTTATTATTTCACAATTTAGGATTCTGCTACTGGTTTTTGATCCAGTATTCTTAGAAAACACAGTTTAGGTTTTCATGGAAGCAATAAAAACTTCAACAGATTCAAAATATTTGTGGGACTCCCAAAGTGTTATAAGCCTACATCTGAATTTGGGAATGAAAGGTGAAATTTGAAACAATATATGCGCACATTTTTTTGGTCAAAAATATTGATTGAGGTATCTTCCAGAACTGGTATCTTCCAGAACTGGACATAAAAATTTCAATTTAATTATGGCCAAACCAGCCCCTCAATACCTCAAATACCACCGCCAAAAAAAAATACATTTATTTACCAACGTCTATGTTTTTCAACATCAGCATCTTTTGGTAATCACTTATCAGTTATAATTGCACGAGTGCATAAAAATTACCGATAATTTTGCAAGAAAGCGTGATATCTAAAAATTGCAAGTTTATTTTCATATTTTGGCGAAAGTGCCCGAGTCCGAAGGACGCGGGCTCTTTTACAAAATATGAAAATAATCGAATGCAATTGTATAGGATATCACGCTTGAATGCAAAATTATCTGGTCATTTTTATGCACGAATGTAATTCTATGTTTTTCAACATCAGCATCTTTAGGTAATCACTTATCAGTTATAATTGTACGAGTGCATAAAAATTACCGATAATTTTGCAAGAAAGCGTGATATCTAAAAATTTCAATTTTTATTTTCATATTTTGGCGAAAGTGTCCGAGTCCGAAAGATGAGGGCTCTTTTACAAAATATGAAAATAACCGAATGCAATTTGTATAGGATATCACGCTTGAATGCAAAATTATCTGGTCATTTTTATGCACGAATGTAATTCATTGGAATATTTCACGAATAAAGAAATTCTCAAGAAAATGTTTTTTGTTCATTTATACTTTCCTCCATAGATTGTATGGAGTACTCACCTAAACGCGAAATGTTTTTCTATTTTTGAAGTCTATCTAACATTTATTTGTGTTGTTTACTGACGTCTAGCGATACGGGTTCAAACAAGGGGGAAACAACTCTTCAAATAGGTGTACATCCAGAAATTCAAATATTTTAATACCACTTTCAGTACCTGAATATCTCAAATATATTTCAATTATTTCAATATCAGTTTCAGTATTTCAGTATCCACAAATACCGCTTCATACTTTAAATACTACTTTAATCTCAAGAATATCCACTCCATACTTTGAATATTAATTTCATTATCAAAATACCTACAATATATTCGGAATATTTCAATATTTGTCAGTCTCTTTCACTTTAAATATTGTTTTTATCACCAAAATATCTGTCTTGATATTTCAATACAGTTTGAATGTTACGATATCCTTTTCAGTCTTCCAAAATATTTGAAATTTTTGGTGTACAATTCAGTCTACAATCGTTTCATTCGTTTTGCGCCGGGTTAACCGACAATGATTCTGACATAATTTGGTATTTATTAGTGTGTGTGTGTAGCTTGCAGGTTGATACAGGTAGTGAAGCAAATTTGAAGTGAACTAGTGAACTTGATACTCAGTTTATTTTTTCTTACTGAGACCAAGTCTTTTTGTGATTCCTTCTACATTTATGGTCATGTCATTTATGAAGTTTAATATTTGTTCCACGCGTCTTTTCAAGCGTTTCACGGTACAAACTTTGAGATTTGTACATAGTATAGATATTATTAGTGAATAAATAGAATTTGTAGTATGGGTTTCGGTCGGTGCGGCGTCCGTTGACGACGCTGTAATAGGTTTAAGATAAACATTGGAGGGAATGCATCGAGGGATGCACGGACATGATCATTAACTGAATAGAATGGCGTTTTTGCTTTCGCAGGTGGTGTCTCAGGGCCAGTAAAGCGTCGGGCCTTCTGGGTGGTTTGAGCGCACGACGTAAGGAAAATCAGATAACATTTGCGTGTACGAATAAATCTGAAAAATATATTTAGCAATTATCGTAGAAAAATAAATATGAAAAAATATTCAGCAATAAACAAAAAATATTTGTGAAATTAGGAAAAAATGTTTGTGCCTATATTTTAATTCGTTTTTGCGACTTGAATTCCAGAAATTAATTTTGTTCACACTCTGCGGGATCTGTATCTATTATAATCGGCATGCTATGAGTTATTGAAAAATAGTTGAGTTTTACTGAATATTACTGCTAGTGTTTTCGCAATAAATCGTCTTTTATTTTTATGGGAGTAAGTGATGGTAATAAAAGCAAATAAGTACAGTCATATATTTTGATTTTGGAGGTTTTTCACGAGAAATCAAGGAATTTCAGAATCCGAATCAGTACATTAAATACTTTCATTGTCTTAAATATATTTTGAATATTTAAATACTGTGTTTTTTTTTCAATATATTTTAAATATTGTTAATTATCAGATATTTAAAATATGGTGTACATATTTTGGGTAGTTGTTTCCCCCTCGGTTTCAAATGTGTTGTTATGGTGACTTGATACAATGCAATTACTGCTGTTAAGTTTTCGATAATTGCATTGCTCTTATAGGACATTTTATATATGAGGGAAATATTAATTTCAGTTTCATTCTTCGCCCTCACTAAAACTCCAGAAACTGTCAGAAATTCAATATTTACTACCAAAGGACAAGCAACACAATGATACTCATATGGGGTATGCTAGTTTGTGTGCCAACAACCGCCATTTTGTGTCACGTGATATGGTTTGCCTAATTGTATGTTGACTGGCACCATTCAATATTCAAATTTGGGTCAGTCGATGAAGTCTTGACAGTCGTTGCCTTTTTTCGAACCGCATTAAATATAAAGTGATACTTTCGAGGCTGTTGAAAACACAAACTGCCGCAAGTGCATCAGATGCGTCGCAAAATCTTGAATTACACTAGACTGTTAAAAAATAAAATCTTTAAATACTGATAACTATCATTGAATAGTATAGTATTGATGAATCAATTCGTATTGTAGAAGTATTATGGCAAACGGTGTCGTTCAATTAATTTATAGGCAAAATCAGGGAGTATAATTATAAAATAGTTAAGGCTTTCGCGGGCGAGATTATTAGTATAACTACTTCTCTTCGGGCTTGAAGGCCGTCGTTTTTTGGAATTTCTTCCTGACGTTTCGCTAGCGCGACTAGTAGTCATCGGAGATGAGTAAACCTCTGAAGAAGCTGGCCACTCGCGCTAGCGAAACGTCAGGAAGAAATTCTAAAAAACGACGGCCTTCAAGCCCGAAGAGAAGTTATACTAAGTATAATTATAATTGGAATGCAATGTTGATAATACATTGAAGTGATATTAGATAATCGAATTCCAAATCATCTTCTATGATATATTTTATCCAACTCTATTCAATAAGAGGCTGTGATAATAAAAGTCTAACAGCCGATTGCACCGACTTTTTCTTATGAGAGCTTTGAGGTAATGGCCCATTAAAAGTCCATTAACGCAATGAAGCGATTGCACCATAGTTCAAGAGATTATTGAACAACCATTATTGAACCCTCACCACACTTAAAGAGCCCCTTTGTTGATGGTCTCGTAACGAAAAGTCGGTGCAATCGGTTGTTAGTCAAGTTGTATATGAGATTCCTACCTATTGAAACCAACGCAAAAACTGCTCCTAACTCACTTTGCTATGGTAGTTAAAATTCTGTGTTAATGGAAAAAATGAATTTTGTATCCTCAATATTCATTTTCAATCGCAATATTAAGCGATCACTTACCTTCAACTGCATTTTGTAAAATAGTAACACTTTCTTTTTCATTTTCTCTTCGTTTCTCTCTTTGGTGATGATCTGCGTTTGTGATGGGCGTTTGAACCCTTTTGTAGTAAGTAAATTTTGACAATTGATATGTGCATGGAACGCAATCGAAGTGTAACTTTGTGTTTGTGTTGTTTCTGTTGTAAATAATTTTGTTGTGTGATGATGCACTTGTATAGTGGGTACTACAATTTTTTTTTTCAAACGTCAAAAGTGTATGACTTCCGCAACTGACAAAACAAACTTGATTTTCTTTTCTAACCAAATTCAAATCCCATTTCTTACTTACGCTCTTCTTTAATGCCACGCAGTAGAGGTATCAATTTTTAATTTTTGGCTTAATTTAGGGGCATGATATACACATTGACATAGGGTATTGGCTGAATTATCTTACTGTATTCCTTGTGATTTAATTTAAATTTCCGAGGATCTGCATTTTCCACGTTTGAAAAACTAGCATGCACATCAGGATTCAAATTTTTAAGAGGCGCCACCATATTTAAGTGGACATTTTTTGAGAAACATGATCTACAACTCTTAAATAATGTCGATATACCTGTGATAAGATGCCTAGGAAACCTTGGTGTATCTACCAATACCTGAATAATTTTGGGATAAACTTGGCGAAAACCGATTGCTTGATTTTTAAAATCATAAAAACTTCAGATTGCTATTGCCATATACCATATGAAGCTCAATTTTCATTAGAGAGAAATGTGCAACGGAATATTCTACTACTGTTTATTATTTGCCTACCGAGATTTTGACAGCCCTGACAGCCAATCAAATGCGTTTCAGAAAACGTGCATGTAACGTGGAAACCTACAGTTAACAACCTGTCAATCCTGCCAGTGTCACCTGCTACCTCTACAAGCTTTAGTGTTTTTATATCAGTTTGTAAGACTAGACCTCGATTCCGAGAAAATATACTTTGCCCATTCACCTGAGAATGTACGACCAAGTTGCCTTCTGTTGAAGAAACATGCTAGTGTATTGAAAGTGATAGACTGTCTTGGAATTGGGGATACACACATTAGTTAGTCAGTTATGCAACGCAACGGTTCAAAATACCTATCACATCGATATTTCCTTTATTTGAAAAATACTTTTCAATCTCTCATTGGTAAGAGCTATAGATGTTTCCTCCTCTATATAAGACTTTCGCTCAAGCTGAAACGAATAAAATTAGCTACGACGCTACTACATTCATGTTATTTTTTTTGGGGTGATTTGTTTTATACTTACCTACCTTAGGTACTGAATAGAGACGAATATCTGGATCCCCAGATTTTGACTGTCCATACAAAATACAAAATCTTCTACACATCGTGACAAAGTACTTGTAATAACTTCAAAACTTATTCTACTTTTATAGACTTTTAAACTGTTGAATGCGAAGAAATGATTTCAGATACTTTTCATTGACAACAATAAACCTCAGAGTTCAGAGTTATGTCAATCTGACAAAACCGACATTCGACAGATTTTTTAAAATTCTCATATAACGCCCCCTATACAAAAATTAGAAAGCTTTCGTAATCGTCGATTATTTTTCGCCAAGAAATTCTAAACAATATCGAATCACTAGATACACCAGGGTTTCCTAGGCTTCTCAACCTGTGAATAATACCAAAATACATTTCTACCAACTTTAGTGACCTAAAATCATGAAAGGGCGATAGACTGAACTAGTACCCATCTGAGTTTTAGTTAGCATTTGGTATAATCAAAGTTGGTAATTATTTTTTTTTTCATTTAACGAAATGTTTTGGATATACCTACGTAGAAATTTTTTCGAAATTGCGTCATGTTACTTCCAGCACCTTTAGTTAACTAAAATTAGCAAAGGGCGATAGACTGGGCTGGCACCCATCTGAGATCTAGCATTCGGTGGAACTAAAGTTGGTAATTTTTTTCATTTAACGAAATATGGTGGATATACCTATATGATTTTTTTTGCGAATTAATCATTAAGCTTTCTGACAGAACCGGTTAAACACACATGACAAATCAACATATATCAAAAACAGCAATACCTTGAAATCACAGAATTTAATTTGGAATGTCAGGTCTAATTAATATTTTTTTTTCCAAATCATTGGGTGAAATTTCCTTACTGAATACCACGCAAGCTTAAATTATTACCGGAAGTCTTCTTATGGGTACGAATATTTAAAAAATTATAATATAATTTTCAAAATATTCGTGCCCTCTAGAAAATTTCAGGAATTAATTGAAGCTCTTGCGATATTAAAAGTGAATATTTATTTCTTCAAAACAAAGCAAATATATATGTACGTAAATGGTGTATTTTTTCTATGAATTCAAACAACTGAAATGGCATCTATTTTATATGAATGAAATCAATGGTTTTATTAGTTTCATTTCAATTCTTGATGCTTTATTTTCTCACATCTGTTGGATCAAGTGGAGGTTACTTTAATATTAATATCAACTGACATATCGAATAAAATCTCTACAATGATGAATTGTTTATCGTTTGTTGTTTGTTAATTAACTTTGTGAGATTCATTGAAGCATGTGCATGTACTACTACTGGTGACCATTTATAGCTTGTGTAACAGGTCATTTTCATATTCGCCAATTGTGAAGTTCATATTTACATCGTCCCAGAGAATATATGAAAAAAATGGTCACACCAGTTAACTGTTATTGTGGGTTGCATTGGGCATGAGTTGCAGTAAATCTATTTCATGATAGGAAGTGACTTAGATAGCTGGAATATTTTCATAACCAATTATTCTCGTATACACTTGTTAGTCATTATTCAATGCAATTCATTTGAACGCGATTCAATTTTTTTCTGGGCCTGTTTGCTAATGCTTTCTGTCTTTTCATGCAAACAGAAGCTTTCTGAAGTCTGTATGGCAATAAAGGTATGTGCTTATCTGCTTTCATCCAATCATTCAATTATATTTTCATTTCTGAAATGTTGTTCATCTGCTTTTTGTGTATAGTTATTGATGATTGACTCTTACCCCAGATTGGGCGCTAACCCATAGACATTTCGTTTGAATGAAAACCAATGACAATATCTGTTCACTTTTTCTTATTTTCCTATTGTCTAATTGACTGGAATTCAACTTTCCCACTCAAGTATTGTCATTTTCGAATTGAGATTTGAGGAAATATTACAAGGATATAATAATAAATATTCACACTTTATAATGTAAATTTATTTTCGATCCTGTCATCGAAAAAACCACAATCTAATTTAGGAGGAAATCTAGGGTACTTATATAATTGAATGTTGAGAGAACCGTGTCAAATGAGGATTTAAATATATGCTTTCTTTGCCCTCTCAACAAACGTGTCATTATACACAAAAATAAACGTAATGTTCTATGGGTTGGTATATTTTGTATATGATGTAGATCAGAAACAAATATTTATTTGGTGGAAATCATGTTGAAAAAAATGATATCTTTCATATCACAGGATTATATTGAACATAATGATGTTAGTGACCAAAAAAAATGCAATATACATTTGTTTCGAATTTACGGGGCATCAAAATGTTTATTCAACAATGAACATCCGAGTGAGTTACTGTGTTTTGCTAAGATCAAAGTTTTTTTCAAGAATGCTGCCTTGTCTGATGGAAAGGAGGATCTAAGCGAATTGCCACCGAATCAAAGGCGGAAAAAGCTGACGCTCAAGGTGGAAGAATTGAGGAATAAAGTTGCTCAAGAGACTGCAGCCAGAGATGGCCTTATGAAAATGAAAATAGTTTATGAAAACAACCCCGCTCTTGGAGACCCGAGGACCATTGAAAGTAAGATACACTTGTAGTTTGGTTTATAATAATAACAATAATTTTATTGTCCACCAAGAAACATAATGCAGTATATTCAAAAAGCAATCCTAAAATATGGGAAAAAAGTGTAACCTAAAACTGGAAGAGAAAAACAATAATAGCAATTGTTTACTTCTGTATGTATAACTGTCTCCGTGATCGATGAGTCGATAGATGAAGAAGAATTCATATAAATTAAGCTTTGGATAATAACTCTACAATTTCTCCACAATGACCAAGTTGATAATGTCACTAAAGTTAAAACCTCACCGTGCATATGGCCGTAAGTAATTCTATCTTTCACGCCTGAAGCGTGACGGTTCCGTTAAAATGCTCGTTTTGTCCACATTGCACGCTGCAGACGATTTCATTTCTACTACCGCATCCTTTACACGGTCCCAATAATGAATCTATTATAATATATTTTCCAAACCTCTTGAAATCATACTTGAACAATAGAACACAGTATGTTACATACAATGGATTTTAACAAAACTAGATTGCAACCAGTGGGACAGTGGAGTTCCCCAAGGTTCCAACTTGGGGCCATTGTTATTCTTGATATTTAAATGATCTCTGCGAGACACTAGATTGCAATAACTTAATGTTTGCAGATGATTGAAGATTATATGTTTCTGTTTCTAATTTGGTTGATTGTATTATCCTACAGGAACAAATCTCTTTACATGATTGGTGTTGAAAAAAATCTACTTTTCTCAAATATAACTTAATGTGAACTATTGACACACAAACCCACACAAACGAAATTACTAAATCAGCATATCGTTCCATCTTTAGAAATTGTAGAAACTTTAATGATATTTCTGCACTCTCATCTTTTCGCTTCGGTCTAGCAGGTCTAAACTAGAATATGGATCATTAATATGGAATCCCATTTATAAATCAATCGTCAACAAGCATAAAGTCCAAAAAAGTTTTTAAAGTTCCTATGCTTCAAGGTTGATGGAGTTTATCCTTCATGAGGATCTGATTATGCGAATATAATGAGCAAATTCGATTTTGTACCTTTAGAAAAACGCAGAAATCAAGCATCCATTATATTTCCACAAAAGCTTTTGAATGGTTAGGTGGACTCCCCTGTACTATTATCACAAATAGGTTTTCATGTGCCGAGATTGGAGTCTAGATCAAATACCACTTTCAAGTGCAAAAGAGCTCAAACAAATATTATGTCTACAGCTCTAATTAATGTGACATTTTTAGTGAATTGGGACATAAATCTCGAGCACATTCTAAAAGTAATTTGGGAATCAATAATGGATGTAATTTTTATTTTTATGGTGTATCCATGCCATCTTTAGTATGTTTAAACACTTTTACTATACTTTTAATTATATTCAAGGGCGCCGTTTCTTGAGGGCAAGGGGGGGCGGGGATTTTTCCGTCCATACGCCGCGTAAGACACGATATCGACTTAATTTTAATTTTTGGTGATACTTCGAGCGCTATGAGCACTTTTTTTGAATTGTTTTTGTGGAACTCACGTAATTCGGTCTCCTTTACAAAAAATCCCAATGAAATTTTCTGCAGTCTCGTATATTTTCGGAGATACAGGTCCATTTTGTTTTGTCAAACTTCACAATTTTCCACATCAAATTTATATTGTTTGAACAAACAAAATTTGTCCTTCTGATCAAACACCACTCACTCTTTTATTCACTCGTTTAACATTTTCAAGTGGAAAAAAACATTTTTTTTTTCAAAAAATGCAACTTTCTCAAAAAGTCAACATGAATACATTCAGTTCTCAACAATAACAATGAGAGCGGCAACACTGCAAATACATCACTTTCGATTGTCATTGCACTATGACATCACAACAAATTGGTTATGGTTTGAAAATAAATGCATCTTTTGAAAAACTAATGGTTCTTCTGCTGGAAAATGTTGAAAACGAGTGAATAAGAGAGTGAGTGGTGTTTGATCAGAAGAAGGACAAATTTTGTTTGTTCAAACAATAGAAATTTGATGTGGAAAATTGTGAAGTTTTACAACAAAATGGACCTGTATCTCCGAAAATATACGAGACCGCCGAAAACTTCATTTGGGTTTTTTTGTAGAGGAGATCGAATTACGTAAGTTCCACATAAAAATTTAAAAAACAGTGCTCATAGCGACCGAAGTATTACCGATTTTTTTTAACCACAGTCGTGAGTATTGTCCAATTATTGGGTAAAAGTCTGTTATCCGGTCACCCGAGCTTTTTTTTTTAATTTTTTTTCAACTTAGTAATTTGAGCCGCTGAACACGAATCTGAGAAACGTGGCGCTCGCCCTTCGTTTCGGAGTTAGAGCCCAGGGAAACAGGGTTTTCAGGGTTGACATTTATGTTTGTTTATTCAGCCAATTCCGCTCGAAATTCATCCTTCTTTTTATCAGCACAATATACACATTTTATACCACCTTCTTCATTAATTTCCAAGAGAATTATGAGCATTTTTCCATTTTCCACTACAAAACTCTAAAAGGAAAATCATCATAGAAATTCGAGGTTAGCAAAACAATAGAACGCGCGTTCTATTGTTTTGCTAACCTCGAATTCTTTTGACGATTTACCTTTTAGAGTTGTCTAATGGAAAATAGAAAAATGCTTATAATTCTCTTGGAAATTGATGAAGATGGTGGTATAAAATGTGTATATTGTGCTGATAGAAAGAAGAAGGAATTTCGAGCGGAATTGGCTGAGTAACAAACATAGGCGTAAAACCCCGATTTCTTGTCTTTGGGGGGCCGTATCTCCGAAACGAAGGGCGAGTGCCACGTTTTGATTTCAGATTCGTGTTCAGTGGCTCAAATTACGTGAGTTGAAAAGAGAAATTTTTTTAAAAAAGCTCGGGTGACCGGATAACAGACTTTTACCGTTTATTGAGTAACTGGTTCCAAGATTTTCATTTCAAAGTAATATTTCAAAAAAATGTGCTCCCCCCACATTTTCTGTAACGGCGCCCATGACTATATTGTAATTGCTATCTTTTGAAACTTGCCTTGTAAATGGTTTCTGTTGGGCAATAAATGCTATGTTATTATTATAATACTCAGATTCGGCTGTGCTGTGACAAATCGCTCAAAATTTGAAAAATCTTCAGGTCAATTGAACGAATGCAGCCACAGATTGGAGAAGCTCCAGCAAGACTTGTTGAGGTATCAGGGCTACCTCGACGATGCCGTTAAATCGATACAGTCCGGTCAAAACAACCCTTCGTTGACGAATTCTCCCAGGCTATTGAACGGATCGAGGCATCATCGAAACTCGGGAGGCAGCGCGGCCGAAGAAGAATCGCTCAGCAGGTCTGCGAGCGACAGTAGCGTCACCAATCCCACTTTGAACCACAACAAAAAATCTGCACCCGGCACGCCGCAACTTAATAATCATGGGTGGGTTATTTTTTTTCTGTTGCAATTTGCTTGTTTTTGTTCCGTGGTGAACGGTATTCGCTTTCTCTTTTGCTTTGGTATTTATACAAGGGTCACCATTTAAAACGAAACATATAGAATATGATATTCTATGTGCATTTAAAAAAAAATGGTCTTACGCGTTATTACATTGGTCAAGGGTGTTGAATATTTCATGTGTTTATGTTGGCAATTCTGTTCTGTTGGCAACACTGGATATAAGTAGATAGTAGATGAGGCATTCATTCTATATATAATTTCATAGAAGACAAGTTGTAACTTTATGTAGTGTACGAAGTGTATAAAAACTCTTAAAAACCCGCCCCAAGGGGGGGGTCAATACGATTTTCAACACTGCAACCTGCAACTTTAACCCTCTAGCCAGCATTCTTATACAATTCTTTTCCCTAGGTCAATTCAAACATCTGTGTAAATAATTACATACAATTTGAATTACATTTCATCATTAGTATTTTGATGGTCAAATAATAATTAGATCCATTACATAATTAAAAACGTATCTCTGAAAATATCCAGCCGAATTTCACAAATGAGATATCATTTGAAAGAGAAACAAATGCCCCTTTTGAAAATGGTATCTCTTGACGCCTTGTTCCATTTGGAATAGTACGGGTTGGTCCCACCCTTCCTGGAGGGTTGAAAATCGTATCAAAAACCTTCCCTTCAACCAATATAATCACAATATACGACCGATTTTTTTAAATTGAACGTGAAATCAGATTGTTTTTTCGAATGGTGACCCTAATATTCGGAAATGAAGAACTGATTTCCACTTTACAAAGGTCGTTCTTTGAGTATTATAGGTATTAATAAGATATAAGATTTGTTAGAACATGACACAATGAGACAATTCATTAATGAGAATTATACGAAACCATTTTCATTCAGTTTTAATTTTTTTGACCTGAAATAAAATTTATTGCTAAAATTGCCAATCACACAAATTCATTTGCGATCCATTGATTTATTTTTTGCTTGTAGGTACTTGGGGGGTGGATCTGAACACTTACTAATTAATCATTAAGGAATATTCAATATGTACAGTGTACTCATCTAAAGTAGAAGCACCCTTCTGAAACATATATTTCTCAACCGATTGGATTTATTACTATTTCAGACAGACATTCAAAAGGTCTACTAGAAACCTAAACTTCATGAATTAGTCTTCTTTTAAATGTCAATAATAGAAAAAAATTAGTAGCGATTTTTTTCTAGAGATTTAACCACAACACTCAGTTCAGGTTGTTTTGAAATGGTTTCTGTTAGAATTTCAAAATCGGTTAGTTGTTAAAAAAATTGAAATTTCGAAAAATAAGCCATTTATTGATCCCATTTGGAATACTCCACTAATCGCTCCTTTTTTCAATTTTAACAGTGAAAATGTTTGAACAGTATACCTATTTCTTCACTTTCTTACTTAAACAGGCGATCTTTTAATTGAGTATTGATTTTGAAATCCTAAAATGAAACTAACTCACTAACTCCGAATTTGCTTTAAATTTTCTATTCATTGTCAGAATGTAAGTGACACTGAGCTGTCTTAACTTTTCATTCAAGGAAAAATTTAGCTGGTCAACAAATTTTTATGAACGAGACCGAGCATGCTTTCACAAAGTTTCGATTTCTCATTCTAATCGTTTCAATACATTTCGCTGATGAATTTTCTAAGGACAAATCATCTTTTATATATTTTTTTTCAATTAGTCTTGTTTATTGGATGTCGTTTTTGACCTCAGTAGATTCCTTTAGCTGGGGGATGGTTGGGGTTAGATCGAATAACTGAAACCACTTTTGTTATTGCCGACGTTTCGACTTTTATAGAGTCATTCTCAGGGCAATACATTTCTGGTTTTCTTGCCGATTAAAATAAAAGTAAAAGGACATTTACATAAAATGAAAACTACCCAGTTTTCAATACTGAAAATACAAGTGTATTTCTGATGATGACTTTATAAAAATCGAAACGTCGCCAACGAAATGCAAGTGATTTCAGTTATTGGACCTAACCCGAAGCATTCCCTAGCAAAATAGTCTTGTTTACTTTTTCATTCTCATGTTAAATTTCCATTAACATTTTTGACATAGTTGTTCCAATAGCCCCGAAAGCGGTTTGGGCAATTCTCACACCTCTCTTCCGGGAGCTGATTCGGATCCAGATCAGTACGACGGACACGGAGGCGAAAGTGAATATTGCGAAGCCGATTCAACTTTACCTTCTCTCGGGATATGTAAAGCGCTCTATCCATTTGAAGGTGAGATTAATCGATAAATTACCATCTACATTTTTCCTGCGCCTTGATCGATTTTAGATTTCTAATAGCTGTTTTTTCCCGGAAAGTAGAATTCATTTATTTATTTATCGACAAAAAAAACCTTCCAAACAACGAGTTCTGGTATAAAGAAGATAATACATCGAATATAAATGTGTTCAAATGAAAAGTAACAATTTCAACGACTTTACACATTTATTGATAAATGAACATCAGTATGACAGCAATTTTACTAAGTTTTTTCAAGAAAATATTTATAGATTTTTGATTTTTCATATCATCTGAAAGATTATTGTAAGTTCATATACAACTAGATACAGGATTGTTTTTGCCTTTATTTGAATGAATGTTATTTAAATGGAAATTATTGGCATTTCTGATATTTTAATTATGATTTTTATTAATTCTATTACCTTTCTGTACATTATTTGTCGGTTTGAATGCAAATTTTGCTCTGATCGCTGTCGAATGCATTTTTTTTTTGGTTTTCAATAACATACATTTTGTTTTAACAACATTTTTTCAAACCATTATTCTGAACCCACCTATAAATAATATAACTACTTTTCTTCGGGTTTGAAGGCGGTTGTTTTTTGGAATTTCTTCCTAACGTTTCGCTAGCGCGAGTGGCCAGCTTCTTCAGAGGCTTACTTTCGATTTCATAAGGTTTATATTGATGCGGGTAGTCTGGAGTGTTAATTACTTCTGTCGGATTCCGGAAATAATCATCATCATTAGTTGCCGCACTACCTGTCGTGATTTCATCAGTTATTCTTGATTTCCTCAGAATGGGATTCCAAATTCTGTTTAGACTCGACGCTTCTTCTTTTCTGTTGAAATTGTCCGTATGTTTTTGGACTGGTACGGGAGGCAATAGAGATCCAAAAACATACGGACAATTTCAACAGAAAAGAAGAAGCGTTGAGTCTGAACAAAATTTGGAAATCAAGAATAACTAATGGAATCACGCCTTCCTTACGAAATCGAAACGTTTAGTCATCGGAAATGAGTAAGCCTCTGAAGAAGCTGGCCACTCGCGCTAGCGAAACGTTTGGAAGAAATTCCAAAGAAAGACGGCCTTCAAACCCGAAGAAAAGTAGTTATACTAAAAACCTCGGCCGCGAAAGCCTCAACCATTTTGTCACCTATAAATAAATAAATAAATAAATTTGTTCATATATATGTATTTTTTTTGCCTTTTTTTTCAACTCCCTGTATAAACATGTATGTTTCTTGGGATCATTAAAATTATTATCATTAAATAATTCCAAGTTCTTCATTTAAGACAGTTTTCAATGTCATTTCCAATCAGATAGATGAGTGTATTATCCGCAAATAATTGACTTTTACATTTATTTACATATTATATTGAAAAAATAAAGAAATCTATTGTTCCATACCTAATATATAATGCCTTCATTGTTTCTCATATCAGATACCTCATTACAGTTTGGTCTTCATGCTCTAAAAAACAAAAAAATATAATATATCGTTTAATGAACAGAGCAATAAAGGTTATATTCAGGAAACCGTGGGATACTCCTGTAGATTCATATAAAGCAACAGATAATAATGAGTTTGGATCATCTAATTGATAAAAAATCTAAGTATATATAAATTAACAAAACATCTTCAGAAATGTAATATAAAACTGTCAAAAAATTATGATTTACATGGCCACGATACCAGAATATCGAATAGCTTTCATTTAAATATGATTCGATTCAATGAAGGAAAAAATAACCCCGTTTCATCAGCATTAATAACTTTCAATGAACTACCAGAAAAAATAAAATCATCCAAATCCATTCATATTTTTTCAAAAAAACTTGAAAAATATTTGCTTGCATAATGATGTCCACCAAATTATCAAATGAATATTATACTCCAATTTATTATTTATATTACATAATTTTATGATGTTTTTGTTTTGACTTCCTCGTACCGGAACCCTGTTCTGTCTGGAATCTGTATATTGAATAAATAAGTTAAAAAATAAATTATTTTATATCATCGATAAAAATAATAAAAATAAATTTGGGCCTAAAACTGCTTCCTGAGGAACTACAAATATAATATTTTTCATAGATGTAAAGTATGATAATTGACCAGTTCACTGTATTTCCAGCCACCAGTGAGGGAAGTATAGGAATGACACAAGATGAAGAGCTGCAGTTGATAGAACTAGATCAAGGAGATGGATGGACACGGGTACGTAGAGTCATAGGAGAAACTGAGGAAGGATTTGTGCCAACATCATATATTGAATGTACGTTGTTTAACACTTAGCAAAAATGTAGTTTCGAATTAATCTAAGATACAACTGGAAATTGAATATATTTTTGTAAATTATTTATGCAATATTTAAACTCTCGATGATTTCCTTTTTATTTTAATGTACATTATATATTTTTATATCTGTAGTAATCGAAATTATTGAATTTTTTAGCAAGTGATTATGTTGTATATTATTCCTGTCGAACAAAATAGTGGAAAATGTATTGTTCAATTGTGACAAATAATATTTTTCTGCTTTGCAATATATCGACTCCGAGGTGAAAATATTCGTAGATCAGGCTTAGCACAATCTTTGTCTGTTGTGAAAAGTCAAACTGATGTATAGCCAGAGAAAGGCGTTCTTATTGTTATTCTGTATGTATATAGAATGCTAAATAAGATAAACAATTGATTACTATTAATATTCAGCAAGTATTTCGATGTAATATAATGAGATTACCCAATGTATCGTTTTTTTTTCTTTTATATAAAAAGTTATTCAACGCGGGGTTGATTTTTTGTTGATGTGGAGACGAGTTATACCCTTAGTCTCGATACAATATTTAATGATTTTGCAGTATTGTTTCTTATAAACTTGAAGTTTAATATCTATAATTATAGTTCAATAAATGTTATGATTAGTGTACAATTGCCTTAGCCATGTGAATGCTTATATTTGCAATATATTATATTCAATTCCTACATTGGGATATTTGAATGATTTAGTTCATTATTGGACATAAATATGCTATCAATATTATAGCAATTTACCACTTGTTTCTCTATATGGTGCTGCAATGTGAAAGCTTATCATTTTATAATGCACAACCAAACTTGAAACGAATATTCAGCAACTTTATTAATATAAGATGAAATATATGCAATACAGATAATGTTGAACCTTGAGATATGTATTTACTTCAATTTTATGTTATGTGATATCATTGTGTGCTGAGAACAAAGCTCCATATAGTAAAAAAATTACTGAATAGTCGAGGATATTTCCATAAAGTGAATAAAAAGTACTAAGAAATTAAATGCTAGTGAATCAAAGGTTTTTCTCTCCGAACACTTGTAGAGAATGGAAAGTAATAGATAGCCCAAATAAAAAATCATGATTGGTAAATGTATGTATTTTTTTGGTCTATGTGATCAATGAGAAAATATAAATAACTCCAACTGATCAATTGAAACTAATGGGAAATAACTTCTGTTTATTTTGATTGTGTATTATAGTTTGGTAAGTATTGTGTGAAATCCAAGAGGTAGGTAGGTATTATAAGAATGAACTATTGCTCAGCTTTTAATCAATGGGTATATGTGTCAAAGCCTTTGTTTTTAAGGACATTTGTTGCATGAACGTAGCTATACAGCTGCTTTTTTTTCAAGAAAAAGAAAATTTAATTTTCTCCAAATTAACAAAGTATGTTAGCATCATATTATTTTAGTCAAAAACTAATACTAGAAATCAACAACTTCCTTCTCTTTATGACATATTTTCGAAAATATTATTGGTAATATTCATAGAAATCAATTCTGGTCTCAACCACACCTTTATTCACCTTCTACTCTGAAGATGATAGATTACAACAGAAATATTTTGAAATTCTTCAAAAATTGTTTATACTTATTAATTAAATCAGAATAAAACCCATATATGGATTTACAGAGAAAAAGTATCTGGATACTAAACATTTTTTATCTGCAAAAAAATATGCAAGAGTATTTCATGGTTCTTGCAGTGAAATTCTTCATTATTCACAAGAATGTATTTTGTGTTAATAAATCAGTAATTACTACAGAAGAAAAAACATAAGTACCCAAAGACAAATCATGTGAATGATGCTTAATTTTGGGGGTTGTTTGTCAATTAAAAGTCACGACATTTTTTTCTAATATGATTTCTGTATCTACATCAATTAAATCACATGACTTACTTTTTTCTAATTTGATATCTGTATCTCTTATGAATCAGATCTTTCATCTAGTTTCAAAAATTTGCACATTCTCGGATCAGTTTTATGTTCTCTTTTATACATGATGTAGATTTCAAGATTCGTCAGAAATGCATTTTCTTAAAACAATGTTAATGAAATATCATATTCTATTAGCTTCTAATTGGCCAATCAATTACTTTCATTAATCAAGTTTTTTATTTCAAAATTAGAAAATTTATAAAAATTGAATCATATTTAGGAAATTCTATAAAAACTTAATAATTGTGGAGATTTTTTTCTGCACAATGTGCCAAAGCTAAGATTGTTTGGTATGAAAATCGGAAGATGGAGATAGATTTCTTCGCAATATTTGCATTTGCGAATGTTCAATAATGGTTGTGATGTTGTATTGGCTCCTCTTTCAAAATGAATAAAGAGAGCTCGAGCTCAGCTACACTGTAAAATATGTTTTACAAAATTCATATTTTCTTCTGTTTTCATCACATTCAAACATATCAATTTTTTATATATTGATTTGATTTAACGATATTTACCCTTGCAACTTCTATTGCACTATATATGCTAAGTTTTGACATTGATCATGTAGAATTTCGTTAACATTTGATAAACTGTGTGTATTGTTACTGAAGTCTGAAGTTATGCCCTTTCAATCTTGAGCAGCAAAAAGTTTGAAATTCAGTTACAGACAGTTTAGACGGTAACAAGACTTTCTTCACGTTCTCCATGTATCGAGAACTTTGGGAATGTTGAAATTGATTATATTTCGGAGTGCTAGATTGTTCATTTCCAATTTTCGAATTAGTGTCTTGAATTTTAAAACATATTTATGCATCATATCATATAATCATATTTTGTTACATTGTCCTTAAAACCTGCACAAAAATAGATTATAGAGTGAATATTGTAACTACATGACTGAATCTTGTGAAAATATATTAGCTGAAAAAGTAAGAGTTTGATTCTCAAAACAACTTGGAGCGATTGGGACCATTACGTCCCTTGCAAATACCAAGAAGGATATTGAATGATATCTGAATGACAACAGTGCAGGATTATTTGGAATATTTCTCTCATATATAAAATGTCCCATAAGAGCAATGCAATTATCGAAAACTTACAGCGGTAATTGCATTGTATCAAGTCAGCATAACAACACAGTTGAAACCGTATCGCTAGACGTCAGTAAACAACACAAATAAATGTCAGATAGAATTCAAAAATAGAAAAACATTTCGCGTTGTGGTGAGTGCTCCATACAATCTATAGAGGAAAGTATAAATGAACAAAAAATTACGTTTCCTTGACAATTTCTTTATTCGTGAAATATTCCAATGAATTACACTCGTGCATAAAAATGAACAGATAATTTTGCAAGAAAGCGTGATATCTTATACAAATCGCATTCGGTTATTTTCATATTTTGTAAAAGAGCCCGAGTTTGAAGGACTTTCGCCAAAATATGAAAATAAACTCTTGCAATTTTTAGATATCACGCTTTCTTGCAAAATTATCGGTAATTTTAATGCACTCGTGCAATTATAACCGATAAATTGTTTTGGGTGATACAAGGGCCAGAATTATTTTCCAACTATGCAATATTGGACACACTGGTTTCGGGCTTAAGGGTCCATCATCAATGAAAGTAGTTCTCAACTAACAATTTGGAAGTCGCTGGTTTCCATTATTCCAAATTTCCCCAACAGCTGTATTATATATCAAAAAAGACTGAAACGGACAAGGAGCAAATTAGCCGTCATCGCAATTTACTGACCAAAGACGAGGATTTTGTTTACATAACAAGTTAAAACTTCACGTAGTCGGCAAGTGTACTTGAAATCTGGAGATAGTCGATCAACTTTGAAGGATACTGTCTCAACTACCTACACAGTGGAATGAGGGGCTAACATGTCAAAAAACAACTACTCTCGTTGAAACTTTCGTAGAAATCAGTTACACTAATCACCAAACTAATAATATTTGCACTCGACGCTGCTACTGGTAGCAGGTGTTAGGGTAATTGATCTCTAAGAAAAGTTTCAACTTTTACATCAAACGTTCCAATCTCAACGTTTATAAGTACTCTCGTGGCAAATTGCATTGAATAGATATATTCTATGAAAATTTTATACCTACTGATTTTGACAAAATGTACATCAGGCTTCCTTGAAAAGTATTGGGTTGAAAATCTGTATCATAATAAAAAAATCTGTGTCAAAATGGATTTCATTATTAAAAGATTATGGGTATATAAGTGTATTATAATGATAGTACGGTAGTAGATAAAATTGTATACAGGGTGTAACTGAATAAGTGTAAAACATTTGAGGAGGTGATTCCTCATCGAAAAAAAGATAGGATCTTTCATATAAAAAAACTTCATTTATTTGAGCGGATACGTGGCTCAATGCGCCGACGTCTAGATGCATGCGTAATGTCTGAAGTCTGAAGGTAGACATATTGAACATTTACTATAATTTCCACATGTTTTGTTATTAATAAATTGGTTTTGTTTATAACCCTTTAATCGTTTAATGCAGGTACTAACTACAAAATAACAATAAATCCAGTTCGCATTTATGACGATGTATCTCTGTAGTTGTTCGTAAAATAATTTGTTGCTGCGAACAGCCCATCGGAAATGAATTTTTACATGGTAAACAAATAATAAGACATAAAGTTACATTGGAAATGAATTTTAAGGGTTGCGTTTTCCACCCCTTACAACCATGGGGTGAACCAAATAAATTACTGGCCAAGTGTCTTTTTGGTAGTACAAAACGTCAGGTTAATTTCAATATTGTAACTTTTTCAGTGCTCGTGAAAAAAGTTGTTATACAAATGTTATGTACCCCCTTTAAGGGGCTGTATCTTAACAAGGGATGCTCCAATGAAGTTTCTTTATATGAAAGATCCTATCTTTTATTTCGATGAGGAATCACCTCCTTAAATGTTTTACACTTATTCAGTTACACCCTGTATACAGTAAAGTGCATACTATACTATATTATAAATAATGATTTAAGTGTCAAGCATACAAACATTTTAAATGATAAAATATATCAGGACAATATGAAATCGTAAAATTAGTCTCAATATATATAAAAAATATATATGAAATATAAAATCGAATGAAGAAATGTGATTTGCTTTGGTGAGCAGAATGTAAAACCAGTCATGCAGTTCAAGGCATGGGTGAATATAAACGAGAAAATTTCAATGATGGATCCTACATCAAATCGTGTTAAACAAATTTGTAAACTCATCAGCTTTTTAACATATTCATATTTTTTTAAACCTTTTACCTGCTTTGAAAATTTTACAGGGTTTGTTCCTTCCACTTCTTTGGAATCAAATTGAACTTTATTATAAATCTGAAGGATTTAGCGAAAGTATTGCATTATGAATGATGTGTCTTGTATTATATTTATTTTGAGGCATATGATTGGAGGGATTTTTTTTGCAAAGAGTAGACAAAAAAGGGTTGTTACTGTCAATATACCCAGTTTTTTTACAGTGGGCGACTTTTCATCAGATTTTGAAATTGTAATCATTCTTATTGCCCTTTTTTCTTCGAATACGATAGGTATCCGATATCTTAAACAAAATTAAAAGCATGAGGATTAGTGATGAGTCATTTTTAAAAATTTCACCGATAAAGATCTAGCTATAATGACGATATTACTTTATGGAAATTATGAAGCCTTAAAGAAGTCATAAAAAGGATTATGGGTGCATAAAACGTTACAAAAATGTTAAAGTGAAGGAGAATATTATATCAAACTTTATATAAAGAACTGGTAAACCGCTGAAGGAGGATTTTACCAATATTTTCGAATGTCACAGTATCAATTTTATTATTATAGATATTAATATAGATATAATAGCTATTTATGTACCGAAGTTATAAAGTAGATGTTTATGCACTGAATGCGACTAACTTAGTGCAGAGGGCCTCTGGCCCAAGAGTTCGTAAGTTGCCTGAGGGCATATACATCTATTTATACCCGTGGTGCATACCAACTTTTAACTAAATCATTATTGCATCAGAACATAAATATTTTCAAGAAAAAACAATAATTCTATTCGATTCTCATTAAATACTAAGGTTGCTGGGGAAACAGTAAAAGTTGAAACGTCAACATGAAGACCGTAAAGTGAACTGTAATGGCCATAAAGTACACTCTTATTTGGTAACTAAATAATAATAGTAGGTAGATTATACCAAGAGTCAATAATGATAACTACTATTGTCGAGGAATTTTTACGAACCGAGATGCGTCAGCGGCGAGGGAGTATTATTCTGGGAGAAATAAATAAGCAGTATTCAACAAAAAACATTTTTATTGGTAAGTTCATTTTTAAAGAAGACGGTCAAAATCAACTGATTTTATTATTGATAAAAAATACACACTGCGGAACTATACGATGAATCTTCAGTAGTAGGACAAGATCGATGATTGCAAGTAGATGCCATAACTGAAAGACATGCTTTGGTAAACAGGAGCAGAATATCTTCTGCCAGTAATCATCTATCTTTCGGACACGGATCACATTCCTCTCCTTATCATTATCTTGAATCCTTCGAAAATTGAATATATACTTATTTTTTTCAAGTCGAATCGAATTATACACTTCGTGTTGTAATTTTGAGGAAAAGAAACTTTCTATTGAATTAAAAAAAACAGGTAAATTCTAATCAATTAATGGTATGAGAAGAGTACAATCCTATTTTTTCAATCACTAATTACATTGCAGTACAAAAGCTAATAATCTAAGTTATCCATATTTACAAGTGTGCGTGTCTGATACTGAGGAACTATAAAAAAGTTTTAGGAAAAGAATAATGACAGAACCATCAAACTATCCAGCTCCATTCTACAAACATAAAAACTGTTTACTTTGAGGTCGAGTGTAATTCAAATAAAGTGCCGAAGCTAAACTGCCGCAAGCAAAAGTGCAATTTTGTAAAAGCTCGCGGTTAAAAGAAGCTACCTAAACTGGAAATGATCGTATGTTAGGTATAACTTTTTGCCATATTTCCTGTATCAATATTGTTTGAAACAATTCAGAAAAAACAACCAAATTGTTGAATATATCCTAGTCGATCAATCATAATTTTCTCGTGTTTCATGTAATTGTTCATAATTAATAATTCGGATTCACATCATTCTTGTGTTCGTTGCTTTCTCGTTGTTGTTCTCGTAATTATTGTTCAGTATTGGTTTTGTTGGTTCAATATATTGTATGCGTTGGTTCATAGTTGTTCAGTTAAGAACGGTAGGAAAAAACAAATATGTTTTTCCTGTGACTGCATTTCTCTTATTTTATAAGTGTACATGAGCATTCTTCATTGGATTATGATATGACTTATTTTCCACGATTCCTGAAATCAGGATACAATAGGAGTCTAACAAAATAATAGAATACTGAAAAGATCAGGACCCTTTATATTCCTACCATTTTGTAAATCTTGATTTCTTCAATCTTTTCAACACAAAGAAACGTTCCTTCAATAGGAGACCACTCTACCAAAACTGAGTATATTTTGAAAACAAATTTTACATTGATGATTCCTGTGAAATTTATTAAACATAACCTCAAAGATCGAGAGAAAAATATATTTTGAAAATTTTTATTTTCTAAAATTTATATATATACCGTGTGACACAGACTCATGGTACACCCCCGTTTTCTCCTTTGTTTTTCCATCTATATTTTTGAAATTCGGAACATTGAATATGCTCACTGAACAGCATTCCTCGACATATCTGAAAGAAAAAAACAACTTCCAATTTTTCCGGAAATGACAACTTTCGATTCTTGAATGGGACACCCTGTATATTGTTACATGATCGGCTAGGGATGATCATGAGGAATCCAACGATACCAGGTTTGATGATGTTATCTCCAATGACTGCGGAGATATCGCCATATATTTTATTCATAAGCTCAATGAGTGGGAGAGAGAATTGGATTGACCCGCCAGAAAAAGTTTCTCTCTCCAACTCGTTGAGCTTATGGATAATATAAATGGCGATATCTCCGCAGTCATTGGAGATAACATCATCAAACCTGGTATCGTTGGATTCCTCATGATCATCCCTGGCCGATCATGTAACAATATACAGGGTGTCCCATTCAAGAATCGAAAGTTGATGTCATTTCCGGAAAAATTGGAAGTTGTTTTTTTCTTTCAGATATGTCGGAAAATGCTGTTCAGTGAGCATATTCAATGTTCCGAATTTCAAAAATATAGCTAGAAAAACAAAGGAGAAAATGGGGGTGTACCATGAGTCTGTGTCACACTGTATATATATATATATATATATATAAAGTGGAGCAACCTGGTCGGTCCAGCTGCATAGTGTGACCAGTCAGGCCAACTAGATTGATATTCGAAGTTTTCAGATTGCTCAAATACAGATTTTCAAAGTAAAATCACTATTCATTAGTATTTGCACTAATCAGAAAACGTTTGGCTAAGGCGTTGAAAAAAAGATATCTGTATTCAGAACCAGGTAGCTCAGTCCAATCAGCAAACGTGTATTTACAAATTTACAATTAACAAGAACAATCACAATGCGAATAAACCTATATGTCAATAAAAATTTTTGGCAATGAAAAAATCAATACTGTAGTTTGAATACAAAAATAAATTAACTGTATTGCTATTATTAAAATCACAATTGCTCCTAGTACCTTCCTTTTGGTTTCACGAATGATCCAAAGGAGAAAACTGGGTGGATCACTACAAAGCACCTTTCATAACATAGTACGAGAATTATATATAGGTATATATTCTTCCAAACTGTTCAAGCATCCTTCAACTTTAAAAAGTAAGGAGTGAACTTTTTTCGAGAATATATCAAATATCAATTGGGAATCAAACTTTCAAATGATATAGTCCAGTAACTGAAGAAACTAGGGAAAGCTGTGAACAAGTCTATGAGTTCTTCACTTGTGGCTCAATTTGTAGGTCGTCACAGATGTTTCCAAAGGACCCAAAACTTAACACGATTGCGTTCATGGCAATGGCCGAAAATGGACCCCCAAACCCAGAAAAATGAGAATTTTCGTTCATACAAAAATTAAAGATCGTCTACAGAAATGACCCTTATCATTTTTTCCGAAAACTCAACAGTTTTCGAGATAAAATGTCAGTTTTTGCCTGAGTTATGAATCAATTCGTCCGCCCGCCTCCAAGCGAATGCATAGACAACAGAATTCCTATAGAGAAAGCGGCAGCTGAAATGAGGAGAGTTTTGGGGCCCTTTATCTCGAAAACAACTGCTGAGTTTTCGGAAAAAATGATAAGGGTCATTTCTGTAGATGAGACGATCTTTAATTTTTGTATGAACGAAAATTCTCATTTTTCTGGGTTTGGGGGGCCATTTTCGGCCATTTCCATGAACGCAATCGTGTTAAGTTTTGGGTCCTTTGAAAACATCTGTGACGACCTACAAATTATGCCACAAGTGAAGAACTCACAGACTTATTCACAGGTTCGTCCCTTCATTTACTGGACTAATAGTTGAATTTATTTACACGAAATTAAAAATACTGCTGGAATACCACAACCTAACGTGACATTCGAGAAAAAGCTATATTAATTAATATATTATTACAAATAGTATTTACAAAATATGGTTATCGCACCACACCGATTGACAATAAGTAGCCGGTATCAAAATAATATCAACCATCGAAAACCAAACAGTATGAAATGAAGCAAAACATTGGCCAATAAGCCAGCATCGACCTCGAAGTGAATTTTCCACTTTCTACATTCTTTGAACTTCAAATCCCACATATACTGAAATAATGTGAAGCGCTTTAAACATCTACTTCATACTTCTAAAGTGAATCAAGACATCTATATGTCTCCATTATTAAATGCATATTAAATACTTAATATCATCAAATTACTATATTATAATTATATAAAATGCAATCAATTCTTAAAATGCTGTAATAATTCTTTATTGATATGTCACATGATCTTTGTTTTGCTGAAATATTTCAAGAGTATTCAAACATGTCTAAGGCTTATATTTAGTATTTCTGTTCAACTTTGAAGCTATATGAAAATATATTTTCTATTAGTATAACTACTTTTTTTCGGGCTTGAAGGCCGTCGTTCTTTGGAATATCTTCCTAACGTTTCGCTAGCGCGAGTGGCCAGCTTCTTCAGAGGCTTACTCATTTCCGATGACTAAACGTTTCGATTTCTTAAGGCGTATTTATATTGATGCAGGTAGTCTGTAGTGTTAATTACTTCTGTCGGGTTCGGGGAATAATCATCTTTATTGGTTTCCGCACTACCTGCCGTGATTTCATTTGTTATTCTTGATTTCCTCAGAATGGGGTTCCAAATTCTGTTTAGACTCAATGCTTCTTCCTTTCTGTTAAAATTGTCCGCATGTTTTTGGATCCCTATTGCCTCCCGTACCAGTCGGCTATGGTAACCCTGGTTGGTGGCAATCAGTTTTGCATTTTCGAACAGAATCCTGTGGTCACCCTCACTCAGTGCGTGTTCCGCCCCAGCCTGCAGTTCCTTTCATGCTCTTTGAGCCTTGTACCCATGGATCTTTTCGTGGTACCGATGTATACCTTCCCACAGGTGCACGGTATGCGATAAACCCCTGCTGCTGACAGTGGGTCTCTTTTGTCTTTAGCCGACCTGAGGCTTTGTTGGATCTTCTTGGTCGGCTTGAAAACCGTTTTTATGTTATATTTCCCCAAGAGTTTCCCAATTCTGTCAGTAACATAAAAACGGTTTTCAAGCCGACAAAGAAGATCCAACAAAGCTTCAGGTCGGCTAAAGACAAAAGAGACCCACTGTCAGCAGCAGGGGTTTATCGCATACCGTGCACCTGTGGGAAGGTATACATCGGTACCACGAAAAGATCCATGGGTACAAGGCTCAAAGAGCATGAAAGGAAGTGCAGGCTGGGGCAAACCGACAAATCGGCGGTGGCGGAACATGCACTGAGTGAGGGTGACCACAGGATTCTGTTCGAAAATGCTAAACTGGTGGCCTCCAACCAGGGTTACCATAGCCGACTGGTACGAGAGGCAATAGAGATCCAAAAAGAGGCGGACAATTTTAACAGAAAGGAAGAAGCATTGAGTCTAAACAGAATTTGGAATCCCATTCTGAGGAAATCAAGAATAACTAATGAAATCACGGCAAGTAGTGCGGCAACTAATAATGATGATTATTCCCCGAACCCGACAGAAGAGATTAACACTCCAGACTACCTGCATCAATATAAATACGCCTTGAGAAATCGAAATGTTTAGTCATCGGAAATGAGTAAGCCTCTGAAGAAGCTGGCCACTCGCGCTAGCGAAACGTTAGGAAGAAATTCCAAAGAACGACGGCCTTCAAGCCCGAAGAAAAGTAGTCATACTAATAACCTCGGCCGCGAAAGCCTTAACCATTTTGTCATATTTTCTATTATTATTCATGTGGTAGTATTTTTTGATCAAAAACCGGGTAATGCAATGAATATACAGCAGGTTTCGATTGGTATCAAGGGAAATGGTGAGTTAGCATAATATGAGTTCCATTTTTGGACTTATTTTCTTGGAATCATGTGTTTTGTATATCGATACAAATATTCACAAAGGGCAATTGGTAGCTACATTTCTAATTATCACTTTTTTTTGAAATATGAGTTGCCTTCACATATAAGAGCATCAGACGAGTAGTCATTTCGCAAAATACCTGAATAAACATATACCTCTAAACAACAAATTCGAGATATACTTCACTCGTCTCCGATTCCCAAGCAACAAGAAGCTCTGCTGTCTGGCTGCTTTTTTGTTAAATCTACTGTGTCGTTTATAACGGGTTCATCTTTATTCGCCCTAGACTCGAGTTTCAACCAATGTAGCACAGCCATCTTGAAAGCTTCCTGGACATTACTTGCATTTTTCGCAGATGTTTCGATACAGGACGTTATGGAGTTTTCATTACACCAAGTTTCCATTTCTAACTGAGAAACTTCACGTTCCTCTGCAGATACGTCGCACTGAAAGAATATGCTACATTTATATCTATCTATACTAGTCTAAACCAATATAATAAAGAGGTTAGGAACTAACCTTGTCGGGGGATAATCTTCGGTTATTGGACGAGTGCATAAAAATTACTGATAATTTTGCAAGAAAGCGTGATATCTGAAAATTGCAAGAGTATATTTTCACATTTTGGCGAAAGTGCCCGAGTCCGAAGGACGAGGGCTCTTTTACAGAATATGAAAATAACCGAATGCAATTTGTATAAGATATCACGCTTGAATGCAAAATTATCTGGTCATTTTTATGCACGAGTGTAATTCATTGGAATATTTCACGAATAAAAAAATTCTCAAGGAAATGTTATTTTTTGTTCCTTTATATACTTTCCTCAATATATTGTATGGAGCATTCACCAAAACGCGAAATGTTTTTCTATTTTTGAAGTCTATCTGACATTTATTTGTGTCGTTTACTGACGTCTAGCGATACGGTTTCAAATGTGTTGTTATGGTGACTTGATACAATTCAATAACCGCTGTAATTGCAATGCTCTTATGGGACATTTTATATATGAGGGAAATATTCGGAAATACTGATCCGATTATGAAAATTCTTTCACTAACAGAAAGCTACACTATTCAAGAGTGATATGGGCTATATGTTCTGATTATGATTGAACAAAAAAATCAGTGACAGAAATAATACTATATCGTAAATGAAGTCGAAAAAAAGCGGGCGAGATGTGATGCTTTAACGGTGTACGCTGACTAAACGGTTCGGTATAGACGAACATAATATCCAATAAAAATGTCGGTTTTTATTAGTTCTACAAAAAAGTCCTATGAATACCTTCGCCGTTTTTTTTAATAATAATAACGTTTATTTCCCAAGAAACTTACAAAGTTTATAAAATGGAAAAAAAAATATCTCTAAGAAGATTATACATCGAAAGGAAAAAAGCCAATGAAATCAGACTCTTTAATTATTGCAGAAAATAAAAAAAATTATGGTAATAAAAAATAAATAAAAAATTGCTAATACTCTATTTCATTAAATGTTTTTTAAGTTGGCTTTGAAACGAAGTTTTCCATATTTCTTTATTGCATCTGGTAATCTATTATACAAAATGATTCCTGTGTGATAAATTGACTGTCGTCCTATGTTAGATTCGAATTTCATCGTTGATAAATTTTTGGAAGATCTGGTTGAATGATTGTGCTGATCACCATTAATTTTGAAGATAAGAATCGAATGTTTTAGTTTGTTTTTAACCAAATGTATGAAGGCACAGAGTTTAAGTGCATATAATGATAATATATCCAAAAGATTATCAGGTTTATATAAATTTTTTGTTGGTTCCCAAAAATCAAGTTCATACATACATTTAATCAATCTATTTTGTAGAGTTTTCACAGGTTTTACTAGGGTTTTTATTGCCGCTCCTCAAAATGAAATTAAATACTGAAGTTTGGAATATAGAGAGAAATAAATGATATTCAGATATTTCAGAGGTATCAAATTTCGCAATTTGAAAAGGACACCAATCATTGGAGATATTTCTTTTCTCAATATTCCTATATGTTTGGTCTATGTTAAATTATCATCCACATGTAGTCCTAAATATTTGACAGCGGAGGAATATTCAATAATTCCATTTTTTAATTGAATGGGATCTCCTGATAGGACTGAATTTAATTTTTTACAAATATACATAAAAGATGACTTTTTAAAGTTCAATGTTTTGTGACTTTCAACCAGGATAATTATTGTCTGTTAATTAACATGTTAATTTTTATTTCTTATTTCCCCTATATATTATAGACGTATCGTCTGCAAACATTTTGAATTTTCCTTTCAATTTCAAATCAAAAAGAGAATTCACATATATGAGGAAAAGAACCGGTCCAAGAATAGATCCTTGAGGAACACCACATATAACAGTTTTTGATGAACTGACTCCTTCTCCCATATAGACGAATTGCTTTCTTTTTGATAGATAATTCTGAAACCTGGTATGAACTAGCTTTTATATGTGAATCACTACTAAGTTTTTTTGTTAATCTATAATCTATATACATAAAATGCTTTGTCCTTGATAACTGACTAACGGATCAACGCACAGCCTAAACTGTTAATCGTAGGGACCTGAAACTTGGGCGGTGTGTTTTTTGTATGGCGTATGCATTCGATGAAAAAGAGTTTTCCGAAATTCTATCCCTAAGGGAGGATGTGATGCTTTGATCCAATCTACCTCAAATTTTGCATGAACATACTTTAACAAATTGATGAAAGACATTTTTCGTATTTTATTAAGGAGGCAAAGTTTGCATGGAACAACGTGATTCCTATGACCAATCTACTTTTAATTTTGCATAAACATCCTTTACCGGAAGACGTGTTTCCTTTTTAATTGAAATTCATGGCCTAACGAAGTAAAATAAGGGTTTTGTTTAATATTTTTGAATTCTATCAAACACTCTTTTGACGAACCTCAAACAATATAATGTTGAAAAAATGTTCACTAACATCTATGACATGCGATTAATAATGTAAATCTATATGAAAAAAAAATTATAGGTTGCTAAATGAACTATGGTCCAAATTTGTTCCAATACGAAAATACTTGGTGTTGAAGTTTTAAGAAAAAGAAAGTAGCAGAAAATCTCGAAGTTTATGGTGAAACAAATAGCACTGTTGAATTTCTCTATATCAAAAATCAATCAGATTCAATACAATAAAATATTTCAATGATTTCCCAAATCATACAAGGGTCATTAGTTTTTTACTCATAAACTATAATCCCACAATTAATTCCATTTAGAAAAATCCATAAGCTCACTGATACACCCACTCTGTTTGCTCTGTTTGAAGCTTTCACGGTCGGTGTCCAACGAGTTGATAGCATATAGCGGCTTCCGGGTTTGTTAGCCATGGTCTGCGGGTTTTTGGGCCTAAAGCCTCTTCTAAGCCGAAATAGACGAAGTATTTGATCTTGTAGCGTTAACTGAGTTCACTGAACACCAAGGCCAACATATTCGGAAGCCGCTATAAATACCAATGATGTTGGTTGCCCAGAATCATTACAGTATCCCCTGTTCGTTTTTTTTTTCAAATATTTGTTAGAAATAAGTAAAGTCATTATTACTCACCTTGTTACCTATTACTATAAAGGGAAATTGAGCATTTTCCTTGATGTCGGAATAAAGTAAAAATTCATCTTTCCACATTTGTATATTTTTGAAGCTTGATTTATCGTCCACGGCGTATGTTAACATACATATATCGCTACCCCTATAGAACGGTGTCCTCAGAGTTTTAAATCGTTCTTGACCTGCAGTGTCCCAAATCTGAAAGAGAAAACATGTTTTCCGCAAATCGCTAGGAAATTTTGACAATAAAGACGAAATTTCTTTCTTTGTCTTTAATATCAAAAGGTAAAAAAAGCCTAACATTCCTGGACTGTGAAGGTTATTAAGTTGAGCCGCAAGCAAAGTCCAGAAATGTGTCTTTTTCTACAAGGTAAGCATACTATTTTTTCGCTAATCGTTTGAAATTTCACAGATATTGATTAATATTGGAAACATCGCGAATAATTTCATTCACAAAGGAATGGTGCTTTGAAAGTCGTGATGAAATTACGAAATTACTTGGGTTACTGTGGTAACGTATTAAGGTTGAATTATCAAACATGACGTTTATAAATTCAGTTGTTGATGTTCTGAAAAGTAAAATGATGAGCGATGATGACATTTTCATTCCTGGGACTCTCCCAGAGTTGGTTGAGGCAGTGAATACCTTAGAATTATTGCCAGAGAAATCAAGAAAAACGTACGTTTAATGGACTATCGAAAATAAACAATAATAATTATATTTATTCCGCGTTAAAAAGTACAAAACGAAAATGTAAGAGTTTTTACCTATACAATGACAAGGAACACGTCGATAAATATGCTATTATAATAAAATGCCATAAATATTGTCTGGGATTAAAAAAATACAAATATAAATATTCATAATAAAATTAAATATTGAAATACAAATATAAATGAAATAGAAAAATACGAATATTGATAAAAAAAATTGTTCACAATTTCATCTAGTGCATAACAATTTTTTCCAAGCAGAAGATTTTTCAACTCAGATTTGAAAATGTGAACTGCTGGTGAATTTTGTGTTTTCAATCATTATTGTAGAACGAACACTAACAACTGTAAGGAAGTATAATTTCCTTGCAGTAAGAAATCTTGACTTTTCCTTTGAGAAATTTCATCTGGAATGTAAAAATTTCCTAGCGAATTGCAGAAAATGATATTTTGATAGTTGTTAGTGTTCTATGTAAATGATTGAAAACAGTTTCCATAGTAAACCAAGTGATTTTAAAGAAATTATTCGCGATTTTTTCAAAATTTATTAATATATGTCGAATTTCAAACGATTCTATTACTACTGATTACTGATTATTCTAATTAATTTCTCAATAATCTGAATTGAGTTGCCGATCAAGTTTCTTTTATTCATTAATGGTAAAATTCTATAGGCAGCAACGACGCACAAAAATTCTATTCTATTTCAACTTTCTCAACTTCGGTTATCAGTTTAACCAAGTTTAACTTGTACCCGGAAGTTCGACTAAAATCTCTGTACTTATCTCCCTTGTTTTTGGTCGAAAATTCATAAACTAAACGGTATTTTTATGAAACCTTCACACCAACAGTCTTCGAACAATGGACTGCTTATTTCGTTTCCCGTTACCTTGGCAACGCAAGTATTTTTTTGAGGATTTTATCGGAAATTTTTTCCCGTACGGGTAACCTACAGCAAATTATAGGGAAGAATATCGACCGATGAGGGCGCTGGTGGTGGTTAAACTTTATCCACCATTTCGAAATAGTTACCTTGTTTACATTTGTGAAATAACGCGCCAAACTGAAATCCAGTCATCAGTTGCCCCCGCTAGACAAGATTTTGGTGTTTTTTTGCTATATTTTCATTGTAAGAAAATTTTCTCATAAGGTTAATATAACTGTGTTCATGATGTTTTGAATATCCGCACAATACCATTCATTGGAGGTGAACATAGATGCATTGTGTTTTAAAATCTAATGATATTTGTTCCAGAACATTTTTAAGTTTTAGTGTAGTATTAGTGAACCAAAGAGGCTTTTATTACATGGATGATGAAATGCGCCATAACTTCGCCTGAAAATAGACAAACAGACTCATCAGGTAACAAGAAATCATCTCTCTTGAAATGCAAGTAACACACTGAAGCCGCTCTAGGTGGTGATTTATGCAGTTTCAGTTTAATATTCCAAGCCTTGTACCTGTCTATTTTCTCTTTCAATCCACTTTCCGTAATGTTTCCCACCAAAGATGTATTTATCTTTGGAAACGTGTGGAACGACAACTTTGGATTTCGGTTCCTATAGTTGCGGCAACTTGGCACCAAACACTTTATACGGCTCACTGAGCGATTGGCATCTATGATTGTTTGTTATTATTAATCAAAAAAAATTACAACTCCAGATGAGATTTCCTAAATCAACACCTAAGAACTCAATAAATTCACACACATAAAATGGAAGCCTTTTGTTTGTGAAATTATGGCAGTGCGTTATATTTCCGCCAGACGTCGCATAAAATTATGAACTTCCCAATAGTGGACATTTTCTACAGAAGCAGAGCTTATTTTGTTTTGACATAACAGGTCACTTACCCACTTTGGGCAGGGGTAAACAATATGAAACGTTCAAATAGGGCACTCGAACACTTTAGCAGACTAATGAAAATACAATAATAAACACACATCTATATTCACGAGCCACTGACACGGTAGTTTTTTGACTGAATCGATTCATTTTGTTGAAGCTCACACAATAATCTAAATTGAAAACGACAGAACAAGGCAATTCCGATTCAATTGTTCAATCTGTGATGTATTCCAAAGCCTATCTTGACGTACTTTCAAACGTTAAAACATGAATTTCAAATAATTCTATGGAGTTCAATATGGTGTGAAATTTTGTTACCGAATACCACGCGTTCTTGAATTGTCCTTAGGAATTTTTTCTTGCTCACGAATATTTAAAGAAAATTATAATATTATTATAATTTTCAAAATATTCGTGAGCTAGAAAAATTTCCGGAAATAATTCAATCACTAGTGGTATTACAATTATTATATATATTATACTCGATCAGATGAAGCCTGATCCGCACGGCGTATTGTGAAAGGTGACTAATGGCCCCTTGGAGTTTCAGAATAAAACCGGCCTGAGATTTCCAACAAAAAAACAAAAGTAACTGCGAGAAAGAGCAGATCTTCATCTATATATTGTCGCATTCATAAAGCTATAGTCTATAAAATAAAGTCGTGAGACTCATAAACATTTCGTTACATTTCCGAAAACTTCCGGAAAATATTGAATATGGTGAATGAAAACTTTATTATCAGAGGTTTTTGGATACATATTCTGGAAGTAATGTCTTAGCAATAAAATGATAAGTATGTTTTATCAAAAATCTTTACTTTGATGGTTTTACGTCGGTTGCTAAGACAAGCGAGGGGAAACATCTCCTTTCAATCTTGTACACCTAAAAATTTTATTCAGTTAGGCCCAAGATAAATAGAGAATGAATAGTATATCTGATTAGTTCAAATTTGATCTACTAAATCTTCAAACAAACTCAGCTTGTCGAGCTAATTTGATAAGAAAGCGTAAAAAATTGTGAGATTTGCATTGTTTATTCATCATTGATCATTATTTCACCTCCAATTATCAAATACAACTTCATGGTGACATAATAATAAGATGATTGTTGGAGAAATGTTCGTTAAAATACCGTGTAATTTTTGAATTTTTGGCCGAAAACAATGGAGATACAGAGATTTTAGTCGAGATAAATCTCAATCTCAATTAGAGGTTATCTCTTATGAGAAGCAATTTTCGAAAAAACATCTGAACACCTTTTTCGTGAGAATTTTCACGTTCTATAAGTTTGTTTCCATAAGTACATTATACAGAAATTTTCAACCCCTTCCAAGCTATTGACGTAATACCGATTTTCGAGTTTTCCTGGAATTTTCACCATTTTCCATAGGTGCTCGCATGCAGAACAATTTTTTTCTTGAAGTAATCCTTGAAGACTGACCGCCATCAAAAACTGATTTGATTATCTACAATTGATCCCTCACCCAACAAATGCAAAAGATGAAAATGTCAGTTTTAATATTATTCAATGGTGGGATTGGGATCAATTCGATTAGAGAAAAACTATTGTTTCTTTGCCAACGTTTCGAATTTTAATAAATTCATCATCAGGGCTCTATAACAATGAGTTTCGTGTTAAAATGGTAGGATATAAATAAAATAAGAGAATGCCAACAAACTATTGGAACATTTTCAGGTGTTCAAGATGTTGATTATTGAAAATTTTTTTTTTGAAAAATACCAAAAATCAGTTTTACCGAGTAAAAATAATAAAATTGTATAAAACAGACGTATTAGATACACACTCTAGGTAAAATGTCTGTTTTATACAATTTTATATTTTTACTGATTTTTGGTGTATTTTAAAAATTTTTTTTTCTTTTTTCAATAATCAACATCTTGAACCCCTGAAAATGTTCCAATAGTTTGTTGACATTCTCTTATTTTATTTATATCCTACCATTTTAACACGAAACTCAATGTTATAGAGCCCTGATGATATTAAAATTCGAAACGTTGGCAAAGAAACAATAGTTTTTCTCGATCCCAATCCCTCCATTGAAGAATTTAATTCTAGATCACCAAACCTACCGAAACTTTAATATTAATATAAACTATTCCATTATTCATCCCTTGTTTTATTCTTTCAAGGAATTTTTCCAGTATCAAGAAAACCCCTCAGAAGCTCCTTCGAAAGCTGGTGCAATCAAGGGATAACCAGGACCTATAGTCGACCTATAGTTCATGAAGTAGGATAGAGAGAAAAAAGCTAAATTGGCTTTATGTGAATCATAAAATAAGTTAGGTTTAATATTTTTGATACAAATCCGATTCATTTATCCAATGGTACAATCAAATGGATACTGCATATAACTTAATAAATAACTAAAATAACTTAAAATTACTTAAAATAACTTAAAATTACTCTCCCAAGTGACAAATTTCACTTCTCACTCAATTATTCAATGTATCAAAGCTATTATAAAGTACCAGGAGTGACAGTTTCCAGCTGGTACCTAGATGTGAATTGATCCAGTTTTAGTTATGCATAATCTTCAATATTTAGAAACACTATTTCCTAACACCAGATTTATATATCAGTCTGTACCTAATTAATTTCAAGAAATTGAAATTGGACAACTATCTTATGACAATTGTACTGTCTTATTAAAAAGTGAGGGTTGAACTATTTACATCTTATTACTTATTTCTTCTTAAGGTGGATTCATGCAGCTTCAATTATCAAGGAACAATCAAAAAGTAGCAAGTAACAATTATCAATGATTTGAACTGCCTAATTTATTGTAGATGATTCAGGCAACCATATTATCAAGTAACAAGTAAGAGTTGGCCAACTTTTAACTCTGTTACTTTAATTTTAAAATGTCTCTAACGTGCGAGTTATGACAGATTATATGATCATAACCAAATTTTTCTTCAAATAATTTGTTTTTCACAATTGTTCTTCTGTTCGTGGAATATGAGCAAGTTGAAATTGAAACTGTAGAAGCGATTCTCGTCGACTTTCTCAGGAGAACAATGAAATTTCATTTTCAATTTCAATTTTCAACTCTCCAAAACAAAGCTAGGGTATAAAAAAATGAATGAAAAATACTACTCAAAAGTTTATTTGAGGTTAAAGTTGATCCGCTTCCACAAGCTTTGATCATTGTTAAATTTGGGTGCATGAAAGCCTTCTTTTTCATTACTTTCTACTTCATAATTCTTAATAACTATTTGTTCATTGTTACTTGATAATTGAAGCTGCATGAATCCACTTTTACTCAAAGCTGTTTTATAAATCCAGTATCTGCAATAAATATGAGGAAGACTTTACATTCATTTGTAGTTGTCATTTTGTAGTTGTTATAAATAAGAATTCAATGGTACATAATAAACTCACCTGCAATGTATAGGTCTCACCATCAACATCAATGTCTCTATTCAAGAACTCTACTCCAATTGTATGAAAGGAATGTTCATCAAATTGATTAGAAACGAATCTATTCATCAGACAACTTTTTCCAACACCTCCATCTCCCAAGATAACCACTTTCAATAAAGTGTTTTTGTTCCCAGATCTCATTGTTGATGGCTTCAGAAAATCATCAACCCTCCTTGGACTCAAGGCTTTGTCTTACATATCACACACTGAAATCAAGAGAAGATATTTTAAAAAGTACGCACTCGAGAAAATACTGGGATTTTTACGTAGAATAGAAAAGCTCTCCCTATTGTTTATGAATCATATGACAGGAAATATTAACAAATCTGCCGAATGTGCAAAAATTCTACCATATGAATAAGGAATTGAATCCGTTTATTGGTGACTCATGAGCAGCAACATCATCGAAGTCAAAACTAGGTTCGGATAATAATTGAAGTTTCAATAATAATTGAATTTTTGAGCTCGTCTTTTCAATAAAGGTCATTTCGTCATTTCCATATTTGACTACTGTCACTGTCAGTTGTCAGGTTGTCAGATCAACGTCAAATCCAGGGGTATGGTCCGAAAGTATCCGATCCGATTAGTGACCGTTACTGGAAGCTTTTGACAGCTGTTACCTGAAATACTTCGAATGGAAATCTTTCGTTCGCGAGATACTGTTCTCAATCGAGAATGTTTGATTATTCATTCGACAATACACGACAAAGTTTCCTTTTCTTTCAGGGCGGTTGAAATTAGTTCAGATTTCTGTGTGTCAGTGTCTCAGTTTGCAATATTGAAACAAAGCTAATGAAGCTTCAAAGGGAGTTGAGAATATAAATGTATACATAAATGAAATTTGGGCATTGAAATAATCTTCAAAATATGGATAATCTACGATATTGACAAAAAAAAACGCTCTGTTTCTGAATTGATTGCCATCTGTTGGCCATATGTATAAGCAATCAAGGAAATATGTAATTCAAGCTACGACGCCCGTAAGAAATGAAAGAAAAGACATGACTTGGAAACGAAATCACTATAGTGCCAAAGGAAATGAAAGTTCAGGCATTGAAATCATCTTCTAAATAACGTTGGATATTGACAAAAAATTCTTCTTTTCTTTCTGATATGATTGCCATCTTTTGGTATTATGTGTAAGTAATCAAGAGAATATGGAATTCAAGCTATGACTTACGTAGGAAAAATGAAAGAAAAGACATGACTTGGAAACGAAATCACTACTGTCATCTACCCCTAGTATCCATCCCTTCAAATGATATTTCCATAAGGTTGACTAAATATATCTCTATGAATGAAGCTATATTTCTATAAACAATGTTAATACTAATTTTTTTTTCAAATTCCGGTAGGTTACTAGCTTGACAATAACTAAGGAGTAAACACACCTATTCGCATCTACCACAAAATATTTAATGACTTTCGAAGAAAACTTATACACTTAAGAAATATAAGAAATATAGTCGCAGAAAAAAGAAATTAAAGAACACAACAATCACGAGAAATCAACGAACACAAAAATAATATGGAGAACCAAAAAATTCGTTCTGAACAAAAACCAGAATTACAAATGAATTCTGCCTCACCGATGAGAACTTATACAACGAATTATTTTTTTACCTGAAATGAATTGAAATGGTATTTTCTCACCTTTTCTAATTCACGAAAATATTCAATCAAAGTTTCACATCGAACTTTACTATTTGTATTTGCGCGCACATTGTTGGGAGAAGTATTGTTCAATGTTTCCATGGTAGATGTCAGCAGTACTGCCTTTTCAATTTCCATTGTTTTTACACCAACATTCTGATTGTGTACTCATACTCATCTCGTCAATTTTTTTGAAGAAGTGCAAGACTTGTTCCCGTACGTTAACAGTTAACATTCTTGGTTATCAACATAATCTGTTTTGAACTCGGATTTTAAGGGTGTTATGGTGACTTTGTACTAGAGCAGAATAAGTGAAAATAAAATATGTGTAATTAATGTGCAGGCGAATGAAGTTTGTTGCAGCAATCAGCAAGGTTTTACCTGAGTCGAAGTCAATAAACTCTTGCAAGGAGTGCCGTGAATAAGTGAACTAAATGAACGACGTGAAAGTGAAAACTGATATTACTTAACATTTTGTCGTTTCTCAATCAATATTTGAAATAACTACGGGATGTTCACTCAAGTACGTCAAAAACGGTATGTAATAATTTATTGTTATTATGGAGTTCACATTTGTAGGAATACTCATGAAGTGTTTCCATTACTGTGTATGCAATAAACTCTTATTAACTATTAACGTAAATTAGAAAATAAAAGGTATTTTCTGCCAAAGGCCCAAGGTGAGCATAATACGAGTACAGTCATTCACCTAATACCTATCTCTCTTCCTCACACTAATCAGATGAAAAAGTACCAAGTGACAGGTATGAGGCATGCCGAGTGTACTGTATACAACTTGAAGGTCGTGCCTCGGAGGGTCACATGACCCAACAGGGCCGGCCCAAGGACGTGCAAACACCTTCAAACCGAAATAGATGTTTTAATAATTCAAAATGTGCCTGTTAGACCAAGAGCCCGTGTCACTTTTTTTGGTAGTGATAAGTTTACGCCCATCGACCACTGAAACTTGTATTATCGATGTCGACCATGCTACAGAGATTCTCGCCATACATGATTTCCGGGGCGAAGTTAGGGTAGGGGGCTGACCGATCTGTATAAAAAAAGTGAGCAAAATTAGTCGTAAGTTTACGACTGAGAACATTGGGAAAGCAAAGATTTCAGGAAAATAATCCGACGCTCGCTTATTGTCAGTCGCCTACATCGTGGCGTTCACCCGCTACAACCCTCGAAATATGTATAAAAAAGACAACAACAAAGAAAAACCAGTTTACGACTGACAATGGGGCAGATCTTACCATTAGCATTTTAATGACACAAATTTCGCAGGCCAGCCTTATTCAATGGGGCGGAAGGGCGCTGGGCCCACCTGTTTCGGAAGAATTTTTAAGTTATTTTTTATGATAAGCTCACGACTGATTCCTTCACAATAATGTTCAATTCCAACTGTCCAATTGAAAAATGCAATCAACAGTCATCAAACAAGGGGTGCAAATATTGCCGCTCGTATAAACAAGTTCCTGGAATAGCGCTCTATAAAGCTTGGCTACATTTTTATCATAAAAATCATATGTTTGTGACTGACAATCAAACATTCAGGTACAACGTAAGTACGTGAATATGAAAACACCTATCTCAGCTGTTTATTGTATGGATAAAGCTCACTTGGTAGCTAAACTGACAAGTTTCTTGCATTTGCGAAGTGCAGATATAATATGACAATTATTGAAACATCGGCCCTGAATTTTCCAATACAGTAATTTGACGACTGACACTTCGAAACATACCTGTAATGGACTATGCTGGATCGATCAATTCACGTGTCAGTCATCTCATGTATCGGTGGAATGTTGTCAGTCATCAAATGCAGCGTCGCGCACTAATCATGATTAGTATAGATGTATTTTTTGAATGACTGTAATAGTTATTAGTCAGAAGCTTTGGTATCTATCTAGCTGTGATTTTTATTTTTATTTTTTGACTATGCATTTCAAGAATGAATATAGGTATTTCAGTTCATGAATCGTTTTTTTTCCAAACCAAATTGGAACTCCAGTACGACCCTGTTGCCGACATCTGAGTCTACCGTCACAAAATAATAACTATCTGTATCACTGAACTTGATTCTCCACATTAAATTTTCACAGAAATTTAATCGCGTTTTACCATATAGTGTCATAACATATAGAAATGGCAGATTCCTCACTTCAAAATATAACAATTTGACCCAACTTGCTCATATAAAATGTTGCTAAAGAGGGTGATAAAGTTCAAATTTAGATTTTTTTTTAACTTCCAACGGTTTTGGATATTAATGAAATTATAATCTGGGAAATTTGTGGTATAAATGTACGCTTCAGTTTTTTGTTGTTAGCGCTATTCAGTGGTTTTTTTTTCATTCGAAATCGTTACTTCTGATGATTTAATCAAGCATTATTTTGGTTTGATTCGTGCGAGATCTTTTTCGAATCGATTTTACATGAAAGTGATTCACCCAATCCAAATTGAACAGGAATACATTTTTGTGTAGAAAACTGTAGAATTCAATAATGAGATCGAAACCTCAGAAAAAATACATGCGAAAAAAGGTGGGGTTTGACCCACCCCTGAATGGAATCTTGAAAGGAATGTTGATACTTTTCATCCGTTATAAAAAGGATTATCAACTCTAGTAATTTAATTTTTTTGTAAAGTACCGTTTCTGAGATTTCAGATTAAAACCATCCCGAAAGTTGCACATTCAAATGGCTGTAGCTCATTTAGATGGAATTTTAACATATTGGGCCTTCATCTTGGGCACGCCTTTAAATGGCCATAACTCCCTAAGGGACCATTTCTGGACACATGTTTGTGTGTGAACTTTCTCAACTCTTCCTGTACTTGAAATGTATCTATGTAATTTCAGGACACCCTTCATACATATACATATGCGAGCATATACAATGCTTGAAGGGCATTTCCACTGAAATGACGCATGTTTTCCATTTTTATCGGGCCTTTGCCACACTTCACATGATTATAGGTGACAGGTACTTGATGAAGGTGGTACAACTAACGTCGTGTGAATTTTTTGAGCATAAACTTATAATATTGAAGTATACCTGAATATTTTTGCACCTTTTCAAGGGCCCAGTTTCTTTTTGCCTCGTGGTACGCGACTGACGGTAATAGATTTTCGATTTATGCATAATAGATTACTTGCCCCTAAATTTTGAAATGTAAGCTTATCATAAAAAAATACTTAAAAATTCTTCCGAAACAGGTGGGCCCAGCGCCCTTCCGCCCCATTGAATAAGGCTGGCCTGCGAAATTTGTGTCATTAAAATGCTAATGGTAAGATCTGCCCCATTGTCAGTCGTAAACTGGTTTTTCTTTGTTGTTGTCTTTTTTATACATATTTCGAGGGTTGTAGCGGGTGAACGCCACGATGTAGGCGACTGACAATAAGCGAGCGTCGGATTGTTTTCCTGAAATCTTTGCTTTCCCAATGTTCTCAGTCGTAAACTTACGACTAATTCTGCTCACTTTTTTCATACAGATCGGTCAGCCCCCTACCCTAACTTCGCCCCGGAAATCATGTATGGCGAGAATCTCTGTAGCATCGTCGACATCGATAATACAAGTTTCAGTGGTCGATGGGCGTAAACTTATCACTACCAAAAATAGTAACACGGGCTCTTGGTCTATGTGTTGTTTGTTATATCTAGAAAACTTTTAACAGAGATCGATTACTCTTTCACCAAATCAATATCACTGGCAATCGATGGGCATTTTGCTTACGAAGTTGGCATCTTCAGTAAAAGAATTGTTTTTTTCCTGAAGATAGTAAAGCAAAATGCGTGTCGAGTGCTATTGATATTAATTTGTTGAAAAGACAATCGTTCTCATTTGAAAGTTTTCACTTTTAGTCTAAGATTTAATCTCAATTACCTATTTGTTCGATATATCGATTATTGATCTCGCTCCTGAAAATGGAAATCAGTTCAATTCCTATGTAAATGCAGACCGAGTTTCAGCTGTTTCATTAGATGGCAGAATGGGTTCAAGAAAGTTCAAGCAAATGTTTGTACCAAGTAAATGTTTCAAGACATACTTACTCGTTTTGTATAAATGACGGATTTTCTTGGGAAAAACTGAATTGTCTGTTTTTGTTATTATGTTCTTTCACCTTCCGTTTATACGAGCGTTTATATGAAAGGTGGGTTCGATTTGGTATCAATCGATTTCCAATACGACATTTTATTGTTTGGATTCCATCCCAATATTCTTTTTAATACGGACCTGTATTCATACATTATCATAAATTTTGCCACATTCATTACGAAATATGTGATTCCATAATTGAAAATTCCTTTGATAAGATCCAACATTTTCTCTGGGATTTTCTCAAACATTTATTTATTCCTTAATTTATTTTTGAAATATCGAAAGCTTATTCATGATCATTTTTTTTCGACAGAGCATGTCTATACGGTGGAAAATCTAAACGAGTAAGGTTTGCTTGGAATACCTTTTCATATCATTCAGTATGCCTCAGAACCGATTTCCATGAAGTTCCATTGAAAAATCTGGAGAACAAGTGGGGGAAGAGGAAATTTATTTTGGGAATATAGAAAAAGTTAAGTATTTTATATCCTGCCTAGGAAGCTTTTATAATTGTTTTAAGAGACACGATAATACAGAATTCATCCGTTAAGTCCTACTATAAAATAGTGATAGTTGTCAAAGTGGTGCTTATTAGTTGGGGTTTTCCGAGGGGTTTTCTAGAATGTAGCGCTACGATCCCGATTTCAAATTGAAATTCCAATAACCCGAGTTACATCCCAAGACCTCACCCAAGAGTTAAAGGGTGGATCGACGTGTCTCGTACATTTGGCATAATCCTCTGTTTCTAAATTGGTGAATGCTCTCGACCAGAATTACATTTATCTTCTTAGCCGATATTAGTAATAACATAAATACCGATTATTTAAAGTTCGATTCTCACAATTGGGATCTCGAAAACTATAGGAGGTACGAAGACGGTAAATTTGGGTCGAAGTAGCAGATTTATGTGACAAATCTCGTTGCCAATAAGAAATCAAGAAAGTTTGAAACAAGGTTTGAAAGTTTCGAATATTTCAGGAGATATTCAGTATAGGTAAACCAAAATTATGGTGAATTGTTTTTGAAAGTTTTTCCAATGACAATAATTGTATCCATGTTATGAATTTGTGGCCGCAATTTTGGGTCGAGTGTTCGATATTCTTACAGGGCGCTATAAAATTGCAAAGTAAAAATGCTGTTTTCGTTGTAGTTCCTATAGAGTAAAATAAAAGGAATATGTGAAAGAGACTTCAGTGATCGATTGAGAGTTAAAAGGAATTTTTCAGTGGTATGCTTGGTTTTGAAGCAGTGGCGTAACCTCGGGCGTAACAGTAGTGATAATCCAAGTGTGTACGCTTGATGCGATCGGTGTCTGAATTTGCAGCGGTTTTCGTCGTTGTGAGCAGTGGTCTGCAGGTATATTAAGAAAAATTTTTAATTTGAATTTCTTGTTTAGTAATGGCATGTAGGAAACGAATAAACATGCACAATGGCAAAAATAAATTGCTTCAGAGAGAAGATTGGAATGAAGTGAAACGTACATTTTTTCATAAGAATACTCATAAAAGATCAAAATAATCGAAATTCCAGAAGAAAATAATTTGAGCACTTGAATTATCTCACCATTCATTCAGTGTTCGAAAAATAATTCTTTTCATTCTTGAAAATTAATTTTTAGAATGTTTCTTAATCATGTTGCATTAATAAATCTTCGAGAATGTGCGGATGTAAAAATTATTATCGTTAATTTGCATAGAGTTTCCCAATAATATAGTATAAAAATGTGTTTTTATAGAATAGTGATAATGATAATGATGTTTATTCATTTATTTATTATCGCACAGAGCTGACAGTATTTTTGGAGTTCTTTGAATGGTGACTCACAACTACAGAATACGTGCAATGTCCCGGTCATCAGGCCGACTGATATTGAAGAAAATGAGTCAGTGTCGCCTGCGGTATTGTGAAATATAGAGCTAACGATTTCGACATTTAATAATTTTCAACTAATAATAATTTATTTACTAGCAAAAGATGCACTGTTGTTTTTTGATGAATTTTCACCACTTTGTGTGAATTTAATACCTATGAGTGATACATGCCTGAAATTAGCATTCGTGGGTGATTCGAAAAACTTATATACAGGGAGACCTTATTATCTAATACCCGTATCTGAGTCACAGATATGGAACAGCGGCCAGGGATGAAGGCACCAAGAAAAACAGTTTATATTTAGCGATAGACAAGTTCGGTTGTGATTTTGTTTTGTTGTTTTCATTGTGTTGGTTATTGTGGGTTGCTCAAATAAATCAATTATTGCTAAACAATCTCGTTATTTATCAGGTGTGCTATTTAAAAAAAGTCACATCGTTATTCTATTATTAATTTCCTTGTAAAGTAAAATTATTTTCCATACTTAATACGGCAAATTGAATTTATAAAAATCGACGTACTTATCTGAGAATTTTTTCATGAATATGGGTAGGTGATAGTCTCGGTAACAGCCGAGGTAACAGCAAACAATCAATGTTTCTTTTTCATTGAGTTGATGTCCTTCAGTAGCCTTGGTCCTAATTTCCCACGCCATACCTCAGGAGCAACAGGGTTATTCGCGGACCCGTCAATGCTACTCCACAAAAACTTTAGTTTTCCGCACTAGTGTGGCAAAGTGACTCTTTTAACACTAAAATGGGTGCGGAAAAGACGACTTTTCCGTACGCTAATAGAAAAAACACATTTTAACTCTTTTTGTTTGGATTTGATTGCCTCGTTCGATGTCTATTAAGAAGTTTTTTGTACGGTTTTAACGTCATTATTTTGTGGTGACTCAATATTTGTTCCGTAGTTTTCTGGGTTTTTAACCTACCACAATCTGAAGAAATAAGAGATAATATTGGAAGCTATACAACTGTAGAAGTTGCTGCGTTTATTGAAAAACAGTTTTTTCTGGATAGAACAAGGCTCAAGTTCTCAAAACTTATGTGCAAAATTCTTGTTCAAATGCAAATATCTCTTGTAGGCAATCTTCGTAATGGACATTTGTCAAATATTTTAAATTTGACATAACATTTTGTCCTTCAGAAGGGGCAGCCATCCGCGATCCATATCAAGTGAACTCATAGATATGCATTCTTCACCAGACACCAAGATGAAAGCAGATTCCTACCCCCAAATCTACCCTTCTACCCTTGTGAAGATTTCAGTATTAATTCTTATCAGATTGTGGTAGGTTACAAACCCAGAAAACTGCGGGACAAGTTTTTTGTCTTTTTTGGTTAGTAACAAGATTCAATAGAGTAAATAATATAGAATATTTCCCTCATATATAAAATGTCCCATAAAAGCAATGCAACTATCGAAAACTTACAGCGGTAATTGCATTGTATCAAGTCACCATAACAACACATTTGAAACCGTATCGCTAGACGTCAGTAAACAACACAAATAAATGTTAGATAGACTTCAAAAATAGAAAAACATTTCGCGTTTAGGTGAATACTCCATACAATCTATAGAGGAAAGTATAAATGAACAAAAAAATCATTTCCTTGAGAATTTCTTTATTCGTGAAATATTCCAATGAATTACATTCGTGCATAAAAATGACCAGATAATTTTGCATTCGAGCGTGATATCTTATACAAATTGCATTCGGTTATTTTCATATTTTGTAAAAATATTTCGCTGAAATATGAAAATAAACTTGCAAATTTTAGATATCACGCTTTCTTGCAAAATTATCGGTAATTTTTATGCACTCGTGCAATTATAACCGATAATCGAAGTCTAAACTAATACCACTCAGCAAGGAACATTGTCAACCTTATTCAAGCAAACATTCCGACCCGAATTGGACATGGACTGGATATCCATAATCCCGGCCCTGAATCGACAATCGACTGCACTCTGAAGAACGAAGTCGGCTTAGGTTACTCGCCACCGGTAGAATATCTGTTTCTTCACCGGCGGTAGTAGGCGACGGCTTTCGTCGTCTTGAAACAGTCGAAACAAACAGTACCGCAGCACCAACGCTCCCGATCGCCGTGGCCTGCTGCGACAAACACCTCTTTTATCGCGTACCTATTCCTCCGTCCGTCGTCTTTTTCTCTACGGTCTTGTGCATCCATTCCATTCACACAGTCTATGCGTGCGGAAAGCGGCGGCAGCCGTAGTTGTCTTTTGTTCGCGATTTGTCGAAATCTGACAGCTGACGATCATCGCTCGCCGGTTCCTTCGTGATTTCGTGTGCGGGGTGCCGTTTTTCGATGTCGACGTACTACTACTAAGCGATGTGCTCGGTGACCTTGAAGTCGTACACGTGATCAAAGGGCCTTGACCTTAGCTTCCCCTTATCTCGAACGGTGCTACGCGCTGGTAAGTTCTTCGCTCGCTTCGGCGTCAGTGTCTTTGTTGATTTCGGGTTTCGGTATGAGGAGGTGATGGGTTGGGAAGGTATTTTTTTGTGATTATGATTATGAGAGTGGGAAGTCACTTGCACTTTTTGTTTATTCCATTGAGCTTTGTTCGAGTAAGCGTTAGGTGAGATAACGCAAAATAGTATATTATGCAACGATCATGTAATAACCATTACATGAGAGTTGCATACGCTATTTTATCTACACCCCATAAATAGTGAAGAACTACAAATATTATATTTATATTTGTATTGCACACAATAATACGAATTGAACGCATTTCTCTGAAAAATTCTACAGAATTGTAATTAAGGCTGGTGGCCCACACGACGGTAATAGTATTACTTCGAGAAATGAAACGATGAGAAATGAAGAGATCAAAAAAAAAGATTACTCTAGGTCGGAATCGAACCAATGTCTCTTCCAACTTAGTCCAACTAGCTAATCTCAGCGCCTTAGACCGCTCGGCTACGGAGAGCTCAGGAAACTGGATTGAAAAAATAAGGAAATGAATAATGGATTTGTCAAATCAAAAATTTAATCATTCTAACTGTATTTCTGCCGGTGAAGGTGTCGAAGCTAATTCTCCCATATCGCTGGTATCAGCAGACATTTTGTTATGATTATCGAAGTTTGGCTATATTTCTCAAAAATTCAATACCTATACCGATTTTGACTTGACAAACGTCAAATGCAGAGCATGCACGTCATGCTTGATTGGAGAATGATGGGTTCCTATTGGTTGAAAATCTGTATCGTAATGGAAAATCTGTATCGTAATGGATTTCAATATAAAACGGGTTGTGGGCATATAAGTGTATTATTAGAGTACGGGTGTAGATAAAAGTAAGAAAAAAGCATATATAGGAATCATATATGAACGTTCCCAATATAAAGTACGTTACTTTATATCATGAACGTTCGTAAATGAATCCTTTAGTCTTATCTTCAACCTCTATGAAGTTAGCAAACCCACTTGCAGTAAAATTTAATGAAACTTTTGTTTTGTCGAGAATTTGTCATCGTTCGTGCTTTTTTTTTCTAAGGGGTGACTTTGCTAATTCAAACTTGAGTTAGCACAGCCACCCTGCTATTATTCTTGCTGAAACTCAAATCTCGAAACTATTATCGTAGATAATTGTCGAGGTTCCTTTCTTATGAAAAACCGTTAAAAAAGTTTTTTTCTGAAAATTACGCGCTTTTCGTGTATCACCTTGGATATTTCTTCCGTTTTATACCACGTGGCAACACCGCTAGGATTTTTACGGTTTCTTTAACAGTATACAATACATCGTAAACGGAACTATGCAATTTTGGAAAAGTCAGTATCGATATGTTATAAGTATTTTCACGGCCTTCGTAATGGTGTCCCAGGCTGTAGTATTTTGGTTGAGAAAGTGTCTGTTCTTGACCTATCGATTTTGTCCATGAATTATTTTTAAGTATCCCTAGGCATAGATCTAAGAAATTCGAACAGTCCCCCAGATATATGGGAATAAGATTCTTCAATCACCTACCTAACCACTATAGAACCATGAACATCTCGGCATTTAAAAGAGAAATTAAAGCTCTATTGCTATCTAAGGCTTATTACAGTGTTAATGAATTTTTTTCGGACAGTTTCGATTGATTGGGATCTGGAGTTCTCTTCCATTTTACATAAATGATTTTCTTGAGCTTCTTTTAAACCTTTTTATATACTTAAATATGTTTACCTTTTCATATACGTACATTTTTTATGTTATATACACGATTTTTGTGACGATTTTATTGATGTTGCTTTGACTGACATGTCCTATACGTTTTGTTAACGTCTTAAAGGATGAATAAATATTATTATTATTATTATTATTATTATTTTCCAAAAACTTTTTTTCCGACTTCCAAAGTATTGAACGAATTTCATATCATTTCAGTAAGGAAATCTTGACTTTTTCTTTGAGAAATTGAGTGTCAAAATTTCCTACCGATTTTCGAAAAAAATTTATTTTATGGAAATGCGCTTTTCGTGTTTTACCATACACATTTCCTACTCATGTACCATTCGATGTACCATATAGCAACATCGCAATTATTGTTTTCACGTCATCTTCAGGAGAACATTTTTTTACTGGTTTTTCATATGAAAAACTACGACAATTACCTCGATTACTTTTTTCACTTGTCAAAATGTGCCGTTTTTGGCATTTCAACCGATAGTAGCGGGTTATTCTATGGTTATTCTAGCCAATCATTGGGTATCATACCGATAAAACTGCCTGGTCCTTTCGATTGTTTCGATAAAACGTTGTTTACCTTTGAACTGTCAAAACTATAAGGTTTACCGCGTCGATTCTATTGAACTGGCTCATATTTATATAAATTATCATGAATGAAGAGTTACCTTATTATTAATAGTAATTCACTGTTCACTTTTTCAGCATAATAATAACGTAACACATTTCAATGAACACTCAAACACGTAAATAGCTCATAACCCCAACTTTATGACAGATATAGCGAACGACCGATTCAAATATTTAAGGTTTCCTTAACTCAAATGAAAATGGCGTACAATTAGTTGTTATTGAATACATTTCATTTTTTGTTGTATGAGAAGAAACCGTTGTGTGAAGATTTTGATACAACGACATAACGAATGATTTTATGTTCCCTCTGGCGCGATTTTCATTTCATAAGAAATTTTATATTATCAACCTTGTACAATGAGAGGTGTGCCGCCATCACTTGGTATCGTCGGCAACGGTCGGCAAGCATTATCATATTCAATGCGTAAGCATCATATCTCTTCTGGATCATAGAGGGCATACATTGTTGTTTGACATTTAATAAGATAAATTTTCATTTTCGAAACACCCAAACTTTTTTATTTCGAGGCAAAAGCATTCAAACAAACCGAATTAGATAAAATCACTCGTCCTACGGACTTTATCAATCAAGGATTTTATCAATCGGTTTGTTTTGCCAAATAAAAAGGTTTTTGTGGAAAATGAAAATGTATCAATTAAATTTGAAGGACTCGTGGTATTACCTTTGATAATTACCCGACAATTATTATCTATGATGAGATTTTAGACGTTCGAGTTTCATTGAGAGTTTTACAGAGTTTTACCAGGGTGGCTGTGCTAACTCAATGAGTTAGCAAAGCCCTCACAAAAAAAATTATAGGCGTTACAATTTCTTTTCCTCCATAAACAATTGACGAATATCATACTACATTTGACTCGACATTTGATAAATAGTTTGGAAATTGGAAAAAATAATTTTTCGAAAGGAATTTATAATTAAATCGATAGTTGAAGAATATAAGAATTTTCTGTATCCTTAAGACACTTTTTCAACAAGAATACTCATGACATTTAGGTTTGTTAACTTTTGGGTTTTTTCCGCTCGCTAGTCTCGACGCTTGTATAAAATATAGTGTACCTAACACGCGCGCCGATACCACAGGTTTCGGGATTTTATCAAATGTTTATATACTCGCCACTGTATTGAAAGCAAAATTTTGAAAATTATGGAAATGCGCGCTTTTTGATCGATTGAGCTTGGTGTGGTAGGGATATATGTTGATATTATTTTCAATGAAAATGTAAACTCAGAAAACTTCAAAATCGAACACAGGAACAATCGAGGGAACAATACTTATATCACCTGGAACGAGACCTGGAAAGTAAGCCAAAACCTCGTTTATTTTGATCAGTTTAATGGGTTAAACTGCTTGTGCAATTAATCGCCTAAATTGTATATTATGTAACGAGGAGGATAAGTAGCCTATTTCGCAAGAGTGAAAATTGTGAGCACGAGGCGTTAGAAAATTGCGATTATATTGCAAAACTGACGATATGGTTAAAAAAAACTTGAACACAGACACCGTCTATGCAGAAGTTTTTTTTTCAAACATAATGATTAAATCCTCCGTTTTTCCTCGTTTTTTCCTGTCAAAAGGTTCGATAGATTACCATTATACCATTTGCGTGAACTGGGTGTCCTGATGCTCACCTCTACTGTCATCATCAATAAGTTTTCACATCAATTTTTGTAATTTTAATGAACTCATCTAGAAACTTGCGATAGTCCGACATACTTGCCTTTTCAGAACCGAAGGCGTGAAAGAAATCCCGAGGTCACACAATATGTACTTTCTCCATACCTTTCTACCTAATATACATAGCGTAAGGTTATATGCGGGAAACTAAAGGGGGATTACTGAAAGAATAAACACAATTAAGTGGATAATGTACAATTCATAATTTGGTGGATATCTCCAATGTACATTGCATAAGAGAAATGTTTTTTACTGAACGAAGAAGGCATAATAATAATAATAATAATAGAAAATTCTTCTTCCGCTTTATGTCGTGTTGCACCGTGTTGCACGGTCCATAGTCGTTGAAAAGGCATACCAGAAACAGTTTCAGATTATCAAGGCTGCGCATCTAATAATTGAAGGTTATCGATTATGAAATATCCATCAACTATATGAGTATCGAATTGCTTTCATTTTACTATTCAATAATCAATAGCTCTACTGTCAGCCAAAGAAATGTTCAGGACGATTATCAACTTTGTCATATTCTCAGATAAGACCATTCGCTTTTTAGTAATGTTTTTCTTTAGGTTTATTATTATCAGGGCTTTGAAGTTCCTCCTGAATTTGCTCCATTTCAAAACGATTCATTGTGATAGATATAATGTTTTAAAAATTTTATTGGTCTAATTCAGGGGGCACAAAGTTGTCGGGACTACCACTTATGTATTTACCAAACTCGGGACCCACCTCCAGCAAATTTAACCGTTACCAATATGAATAAAAGAATTTTTCACTGATTATTTCTCTCAATGCGAATAAACGATGAAACAGTTGAAGGCTAGACTGCTTTACAGAGTTTTACAGCGATAAAATGCACTAGACCTTTTAACCGATTAAAATGTTCGAAATAAACCGGGCGTTTGGATCACTTTTCAGGTACTATCTCTGGTACTATATTGTTCCTGTGTTCGATTTTGATGTTTTCTGAGTTTACATGTTTTCTGGAAATAATCGAAACATATATCCCTCCTTCACCAAGTTCAATCGACCAAAATGCGTGCATTTCCATGATTTTCAAAATTTTGCTTTCAAGCAAATGCTTTCGTGTATAATAATTTAAAATAAAATCCCTCGACCTGCGGTCTCGGGATTTTATCAAATTATCATACACTCAAGTCATTTGCTAAGCAAAATTTCGAGAATCATGGAAGTGCAGCACACATTTTAACCGATTATACTTGGTGCACTCGGGATATAACCCCCGATAATAACAAAAGGGGTTACAAAATGTCAGGAAAGGAATTTAACCTCGAGCGATATTCAGAAAGAAAATTCGATGCCAGATTGCATTGAAAAAAATTTAAATTGTATTTGTTTCCACTTTCGCCTCCACAAAATACTAGCAGAACAGACGGCCATCTAAAAAATTCTTGATTTCCACCACTTGTTGGTACACCAAAAAACCGTTTGAATACTACAAGTGGCAAAAAATTATTTTTATATAGAAACGTATAGTAATTGATTTACCGTATGCTTTCATTATGATTACTATTTTAGTACTTAGGTAATACGATATATTATTTCATATAACATTCAGTTCGGGTTACTACAACTGGTGCAAAATTGCTTTTTTGTCAAGTCATTTGAGTGCAACTAAGTAATCGCAGTATTAATTTCTTTATATGCTAACGCAAACGAAGAGGTCATGGGCGGCTATGAATAATGGTGTCCATTAAAATGTTCTGACAGCAATAAATGTCAGTATATCCTTCGAGAGCGGAATATTTGCTGCCAAAACACTGTTTTAATTTTTAATAATGAATCGTTTTCAAAATTACAGTGTAATTTATGCAATAAACTATCTGATGTTACAATAAATCATCGCGCTCTCTCATGTTTGTTCAACAATTTTTGCTTCCAAATTACTCTAAATTGAAAGCAATACATGTTAAGAAGCTAAATAGGATTGTATCCAAATACCATATATATATATATATTGTATCAGACACAGATTCTTGATAAACGAGAGGATATGTTCAATTCCAAGTCCAGCTTTTTCCCATTAAGTGAAAATAACATGATAGAAGACTCTAAGAAACATCTGAAATTTCCAAGTCGAATGTTTGAAAATAATTTTTTTCTATAAAACAATGAGGTAAATTTGTTGAATTTCGCATTTATTCAGTATTTACCTGCCTACAGAAATATAAAGGTTACCATCAAGCATTTCTTCATATTCGCCTTGACAAAATACCAACAAAACATAGACGGCTTTGACCGACTTTGACGTGACAATTTTACTCATGTATAAAATATCTCATAAGCCGCCGTGATTTTGTCATTATGATAGCGAAAAAACTCTCCCCTAAGTTTTTCAGCGATTATTTCCCTCAATGCGAATAAACGATGAAACAATTGAAGGCTAGACTGCTTTTACAGAGTTTTACAGCGATTAAATGCACTAGACCTTTTAACCCATCAAAATGTTCGAAATTAACCGGGCGTTTGAATCACTTTTCAGGTACTATCTCTGGTACTATATTGTTCCTGTGTTCGATTTTGATGTTTCCTGAGTTTATCAAATTATCATACATTCAAGTCATTTGCTAAGCAAAATTTCGAGAATAATGGAAGTGTAGCACACATTTTAACCTATTAAACTTGGTGCACTCGGGATATAACCCCCGACAAAACGGAACATAACTCTTGAAAACATGGCAACTAGAATTGTAAACAAATCTTTGACGGCGTCTTTGTCAATTGTTCACTTGCGTTGTCAAAGGAGTATATCTGATCTGTGAAAATGAAATATAAGAATTGTGTTTTTAACAATTGTACTTTGAATTGAATAAACTAAACTGTAATCATTAAATTGTCGTACCGAATTACTCTCGGGCTTTTTTTTGTCGAAGAAAACTTGATGATTCAAGTTTAGTTGCCTTCCGGCAAATTAACTCAAAAACTGCCAGAAAAAATTACTTGTCCTAAGGACTCGTAATTTTTTCAGAGGCAGTTTTTTTCGTTCAGTTGCCAGGCAACAAAATTCTCATCGAAATGTCAAGTTTACTTCGACAAAAAAAAGCTCCGGTGTAATAAGTGAAAAAAATTCCCTCGAAAATTTCCACTTTCATTTCATCCTGGTTATCTATCCCAGCGGAAAAAAATACGCTCGTTACTATGGTAACTCTTCAATAGAACAGTTGAGCGTTGGAACTCATTGCCAAAAGAGGTTTTTCCTGAGGCTTACAAACTTCAGAAATTCATATTGAATGTTAATTCGTATCTCCAGTCCCTTGAATGGCGCGGTGTTCTTTGAACATTGAAGGGCTTCCCTTTTGTGTGAATCTGCATATGAAAAAAAACTGATTCAATAAACATGTTGATTTGTTAGATAGTACAAGTATGCAACTTCCGAATAAAAATAGTTTGTATATAATTTTCAATATTTCTTATGAGACCATTAACAGAGGGAGTAATTTCAGATTTCTGTGTGTGTTTGAGCTTCAAAAGCAAGTGTCAAGATTTTGAAGAAATTTGAAAATGTTCCAGTGAAATAATTAGAAGGTTTGCTCCTTATTATTGTGAGCGTATATTTTACCTTTTGTTTTCTAGTTCTAAACTAGTTAAACTGCGAACCAATTTCTACAGTATGTGTGATAATCTATAATTTATTGTATAATGCATAACTCCAATTAGAGATCTACCAGCTGAAAACTGACACTTCTAATACTTTATTATTGTTTAAGTACAATGAATAAATATTATATTTGATAGTGATCGAAGTAAATGTTTTTAACTGAGATAGGTATGTAATTTCCAGTTATTTTAGGTGTATGCATTATACATTGAATTATACACTTTATCTACACCCGTACTCTAATAATACACTTAGATGCCCACAACCCGTTTTATAATGAAATCCATTACGATACAGATTTTCATTACGATACAGATTTTCAACAAATAGAAACCCATTATCGAGCCCATTATTTTTCAATCAAGCATGATGTGCAAGCTTTGCATTTTGACGTTTGTCAAGTCAAAATCAGTAGGTATTGAATTTTTGAAGAATTTAGTCAATAATCGAATGAAAATGTCTTATAGCAGTGACATAGAAGAATTACCAGCGACTCCTCCACATATGTCTTAGACAAGAAAACAATACAATCGAAAGGATTATATTTTTCATTTGACATATGCAACACATATGTTTTTATTTTGTGCTGTATCAAGAGAGACCTCATGGCCGAATGGTCAAGGGCGTCGGCAGTGATTGGAAACGTCCGGGTTCAATTCCTGACCTCGGTAGTTCTTTTTTCATTTTTCTTCTTTTCATTTCTCATTGTTGTTTTTTCCGTGGTTATACAGTTATACCATTAATTATAATTTTGTAGAATTTTTCAAAGAAATACGATTGATTACCTACTATTATTGTGTTCAATATAAATACCTAATAATATAATATTTTTATTTCTTCATTATTGATTGGGTGTAGATAAAATAGCGTATGCAACTCTCATGTAATGGTTATTAATACACTCGCATAAACCATACGAAACTCTCCTTCGGCTCGTTTCGTATCCCGGTTTATGTTCATGTATTAATAACCATCATTACACGATCGTTGCATAATATACTATTTCGTTCATTAAAACCGACTTCATCGCAGGAACTCGTGTATCCAAGGCTTATCTGGAAACAACCTCGAGTTTTTCGACTTTTACAATGTTTTGATAATGAAAAATCTTCGAATTAATTCAATGAAATATTATTCAGGTATTCAACTGTCGATTGAGTTATTTTCCACCCAAAAATCAATGAGAAATCGAAAATTCCATGAACAAAAGGAACAACATCAAATCCCCATTTATATTGAGGACAGAAATGTCAAGTTATTGGGCCTGAATATTGATAATTGAACTGGAATATTCATATTGAACAAATGAATAAACTCCACACTTATTTTGCATTGTTTCATGCCCATATCAGCTCCGGATAACTTCCTCAATGCTGTGCATGTTTTCCCATTACAGAAGGCGCTGAGAATAGTGGCGAACTGTGTTGTCAGAGAACATTGTAAATTGTAAACCCATATTTATCAAATTCAAGATTATGCTACTGTTTTCAATACACATAAAATGCGTTCTGAAAGTTCCGATAGAGATTCATAAACAAAACACTACACAATTCCAACTACATAATTATGGTAAACGGAACGCAGATTCAATGAGAATGCCACGTTATAGGCTAACTCCTTTGCAAAAGACTTCTTGAACAGTCTTCGTAATAGCTTGCCAACACGTATTTGATGTCTCTGTCTCAATATGTTCAAGAGAAAAATTAACCATTTCCTTTTGCTTCTTACTCGGTTTCTTTTGAACACATGCAGAAAAATTCTAGAATATATCGCAGCATGCTGGCTTGATTCGGTAGTATAAGGCGAGGTATAAGGTTTATATATTTACATTTGATTTTCATGTTTTAATGTGAATTTGTAGGCAGACGAATTATTCTATATGTTTATGTAAGTGCTAATACAGGTAATAGAGGATTTTGTTTTGCAAAATTAGGCAGGAGTTATTTTATTGCATGGATAGTTGCAGTCTGACGTACTCAACCTAAAAACACAAAATACTTACAAAAATTGCGAACGGAAGTGCCGCCATTTTGTGAAAAACCGTTTGGGCCTGTATCTCCGTAACCGTGCACTTTAGACCCACAATTATCAGGACCTTTTTTATAGATAATTAAATTTCCTATCTTTTTTATTCAATAATTTTTTTGTAGCACTTACCGTTCACGACTTATATTATTATTACTTTTTGTTTATTCACTTTTTTACCGATATCTTTTAAAATAATTGTTTGAACAATGAATTGTTTATAATAAAACTTCTGAATCGATCAATTTTCTACAACTTTTATTCAAAACTTTTTTCTCTAAAGTTGATATTTTTGAAGTTACAACGCGTTTAATGTTGTACTACCGAGTACAAGGTTATTGAGAACGAAGTATGCATAGCGTAATGATGTAGCGAATCCGATACATAATAAAAAAAATATGGATTTTAAAATTTTTTTGATTTGATAAATGATTAATTATTCAAGTTCTTACCTGCAAGAAATAGCGAATACCCATTAAAATTTTTTCTTTGTATTTTTTTTATACAATTAAATATTACTATAATTAATTTAAGAACTACTGCCATAATTAAACACGCAAATAAAAAAATGGAATATTCATTGAAGAATATATGTGAAATTTATTTTTACAAATGTACACCAAAATGAATCATATGTCTTCTCTGACTCTTTGGCTTTTCGAGGGTGGTGAATTTTCGATATTGGTTACATTCTCCTCTTCGTTATCTTCGTCAGTGGCATATAAAGATTGTAACGCCTCCATTAATTTGTCGTTAGAATCATCACCCATATCTTCATCGATGTCGCACAATTCTGTGTTGTTGACGATTACTTTCAGCTGATTAGTGCACGTTTCCTCTGTGCAGTTCTCACAGATTACCGTTCAGTCCAATCCTGCTTTTCGGCACCCACAGGCTCTGCCACAGCCAGTTCTGCATTTGCATGAAATGCACTCTAATTGATCTCCCAGATACAAGACGATTGAAATTAACGCGTTGTAACTTCGAAAACATTAACTTTAGAGAAAACAGTTTTGAATAAAAGTTGTAGAAAATGTATTCAACAGTTTCATTATAAACAATTTATTGTTTAAACAATTATTTAATGAGATATCGGTAAAAAAGTGAATAAACAAAAAGTAATAATAATATAAGTCGTGAACAGTGAGTGCTACGAAAAAAATCAGTGGATGAAAAAGATAGGAAATTCAATTATCTATAAAAAAGGTCCTGATAATTGTGGGCCTAAAGTGCACGGTTACGGAGATACAGGCCCAAACGGTTTTTCACAAAATGGCGGCACTTCCGTTCGCCATTTTTGTAAGTATTTTGTGTTTTCAGGTTGAGTACGTCAAACTGCAACTATCTATGAAATAAAATAACTCCTGCCTAATTATGCATTATGGACACGAGTAGCTGGCTCCCTATTACCTGTACTATGCGTATACTTATATATTTTGTATAGTGATCAAAACCTGTATAGGTTAAGCACAGACCGAGGGGTTGACCATATGGGATTTCCGGTGTACAATTGATAGAAATTCCGGGAAATTCCGGGGGAATTCGGAGGAATTCCGGGGAATTCCGAGAAATTTCTAAAGAACTTCAAAAAATCTTGAAATTTATGTGAATTTTTTTATAAAATCATAATTCAAAAACAAAACACCCATTTGAAGTAATCCACTTCCACACCTAACTCGACGAAGAAAGTTAGGACCTTTGTTTTGAAAGAGTTTGTGGCGAATTTTCAATTCGAAATACATTTTGTTAGCGACAAATAAGCCTGATGACACAATCTTCATGATCTGCTAGACATCTGATATGTCCCTGGAGGGGTGTGTTGGGAAAGTTTCTGCAAATGATTCAATAATTTCTTTCAGTGAGTACCTCACACCCAAAAAACTTCGTGTCGTAGTTTGAGTTTTTGTTTCCGGGGTCAACCTCTGCGTCTTTCGTTATTTTCCTCAATATTTCAAAAATGACGTGTCTTGAAACTTGAAATTTCACTCTACAAGACAAAACATAGGTTGTCTACATTGTTGCCAGCGGTAATCTAAATTGAAATAAAGCGGTTATAACCTCGCGTTATACGATCTGAGTTATATAGTCGATGACTGCAGTCTTTGTATGATTTCTGGAGTTTATTTGCAGTTCCATCATGTTATTTGGACGGTAAGTACTAGATAGTTTATCGGTTTGTAATAAAAAGATTTTCCTAGTAGGTAATGTTGAAGGCTTTTCGATTTCAATAATTTTTGATGTTATTGGATATACTTTTTGTACGTTTTTGGAAAACAGTTCATTTTCGCTTTATGAGCGATGACAAAAACGTATAAAAAGGATTTTCCCCACACATTGAGTATGCTGTAATCATTTATCACAAATAAGCGGTTGAAAATAATAGAACTCACTTAATAGACCGGGTGTTTCATAAAAAGTACCGTTTTACTCACTTATTTATTCTAACGGATCAGAACTTGATTCCTTAAAGAAAAATCTGAGGAAAAAGTATTCTAATAAAACAAACCTTAGTGGAATCAGACGATCCGTTCCATTTATTTTCCGATTGTAACGTTGCATTATATAGATGATTTATTTTGTTTCCAATATAATAAATACCAACCTCGGTGAAAATGTGACAAGGTTCGATATGTATAATCCGATATGATTCAGATTGTATCATAATATATATAATAAGACAGGGTCTACTTTAAATTCTAAAGTTTATGTTCCACTCAGAAATTCCAAAAAAAAACGTGTGTGAATGTTCCGAAACATATCTTTCATATTTCGTCGGGTTTCCCAGTATTTCTCTAGGAATTTCGGGGAATTCCGGTTTACGGGAATTCCAGTGTACACATTTCCCCTCAGTGGTCAACCCCTCGGCAAAGACTAACTTGCTATAAATGTACCCATGTATGTAACATAGTCAAATACAATTATTATCATTAAATACACATGTAATAATATTAACATAGCAATCTAACCATGGTTAGTTTCTTTTTACTCCACGATGGCTCTGCGATCTTATTTTCTATCGCGATTGTAACTTCCACCGCAAAACGTAAAATCCCGTCGAAAACCAAGAACGAGATCGACCACCACCAATCCCAGCCCGAAGAATGCGCCTTTTCATGTATTCGCGGCCTTCCTCGACCATGTTTTTTATTTAGTTGTTTTCCGCCGCTATCTACACAATTAGCATGTTTAATGAGGCCGCATTCGACCTTCCGAGGACATGCCGTTTCTAGCGGCTTCTCACCTCATCCTCTCCCAATCGCAATGGCTTCCGTTGTTGCCAGATAAACGCGTTTTATCTGTATCGCCGCTCTATCTAGTGGGCTACCGTTAGCTCGGAATCTAGCGCTCCGCGCCGAAATACGTTCTACAAGCTATCAAAGGTCAGGGGCTCTTCGGTAACGCGAAATTCACGAATCGTAGCAAGCGCAGGCTTTGCGGGGATTTCGCGTTAGCTGACCGAATTGTTATGGCGTATTGTTTTAATGTTATCTGAGGAGGTGGAAATGTCCTGTGATCTATTTCTTTGGGTTTTCTCTCTTCTGGAAAAAAAGCTTTAAAATCTTATAATATCTATGTTTTTTGATGGAGTATCATCTGATATTCTCCCAATAAATGCAGGTGTTCCACAGGGTTCAGTTCTGGCGCACACTTTGTTTCTGCTTCATATCAATGATTTGCTCGAGAAAACATCTTGTTCAGTACATAGTTGCGGACGACAGTACTCTTCATACTTTTCATACATCTTTTCCAGAGTCCCCATACCAGCTAGAGAAACAAAAGTTCAAAGAAACATTAACGTCAATAAGATTAACGATGACTTTGTAAAAATAATAGAATGGGGTAACACGAACTTGGTGGAATTTAATGCTAGGAAAACCCAGGCATGTCTCTTCCCAAGGAAAGCCGATCTATCATCGTCTAATAGTCAGATGTCAGGAATAACTATTCCTACAAAGTCAAGTATCTCGATGCTAGGAATTACGGTCAGTGATAATCTCTCAAGGGAAAAACATGCGAGATCGATTGCTAAAGGTGCTTCCCAGAAACTTGGATTTCTATTTCGTTCGAAGAAATACTTCACTTCTTGTCAGCTTCTGATGATCTGCAAGGGTCAGATACGACCTGTCTTGGATTGTGGTTCTCATGTGTGGAGTTCGGCACCAAAACATTCATTAAGGATTCTCCATTCTATTCAGAGATTCTTGTTGGTGATTCTTCGCTCAGGCTCGCTCACTTCATTGGAACGTCGTAGAGGGGTCAGAGACTTGTCTCAATTCTATAGATATTTTCACAGTCGGTGCTTATTATCAATCGTTTCACCCTTGGCAATATCTACACGGATACGGATGACTCGACGAGTACAGAATTCCCACCCATTTGTTGTGAATTTGGAGACCTGTCGAACCTCTCTTGCTCAGGAATCTTTATTCAATAGAACAGCTGAGCTTTGGAACTCCTTGCCGAAAGAGGTCTTTCCTGAAGCTTACAAACTTCAAAAATTCAAAGTTAATGTTAATCTCCTGTCCCTTGATTCACGCGGTATTCTTTGAACATTACAGGGCTTCCCTTTCGCAAATAGGTATATTTGCCCCGGAAGTAACTGCAATATTAAAAAGATGCAAAATTGAATGACTATTTTGTGAGTTGTATTAATTTCTTTAAAGATTTTATTGAAAAATGCACATACTCTTTGGAAGCTAGTCGCTTCCTTTTTTCAAGCCTCTCTGAAAATTTGTATTGAGATTGGATTCTTGGTGGGTAGCGAGGTGGGTAGTTTAAATGTGACTATGACATGACTGATTCTTCAATAGCCATACCAAATCTATATTTTTCAGCTGAAGATTTTGAAATTATTTCAAACCATGATTTCATTGTATTATTGTAGCGTACTGTGTTAAGCTGGATTTATGCAGCTTCGAGTAATAATTAACGAGTAGCGATTTACAATTATCAAGTAAAAAGTAATGAAAAAAAAGGCATTCATACACCTTAATTTAACAATGATCAAAGCTTGAGGAAGGAGTTTAACTTTAACCTTACATAAACTTTTGAGTAGCATTTTTTTATTCATTTTTATATCCCTTTGCTTCGTTTGGGAGAGTTGCAGATTGAAATATCATTGTTTTCCATCTACAGTTTCAATTTCAACTCGCTCACACTCCATGAACAGGAAAACAATGGCGAAAAACAAATTATTTGACGAAAAATTTGGTTATGATCATATAATCCGTCATAACCTGCACATTCGAGACATATAACATATTTCACAATTAAAGTAAGAAAGTTAAAAGTTGGACAACTCTTACTTGTTACTTGTTAATTGATATTCGATAATTTGGTTGCGTGAATCATCTACAGTAAATTAGGCAGTTCAACTCATCATGGATAATTTTTTATTGCTACCTGTTAAGTATTCCTTGATAATTGAAGCTGCGTGAATCCAGCTTTAATAACAAAGATAATATTTTATATTAACATGGATATACTAATTTATAAAACAATTACCTCCATAAAGTTAGCAAGGCCACTTGCAGTAAAATCATTGTAACATTTTTTTTTTAATGTCGTATAATTGTCGAGAATTTGTCGTGGAAAGAAAATAATTGTCGCGCTTATACTTTTTTTTCTAAGGGGTGGCTTTGCTAACTTAATATTAAGTTAGCACAGCCACCTCGCTAAAATTCCTAATAAAACTCAAAATTCGAAACTATTATCGTAGATAATTGCCGAGTAATTGTCGTAGTTCATTCCATATGAAAAACCACCAAAATAGTTTATTATTTCCTAGAAATCATGTCCTTGTCAAGTTTTACCTCATATTTCCTACGTTTTCTACCATGTGGCAACACCGCTAGGATTTTCACTGTTTTTTTCAACACTCTTTCATAAAATCGCGAAAGGAACCGAAATATAATATATGTCATCAATATTTTCTTTGAAAAAGTGCCTGAGATGAGAAGAAATTGTTATTGTCTTGAACTATCGATTTTATCATGAAACTCTATCGAAAAACTATTTTTTCAAATTCCCAAAGTATTGATCAAATGTCGTATGATATTCGACAATTGTTAATGAAAAAAAATCAATTGTCGCGCATATAGTTTTTTTTTCTAAGGGGTGGCTTTGCTAACTCAATATTAAATTAGCATAGCCACCTTGCTAAAATTCCTAATAAAACTCAAATTTCGAAACTATTATCGTAGATAACTGTCGAGTAATTGTCGTAGTTCATTCCATATGAAAAACAACCAAAAAAGTATTTTATTTCCTGGAAATCACGCCCTTGTCATGGTTTACCTCGCATATTTCCTACGTTTTCTACCATGTGGCCATACCGCTAGGATTTTTACCGTTTCCTTCAACATTATTTCATAAAATCGCGAAAGGAACCGGAACTATGCAATTGTCGAAAAGGCAGTATCGATATGTCATCAGTATTTTCGTTGAAAAAGCGCCTGAGGAGAGAACAAATTGTAACTATGGATTTTTTCACGAATTCCATTCGAAAAACTATTTTTTCAAATTCCCGAAGTATTGATCAAATGTCGTATGATATTCGACAATTGTTAATGAAAAAAAATCAATTGTCGCGCATATATTTTTTTTTCTAAGGGGTGGCTGTGCTAACTTAATATTAAGTTAGCAAAGCCACCCCTTAGAAAAAAAAACTATATGCGCGACAATTGATTTTTTTTCATTAACAATTGTCGAATATCATACGACATTTGATCAATACTTCGGGAATTTGAAAAAATAGTTTTTCGATAGGGTTTCAAGATAAAATCGATAGTTCAAGACAATAACAATTTCTTCTCATCTCAGGCACTTTTTGAAAGAAAATAGTGATGACATATATTATATGCCGGTTCCTTTCGCGATTTTATGAAAGGGTGTTGAAAAAAACAGTGAAAATCCTAGCGGTGTTGCCACATGGTAGAAAACGTAGGAAATATGAGGTGAAACATGACAAGGACGTGATTTCCAGGAAATAAAAAACTTTTTTGGTGGTTTTTCATATGGAATGAACTACGACAATTACTCAACAATTATCTACGATAATAGTTTCGATATTTGAGTTTTATTAGGAATTTTAGCGAGGTGGCTGTGCTAACTTAATATTAAGTTAGCAAAGCCACCCCTTAGAAAAAAAAGTATAAGCGCGACAATTATTTTCTTTCCACAACAAATTCTCGACAATTATACGACATTTAAAAAAAAATGTTACAATGATTTTACTGCAAGTGGTCTTGCTAACTTTATGGAGGTAAAACAATTTGTTCTTTCTAGTAGTTATTCTGATTATTTCCATACTCGATCGAAACGTTCTTCTGAGGTGATTTTGAAATACTTGCAATATCTTACAGATGTGAAGTCATTGGGTATAGTGAATAAAGTTGGAGCAGATGCTCACACTCAAATTTTTTGGGACAAACTTATACGGGTTGTTGAGATATGACAAGGATGGATCTATAGTTTGAACTCATGCTCACTTTTATTCACTTCACCCTGTATGCAATTATTTCAACGCGAAAATAAAATGATTTCAAATACTTCATCGAGAAAATATGGCTCAAGTTTTGATCTTGACACAACCTAGTTCGACTTGAATCTATACTCATTGAACAAGTGAAGTTGGATTCATATAAGTACGAATCATGCAATATTCGGTTATAATTGCACGAGTGCATAAAAATTACCGATAATTTTGCAAGAAAGCGTGATATCTAAAAATTGCAAGTTTATTTTCATATTTTGGCGAAAGTGCCCGAGTCCGAAGGAGGAGGGCAATTTGTATAAGATATCACGCTTGAATGCAATATTATCTGGTCATTTCTATGCACGAGTGTAATTCATTGGAATATTTCACGAATAAAGAAATGCTCAAGGAAATGTTATTTTTTGTTCATTTATACTTTCCTCTATAGATTGTATGGAGCACTCACCAAAACGCGAAATGTTTTTCTATTTTTGAAGTCTATCTGACATTTATTCGTGTTGTTTACTGACGTCTAGCGATACGGTTTCAAATGTGTTGTTATGGTGCCTTAATACAATGCAATTACCGCTGTAAGTTTTCGATAATTGCATTGCTCTTATGGGACATTTTATATATGAGGGAAATATTCGTCCAAATGGAAAAGGATGTAACTAAAACATGTCCAATAATATTCCAGTGTTCATTCTCCATCTCATTTTAATTGCATTTCGAATTGTACCTACATGAACTATGCTTGACAATCTCTTCATTTACGTTTAAGTAGCCTCTTCGAGTTTCCCTTGTGTTCCATTCTGTTTTGTCAGAAGTAAATTGATTTCATTCCACTTTTGAAAGGATGGTAGTATCCCAATGTTCGTCGTGCAATATAGCCAGGAGAGTAGCTGTTTTAAATGGATTCTTTCTTCCTTTTGGTGAATAAATTAAACGTCTTCAGCTTCGAGAAAATTTTATAATAACAGTAGATGAAAATTACGCAACACGTACTTTCTAAGGTATTTTCCAGTTAATCAAGTCTTATAGAAGAAGAAGATAAGAATATAGGTGGTGTTACTGGATATTTAAAAACAGCGAAAGCTGACACTCCGCCTTTCACTATGACTACTCTTTGCACAATTATATGTAAATACCTTTATTTGTATATTATTTATTATTATTATCATTGTTATATTTGTCAAGAGTTCATTGTAAAGAGGTTTGTTTCTTACAGTTTGCATGTTTGTTTGTTGGGGTAATCTTCGGAACTGATCCGATTATGAAATTCTTCCACTAACACACTATTCAAAAGTGATATAGGCTACATTTTATTATGATTGAACAAAAATTCAGTGAGATATAATTGTGTTACGAAATGTCGGCTCTGTCGCTCATAAACGCGGAATAATATGAGGGGTCGAAGAGCGAACGTAAATTTTCCACATCATTGAGGCCTCTCTCGAAGATTCTCCATAGGATTACGCAGGTATATAAGGAGACACTTTATCGCGGTGGAAACAGTTCATTCGCAGAGTTATTTAGCAGAGTTTATATGGTTTATCAGATAGTTGATTTAGAGCGTAGGGGAGAGAGCTATGATATTGCTAAGTGCAGAGGAGAATTTCTCTTACAGAGAGTTTTAGTTCCGAGCGATGGAAAGTTAGCGGACCAATTTGAGTGATTGTAATGTATAGTGCTGTGACAAATAGTTGTAATGAAAGAAGTTTAGTGTTGTTTGGAGTTTCAATAAACGAACCCAAGGAAAGATCGTAACAATAGTATTTGTAAATCAAGGCGAGATGTGATGCTTTAATGGTGTGCGCTGACTAAACGGTTCGGTATAGACGAACATTTTGTTCATCAAAATGTTGGTCTCTATTAATTTTACAAAAAAGTCCATGGCAGTATCAGTTAGCTTTCATATTTGAATCACTACGTAGTTTTTTTTTTATATTCAATACATATAAAATGCTTTTTCCTGAATACGTATCACGTAGGCATCCGATAATAAAAAACTTCTCGAAATACCATCCCCGAGACCATTCCTAAGGGGTCAAAGCTTGTATGGGACAACATGATGCCTTGGTCCAATCTACTCCAAATTTTGTATAAACATTTTTTTACAGAATTGATTGAAGACGTGTTTCGTATTTTATTGAAATCAATCACCTAACAGGGTTAAAAAGGGGTAGGTTTTTTTGGGGGGGGGGATCAACGCTCAGCCGAAAGCGCTGATCGTAGGGATCTGAAACTCGGAGGCTGTGTTCTTTGTATGACGTCGGCATCCGATAAGGAAGTGCTTTCCGAAATTCCACCCCTAAAAGGGTGTAAAACGGGGACAAATTTTGTATGGAACAAGGTTATTTCTAGGTCCAATCTAGTGCAAAATTTGGAGAATTATTCTCTTCAACAAAATTGATGGGAAACGTGTTTCGTATTTCATTAAAATGCATCGCCTAACGGGGTAAAAAAAGACTTCTATCAAATACTTTCTCAAGTGCGCCCAGGAGAGAGAGCCTTGTGATGTACCTGATAAAACTCAATACTAAGAACTACAATTGAATCACAAAAATAATCAACGCCCAAAGAAATCGGCACGGGTCGGCTAGTCAGTAATATATCATGTATTTTTTCCGGGCTTCACCCTCTTTTCGATCTCTGACGACTGGCCTAATATTTGTAATTCGCATGCGATGGGAATATGCTCATCTACTCATAATTCGCATTATTTAATTCGAGATTTCGTCGATTCTGAACGATTAGAACTTGTGTAATCTGTACATTCGTAGTTTCAGTTTCAAATTACGTATGGGAAGTGGCTGGTACATGTGAAAGTGAAAGCTTTTGAATCATTACAGAATGGCGTGAATTGTCAAATGAAATATGAACGAGTTAATGAAAATAGTGATGTGAATTCGAATATGATCAATTTTCTGTTAGCCAATATGGGTTAAAAAATGGGTTCTAGAACCATCATTTTGTATGATGTATTTCGTAAGCAAACGTATACACCCTAATGCCCTAATGTGATTAATAAATGACTTAACTTGACATCTGTCATTTCCCCACGAGCGGGAACTCTCAAGAATCAAAACTTGTGCGAGCTTTAAGAACGAAGAAATTTTTTCTTCCAATTTTTTTTAATTCACAACCTACCTACCACAAAAAAAAAATAGATTCAATGTTGGAATCTCACATTTCTGACATTTACAAAAAAGAACATGAAAACGAACCTAGAAGAGAATTAGGCATTCCAAATACTTCAAATGACGAAATTAAGGTGACTATATGACTAAGGACTAAGGGCCAGTACAAGTAGTCCAGTCTATGACCATTTTCACGTGTATTTATCCCATACTGCACCGATTCGCATAAAAATTTGGATTCAGGATCTACATACACTCTTTTTCAAAATCTACCCTGTGCCGAGGGTTGCTTTCTCCCTGGGGGTGGATGCCACCCCTTCTTGGGGCTGAAAAATGTTTTATTGGAAATAAGTGCGGAAATCAATAGATCGACTTATTCTAAGCACTTTTTGTTCAATGAAGTTTGTTCTGAAAAGCAATACTTTTCGACTTATTCGCGAGTGAAATTGTCGGTTTTCAGGCAAAAAAAACACGTTTTCAGGTCCTTTTTCGCGAATAACTGGAAAATAAGGCATCTATTCGAAAAACCCGCAGAGGGCAAAATTATAGCTTTTGAAATAACAAAGGCGATTGTTCATTTGTGATGTATGCAAACCCACTACAAACTGAATAATTGCTTGTTGAAAGTTGATTGGTATTTTCAAACGCCAAAATGGAAAGTTTCTACGTACAATAACCAAAAAACAATGCATTTTTCGGCAAAAACTAATTCGACCTTTTTTGAAGTCCTTCAAAGATCCTTCATTTCTGTTATTTATAAAAGTTTCTGGCATCAAAACTGAACGAGGTATGAAGGAAATAATGTTGAATCCTATTTTTCCCTTGAAAAAAAAATGTGAATCACTCATCCTCTCTTTCCCCCCTCTTTGGAAAAAATTGTTGCCTAGTAGAACTATCTGTATATATACATGTATTATATACATATAGTTCCACTAGGTCTGAAATATAGTTACTATGTGTATTCTTCAATATACTAATGTACATACTCTAATTTCTACAAAAAATGTTTTGGTTTTTTTCCCATAACTCGCTTAGTCTTCAAGCAATCGAATCCACCAGAAAAGTATTTTGTAGCTTTTTTCAAGAGCTATGAGCTCATTCACATTATTTTCTGTTTCAGATTATATCTTTGAAGAGGTTCGTGCGAAAAGGGCTCAAAAAAGGTACTTTGCGCGAACCCTCACAATATTTAACTGACCATATGTTACTCTATTTTCATTCTGCAGAAAAAATGAAACACCGAAATTTTCAGAGGAGAATGGCCCTCAATTTTGTACTCTAGAAAATTCTGCATGTGATCAATACTTTTCGAGTTATTTAGAAGAAATTGTAATTTTTCGCTGAATTACGTGTATGATTTTTTCTCTTCAATCTCAATTTTTTCCAAAACTACGTACTTTCGATTGATGAAAAACTCAGAACTCATTGAAAGAACATGAATGAAGTGAATCATGAAGTAACAACAATTTTTTTCAAAGGGGGGAGAAGAGAGGATGAATTATTCACAATTTTTTTTCAACGAAAAAATAGGATTCAACATCATTTCCTTCATACCTCGGTCAGTTTTGATGCTAGAAACTTTTATAAATAACAAAAATGAAGGATTTTCGAAGTACTTCAGAAATGGTTCAGTAAGTTTTTCCCGAAAAATGCATTAGTTTTTGGTAATTGTACATAGAAACTTTTCATTTTGGCGTTTGAAAATACCAATCAACTTTCAACAAGCAATTATTCAGTTTGTAGTGGGTTTGCATACATCACAAATGAACAATCGCCTTTGTTTTTTCAAAAGCTTTGATTTTGCTCTCTGCAGGTTTTTCGATTAGATGCATTATTTTCCAGTTATTCGCGAAAAAGGACCTGAAAATGTGTTTTTTTTTGCCTGAAAACCGACAATTTCACTCGCGAATAAGTCGAAAAGTATTGCTTTTCAGAAAAAACTTCATTGAACAAAAAGTGCTTATAATTAGTCAATCACTTGATTTCCACACTTATTTCCAATAAAAAAATTTCGCCCCCAAGAAGGGGTGGCATCCATCCCCAGGGAGAAAGCAACCCTCGGCACGGGGTAGATTTTGGAATAGAGGGGAAGTAGAACCTATATCCAAATTTTTATACGAATCGGTGCTGTATGAGATAAATACACAGTTTTCACTTTTTTCACCGTCATAGACTGGAGTAAAGGATAAATTAGTTATCAGTCAGATATATGGAAGAAATGAGTAGGTGCGCGTGGATAATGTGTGGCAGTGACAAGAATTACGGATGGTTATTTTAATCTGACAGATTTCTTGCACTAAAAAACCGGTATTAACTATATCTGTGAACAATGCTTCAGGGATAACGGATAACAATTACATATCAAATACCAGATACGTTACGATATCTCATGTCGCGGAGATTATATAGTATATAGTAGACAATTCTATTCATTGCAGAAAACTGTGATACACTGAGGATCCCATCTCTACCATCACTATCGGTGGAATTTGAAAATTTTCATGTTTGAAATATGTCATTTCCAAATTCCATCTATAGCGAAACTAACGGAATTGGAGTTTAGAGTATGCAGTATGCAGCATAAACGCAACCTTAATCAACTACGAATAATTTGGTGTTTGCTGTTTGTTTTTCGAAGGCGATTACCAAATCAAGATATAAATATAAACAAAGGCGGTGGGAAATTCTGACGGGAATGGAATTATGTCATTAGAAAAATGATGAGCTTATGACCGGTGAGGTTTTCACTGTGATTTTAACCAGCTATAACCATCGGTTTCAAGCGGGTTGTTTTGAACCGTGTCATCCCTGATTAAATTCTTAACTTCATTCCTCTAAGGTTCTATTGAGAATTTTACCTTGGCAAATTACCGAAGACTGGTTTTTCGCAACTAGGCATTCTTACGACCGAAACCGGTCCTATCAAAAACAAAAGTCTTAGTGGAGATTAGACAAAAGTTGGTTTCTGTATCCTATATTTTATCATACGTATCAAATGAAAGAATTATTCCGATTCTATTGATTATTCGAAGCTCGCTCATTTGTCGATTGAAAGTAAATATTGTCAACAATTTCTAGCCGAATACAGGTTTCCAATGATATACGGATAACAAGAAGCAATCTACTACGACTTAAAATAAAACTTTATTGAATCTGAAATATAAACAATGATACACTTGAAGAAGTGGTTTTTAGTTTTTTTCTCCAAATTGATGCAAAAGGAATGCAAACTTTTATACGAAAAGTAATGAAACTTCTCTTAGAAATCAATTACCCTAACACCAAACTGATATTTTTTTGCACTCGACGCACGTTTTGCTAACAAGGTCGCGTCGAGTACAAAAATATATCAGTTTGTTGTTAGGGTAATTGATCTCTAGGAAAATTTTCAACTTTTACACCAAAGGTTTCAATCTCAACTTTCATGAAAAGTAATATCAAATAATAACTTACTGACTCTTATATCAGCACACAAAACTAGAATCAAACAGGTAACATTCACTGGCAATTTTCCAAATAAATTGATTCATTAGGATATCATTTCATTCTCAAACCCAGCCAAGCTTGTTTTGTTCAGAGAAAATGATCTCTTGAGCTCATTAGTGGCCATATGGATAAATTACAGAAAATTCTCACTACATACAGCAAACATTATCAAAAAAATCCAATCTGAGACAATCTGCTATGAATCAACTGGCATTTCAATGATAATTCAATTGTCTATCGCTTGTAGATCCAACCAATTTGGAGTTTCATCAGGCCTTACTACGAACTCTGAGCACTTATGGCTATTAAAATATCGGAATTATGGTGAGCTTTTACAGTTTGGTTGGTATTCCGAGGGTTATCTCAAATATAATACCAATAAACTTCTGTATTTGTTGCTTGTCACATTAATATTGATCAGTTAATTATATCTAGATGACATGTTTAATATCTGCTTCAAAAATATTCAAAATATGAATTTGAAAATTGCTCAGCTCATACTGAGGCTCATACCAATAAATGTGACATTTACATCAGAATTTCGATGTTCGATGTCTGGCATTGGATTTGTGAATGCAGTTTTGGGATGAAAGTCGAAATCATGAGATTGAACTCGAAATTACAAGATAAAAGTTAAAATTATGAGATACGTTTCGAAATAACGAGATAAATGTCGAATTTACGACTTTTGAGTCGAAATTATGATTAATCAAATAAAAAAATAATCTTTAGCCCTTCTACAATTCCGTAGGTGATGACGAAAGTGACAATTTGCCTAGGTCTATGATGAGTGTGATCAGAGTCGATCTTTTAGCTAATCGGAAGTTCATGGAAAATTTTAAGTAGATTGGACCAAAGGCATCACGTCCCATACAAACTTTGCGTTTTCATAAACTTTTTCTACCGGGTGTCTATGTAATACAAAAAAACACACCCTTCAAGTTACAGGTCTCTACGATCATCGGTTTAGGCTGTACGTTGATTCTTCAGTCAGTTATTCAGGACAAAGCATTTTATATGTATAGATTAAGAGTAACACCTTTGTAGTGATTCGAATATAAAAGCTAGCTAGGTATATAGTTCCACTGACGCTTCTGTAGAACTAATAGAGGCCAACATTTTTAGTGAACATTATGTTCGTCTATACCGAACCGTTTAGTCAGCGCACACTGTTAAAGCATCACATCTAGCTTGCTTTTCACCAACTTGACTTACATATACTATCATTTCTAACTGAATTTTCCACTCAAATGTAATGAAATTTAGCATATATCCTGATTGGTGTAGATTTCTATTAGTGAAAGAATTTTCATGATCAGTTCAGTATTAACTTCATCTTGGAAAAACTCAACTCTTTAGGTATTCGGGGTTTCATTTTAGAACGGTTCAATTCTTACCTTACAAATAGGAAAATGTTTGTTAAGATAGAACAACAACTATTTGCTAGATACACAGTCCTTTTAGGAGTACCCCAAGGATCCGTTTTGGGACGTTTAATTTTTCTACTGTTTGTGAATGATCTTCCCAAACATTTAACAGCTGGAAAAGTTACCATCTTTGCAGATGATACAACAGTCACTGTGTGCGGAAGAAATTTTGAAGAAACATTTTTAAGAAGAATTTTATAGAAACATCGCCATAACACTTGATGAAATGGAAATATGGTGCCAAAGAAATCGTCTGATCTTGAACAAAGAAAAAAACGTTTATTTGAATTTTCATTCAAGGAAAAAAATTCCTGATAATTTTCATAACCTGAAATTCAGTAACAACGTAAAATTACTTGGGACTTGGTTGGATTCTGATCTCAGCTTTTCTTCTCACATAGACTTTGTATGCGAGCAACTGAATAAAGCGTACTACGCGATTCTCCAAATGAAATCAATCCTAAATAGGCAAGGACTCCTGAATCTATATTATCCATTTGTTTACAGCCATATATCATTCAATATTGCAACATGGGGAATGACAACAGATCACACGAGAGTATTTTCTGCACGAAAAAGGATTTTAAGGCTCATTTTCGATTTGAAACCGAAAGAATCTTGTAAAATCATATTTAAAGAACACAATATTTTAACTTTTGTTCGGTATATATTCTAAAATGTGTAATGTTTGTGAAGTGTAATGTGACTGACTTTGATGTACTGGGGAATCACAATAACTACCCTTGATGAACATTCATTCTAGAGATACAAATACACAAAACTGCAAAATTCAAAAAATCAAGTTTTTAATTTTATATCTCTTTATAATAAATACCAAATACCCTAAAAGATATCAATAACTATAACAGGTTCAAAGAAGTTGTTTCTACTCTGTTGATGAGTTTCTTGGCTATTGATTGGTTGGTTTTGATTATTTGAAACGATTCATTTAAATGATAATTTATTTATATTATATTTTTCAACTATGTGTATTTATTTATATGTATTTTTATATTTACCTATACATTTAAGTGTTGCATATTGTACAATGTACTTTATTCATGGTCAAATAAATACTACTACTACTACTATTCCTGGAGATTACCCCCTACAAACCAACACACATATACAAAGTCAGAAACGAACCACTTTATAATATTGGTGTAGAATATAGAAGATATAGATCAGTACAGATAAAAGGAGTACTATCGTTTTTAGAGTGGTTCCCCAGTTTTCAATTAGCACCACTTTGACATTTAAACAGGTCGCTTCTCTCAAAATCCTAACTGAAAACGTCATCATGGACGTAATAGAAACTCGTAGACGTTTTATCAGTTAATTCTGAATCGCCCTGTACGTATAATTGAACTCGCTGTTACGCGGCAGCTGTTGACCCTAAAGCGACCTCACCCATGATATTTCTGCATTCCCCAGAGCACCTAGAAATACCTTCGACAACTAAGTAATAAACAATTACCGGTTGCGGTATAGTATTTTTTTCGAACGAGTATAAACTGAGTGAATTTCTAGAACGAATTTATATAATATGATATCCCGGTGCCGCTTTCATTTTTGAACCGGGTGCAAATAGACGGCGCGGCAGTGATATATTAATTTTTTTGGACCGATTTTATACACTCACAATTCAAGGCACAAAATATCTTTTTTCTTCAAAAAAAATTATAGCATTCAAGGCACAAAATATCTTTATCTTCAAAAAAAAATTATGCGCTATCTAGTATTCCATGTAAAACTCGGAATTTGTGTTTGTAGAGTTCAACAATAATTTGGATGGAAACATTATTACAGGTTGCTTTGTATTTGTGATACAAAAAAAAAATCGCTAAAAGTACAGAATGTGACAATAAGGTGACGTACAACTTGCCTGAATGTAAAGAGAAAAAATGTCATGAAATCGTATCTTTTTTAACGATGATTGTCATTTCCTACTAGTATAAAGTTTGCATGCTCATGCACCATACTATACCACGAAAGGCATTGAATAACATCCGACCGGAGCCAGTGCAGGTTTCTTCACAGGAGAGAAACCTGCATTTGCTTTTGGCGATACAAATGAAGGAATTGATTTTCAATCATTGGGACGGACACACTTGCAGACCGGTTTCGGGCTATTTGGCCACTCGTCAGTACAAGGCAGCACCATCATCAACATATAGTCGATCACTTCCCATAATTAAAAATTAAGGTGGCTAGATACTGGTGGTTCCACTCCATATAAAAGATTGTCAGCAAATCAGACGACCGATCTGGCCTACTTGATCAAAAATTGATGACGTAGACCGTAGTAATAACTCAAAAAATTTGCCAGGTATCGTCACTCTCGCAGTTGAGATGTGTCATGTGCACGTCCTGTATTGCCAAGTGGCTATGTCGTTGCGAATTCTGGTCTATGTGCTGAAAAAATCAATTGATTGTTGATATTTTCATTTGAGCAATATAATATTGTAATCTCAATTCAAAAGCTCGGTTTAGAAGTAGTATCACAATTCAGCCAAATAATATTCACGTTGATGCGTGTGAGCGAATAGGAGTGAGAATTGTTATCAAATTTAATGAATGTTTCCCTCATATATAAAATGTCCCATAAGAGCAATGCAATTATCGAAAACTTACAGCGGTAATTACATTGTATCAAGTCAGCATAAAAACACATTCGAAACCGTATCGCTAGACGTCAGTAAACAACACAAATAAATGTCAGATAGACTTCAAAAATAGAAAAACATTTCGCGTTTTCGTGAGTGCTCCATTCAATCTAAAGAGGAAAGTATAAATGAACAAAAAAACATTTCCTTGAGAATTTCTTTATTCGTGAAATATTCCAATGAATTACATTCGTGCATAAAAATGACCAGATAATTTTGCATTCTTGCGTGATATCTTATACAAATTGCATTTGGTTATTTTCATATTTAAAATAAAATATGAAAATAAACTTGCAATTTTTAGATATCACGCTTTCTTGCAAAATCATCGGTAATTTTTATGCACTCGTGCAATTATAACCGATAAGTGTAGTGAGAAAATGCCATTTTTTCTAGTGAGTGAAATCATTATTATTCTTTATAATCTTCTGGGTTGAACTGAAAATATCACATATATATCACTGCATTTATAGAATATTCAGAACGAGTGCACACTCTAGAATGCTGTTGCCAGCAAACTTCTCTTGTGTTTTTGTTATGATCACTACGGAATTTTTGAATGGTTATTGAATATACTAGATCGTGAGATTATTCTTGGAGGCAGGTCATTGAAGATGAAGTTTGTTTTCATCAAACGTCAGACTGATCTCGTGTTTTATTCTCTGTTCTAACCAAAAGTGATCCGTATTGGCACAACGTGTTCCATGGATCGAGTGATCTCGAAAATTTTTAGGTATTTCAACCACAAGCGCACCCTTAAGGCGTAATTCAGAACAACTACACCCTGTCTACAGGTTTGTCTGAAACAATATCGCAACACTGAAAGCACCAATATGGAAGAATATCGACCGATGAGGGCGCTGGTGGTGGTTAAACTATATTCACCATTTCGAAATAATTAACTTGTTTACATTTGTGAAATAACGCGCCAAACTGAAATCCAGTCATCAGTTGCCCTCGCTAGACAAGATTTTGGTGTTTTTTTTTTTTGCTATATTTTCATATTACGAAATTTTTCTCGTGAAGCTTGATATAACTATGTTCATGATGCTTTGAATAGCCGCACAATACTATTCATTGGAGGTGAACATAGATCCAATGTGTTTCAAAATCTAATGATATTTGTCCCAGGACATTTTTTAGTTTTAGTGTAGTGTTAGTGAACCAAAGAGGCTTTTATTACATGAATGATGAAATGCGCCATAACTTCGCCTAAAAATAGACAAACAGACTCACCAGGTAACAAGAAATCATCTCTCTTGAAATGCAAGGAACACACTGAAGCCGCTCTAGAAGGTGATTTATGCAGTTTCAGTTCAATTTTCCAAGCTTTGTACCTGTCTATTTTCTCTTTCAATCCACTCTCCGTAATGTTTCCCACCAAAGATGTATTTCTCTTTGGAAACGTGTGGAAAGACAACTTTGGATTTCGGTTCCTAGAGTTGCGGCAACTTGGCACCCAACACTTTATACGGCTCACTGAGCGATCTGCATCCATGATTGTTTGTTATTATTAATCAAAAAAACTACAACTTCAGATGAGATTTCCTGAATCAACACCAAAGAACTCAATAAATTCCGAGAGAAATTCACACACATAAAACGGAAGCCGTTTGTTTGTCAAATTATAGTAGTGCGTTATATTTCCGCCAGACGTCCCATAAAATTATAAACTTCCCAATATATAGTCATCTTAATTAAAAATCAAAAGCTTTCATAGTATCAAGCCCCGACCAAAGCTGATGCGAACAACACAAAGTCTTTGGGCCGTCTACCGATGGACGAGGTATTCCAAAAGCAAACTGAGTAGGTAGTTTGAGACTGTCCTGAACGAATTGTTCAAAAAATGATTTGATTTAACGCCAGTCTTCAAGTATGCCCATCGACTATGTCGAATGTTTTACGTTTTTTTCGCAAGAGGAATGGGCGAATTCGATTTTGATCTTGTTCAAATGAAGCTTCCAATCGTATCGGGAATATTTTCTTGAGTTTTATATTAACTGAAGTAGAGGTTGTTTGAATTTTTAAACTATTTTCACTTTGTGGAGTTATTCAAAAAAACGATCTTTTTTCAAACATTGTTTAGCTCAAAAGTTGTGATATCTAGGAACTTGGATATTTTTGTGAAGAAAATGAAATTTGAGGAACCTTTTTTGGTCTTTTTCGCAGAGAAGAAAAAGGCCATAAAACAGTTCCTGACAAGTTTTTTCTGGAAATGGATCCGTAAATAACCTTTTTCAATATTTGAATGTTACTTGGAACACCCTGTAATATCTACCTTTTTGTATCTCTGCGCTGATGAAACCTGGGTAAAAACCTCAACTCATATTTGAGCATGATCTCTTCCAACAGCTTCGTAAAAACCTGGTACTCAGAAAAAAAAATTAAGTCATCGATAACGTGCAACAGCTGGTGAATTTCATGAGTTTCGAGAACTATTTACAAATCCCTACCATATATATATCACTTCCATCATCACCTCGATTATAAAAGGATTATATAATATGTATGAAAAAACTTTCAAAAAATATTCTTGTTGGATTCATACTAGTCCAGTAAATGAAGGGACGAACCTGTGAATAAGTCTATGAGTTCTTCACTTGTGGCTCAATTTGTAGGCCGTCACAAATATTTTCAAAGGACCCAAAACTTAACACGATTGCGTTCATGGAAATGGCCGAAAATGGCCCCCCAAACCCAGAAAAATGGGTTTCCCGCCAATATATGGCTAAATATACGAATTAGAGAATTTTCGTTCGAACAAAAATTAAAGATCTTCTCATTATGTACAAAAATGACCCTTATCATTTTTTCCGAAAACTCAGCAGTTGTTTTCGAGATAAAGGGCCCCAAAACTCTCCTCATTTCAGCTGCCGCTTTCTCTATAGGAATTTTGATATCTATACATTCGCTTGGAGGCGGGCGGACGAATTGTTTCATAACTCAGGCAAAAACTGACATTTTTCAATGATTCAAAGTTCAAGATAATGAGGAAACCCGTAGCTATCATCCCATGTATTTCGAAGTTCTTTCTTATTTGGCAAAAAAATTTAATAGGCTGTGAAAGTTTTTTTCCGCACCATTTCGAAACTGATTCATTAATTTGTTTACATTTTTTTCAAAAATAGTCTTTCATCGGAAATTTTTCTTTATAATGGGTCCTTGGGGGTCTTGAATGATCTCTGAATTTTTTTTTGTACTTTTCCTGCGTTCTAATAAATGATCCATGTGTTTATTTACATTTTTCATGCGATTTCGGAGTTATGTAGAATCTGCGGAACAACCGCGAATTAAAAAATTATTAACCGTTTTATCGACTTGCCATGCACATCGTTTTGAAGCCAAGATGCTCTAGTTTCCGAATACATATATATTTTTTATGGCTAATAATTTATTAATTCGCGGTTGTTCCGCAGTTTCTACATAACTTGTTCACAGCTTTCCCTAGTTTCGGATTTTCAGTTACTGGACTATACTGCCAGTGTTCGAATTTACAGATGTAAATTGTATAGTAATGAGATTGTGAAATTACTTAGGTTCCTTATCGCTTCTTGCAAATGTTTCATCTTACCAGAGCTAATGATTTTTTTCCATTTCAGTGCCGGTTGACAGGAGTGGCTCTCCATATGAACCCTGAGGCACCTAAGTAAGTACCCGTATGTCCCACTCGCTAAAACCATAACTATTAATCTTAACAACTCGTTGGAATTTGTATATCTCACAAACGCCCTTGGTACCCATTCTTTGTACTAATGTCAACCGAGTCGACATTCTTGAAAGATTTATTTTCAATTATTGCTATAAATGGATAGTCAGTAAATGTCATTATTTTTTCTTAGTGTTGTAGTTCATACGACTGAAATTAAAACAGTATAGAATGAGTCACATTGGGAAATTGGAATATTTCTATCGAACGAGCGATCATATAAATGCGAACAACTTCATTTCAAAGTATGTTCATTTATTTTCTGAGGAAATAACTTTGTGATGATTATAATGTATTCAATTTCACAAAGCCAGTGGCCTCCGTAGAAAAATTGAACGTTAAAAATGCGGAAACATGTAGCCCGCACGGGCAAAAATTACAGTTTACAGTGTAGTTGGTAAATATCCGCAATAAAAACACAATAATGAACAGGTATGCTCGCAGGTATGACATAAAAGTTCTTTATTATGCAATGCGATAATAGTATATTATTCAACAAGCGTTTAATGATGGCTATCATTTACGAGGTGAAGTTCGAAGTTAAATCATCTAGAGAATGGTACCCATTATACGCGAGTATAATACTATACTTCATTTACGACCAATACAAATTTTTATTGAAGTTTTTTTGGTGTCAAATTTTGTTGTATTACATACATATTTTTAGAAACACTATTATTTTAATCTAACAAATATTTCATACAATACATTATTGTTCATCTATACACCAAACATAGTTATCAAAAATTATAATAATCGTATAATAGAATATAGAATTTTTCATAAAATATAATATTGTTACGTCCTAGCGCCGGCCCTGACCATATCGTAAACGCAAGGCGAGGGATCGCGTCGTAACGAACGTCATTTTCCTGGAACCCGGCGTAAGCCGCCTGGAGAATTCGAGACGCGTCATCGGAGCTTCTCTCGACGATTCTCGATTGGCACGCAGATATATATACGCAACAGATTTCGCTGCGAGAAGAATTGGTATTACAGACAAGTTTTCATTCGGAGCTGAGTGGAGCGAGTTTAGTAGAGCTAAGTGGCGAGAGTTAAGTAGTTTAGTGTCGTTTCGTGTTTTAAGACCAGAGAAAAGATCGAGAAGCTGAAAAGAAAGAACGAGAAAATGAAAAGAAAGAACGAAAAGAAAAACTCCAGAAAATTCTCGAAGACCAGAGAAAAGAGCGAGAAGCTGAAAAGAAAGAACGAGAATTAGAACGAGAGAATGAAAAGAAAGAACGGGAAGAAGCACTCCAGGAAATTCTCGAAGAACAGAGGAAAGAACGAGAAGACCTCCATAAAATTCTAGAACAACAAAAGAATGAATTAGAGCAAATGGAAAAACAACGAGAAGCAGACTTCCAGAAAGTTCTAGAAAATCAGAACAAGTTCTTCGAGCATGTTTCACACGAAACAAAAGTACAAATGGAAGAACTAAAAGGAGAACTGAAGGAAGACGTCAATAAGAAAGTGGAATCAGTGCGAGAGGAGATGAAAGGACTAGAAAAGAGAGTCGAAAAGCAGATAGCATTTCTCAGGAACCAAGATCGCCAAGACAGGGTTGCCACATCAGGGATTTCCGTAAAACCGCCGACTTTTGATGGACAATCGTCTTGTTCCATGTATCGTCGACAATTCGAGGCTGCGGCAGAAACTAATGGATGGGGCGACGAAGAAAAAGCGACGGCACTGATCGTAGCTTTGAGAGGGCCAGCTTTGGGTATATTACAAACGATACCCATAGAACAGCAGAAGCAATATCAGGACCTGATTTCTGCACTGGAGTTGAGGTATGGCGATCAACACCGAGAACAGCTGTACCGGGCCCAAATGAAAACTCGCACACAAAAATCAGGTAAGAGTCTGCAAGAATTTGAGGCAGATGTTCGACGCCTAATCCAGCTGGCATATCCAGAAGCACCCGGAGATTTCAAGGAGCAGTTGGCTGTGCAGATATTTATAGACGGACTGAGAGACCCAGAAGTACAAAGAACTTTACGATTGACGAATTTCAAGAGGAGTAGCGATGCTTTGGTTCGTTCTTTGGAAGTGGCGGCGGCCTTCAACACGTCGAGGCCGAAAGTGCGTGCAGTTTCAATAGAAGAACCGGAACAACGATCTGGCACAGCAAATAGTTCAGTCGAGAAGGTTCTGGAAGAAATCAAATCAATGATAAGTGGCATCAGCACCCAGAAGAAGAAGACATGCTATAGATGTGGGAAACCTGGACATCTTATAAAAGACTGTTGGGCGAAAATGTCGCAGAGGATCTGCTATAGCTGTAGAAGGCCGGGGCATTTCATAAAAGACTGCTGGAAGAGAATGACACAAAGTAAATGTTATAGATGTGGAAGATCAGGGCATTTCATGAAAGATTGTAAGGTGAGAATGCCACCAAAATCCAAGTCACCTGCCAGGACGCCGACAAGTTCGCAAGCACCTGCGAGGTCAAGGTCACCGAGGGTCATCTGTGTTAACAGGCTAAAAAGAACATCTGAGAGCCTCACCATTCCAGGGAAATTGAATAAAATGGATGTAATGTGCACCATAGATACCGGTGCTGCAGTTTCCTTGGTACGCAGCGACATCCTTCGGCCTGGAAACGTAAAGCCTATTTCATCCAACGTCTTGATTCGGACAGTCACTGGTGAAAACGCACCTATTCGATTACGTTGATTACGTTGATTCTTGGGCGACTCACTATCACAGGTACTGTTTACGTCGCAGATATAGAAGATGAAGTCATACTCGGAATGGACTTAATCAGTGACCATGGAATTTCATTCGACAATGAGCAAAAGATCATAAGGTTCGGAGAAGAAGAATTTGCCCTTACAACTCCAACGGAAAGGACGAAACCTGTCAAATTGCGATTATTGAAAACTGCGAGAATCTCTGCACTGTGGAAGGAAGAAACTCGTGTCATAGAGAATAATGTCCCTGAATGCAGCGTCCACTCATCGGATTTCGGACGAGTCCAGAAGACAGAAAAAGCCATCCCTGTGAGAGCCGCCAGGTGTCGCGTTGGAGGTACCAGTGACATATATGAGATGAAAACAACTGGAAGGGCTGACTTGGTCAAACAGAAAGTCAACAATGGCCAAGTCCACTCTATTCATCAACCATCAAGTAGAGTTCCATTCCCTAAGCGACAAGAGATGCTGGAGCGCATTGACAGGAGGAAGGCGCGGCACTATCGGAAGGTAAATACTGGCGGATTTCAAGAAGGAGATCGAGTGTGGCTGTATAACCCCCGTCGTAGGATGAATGATGTGGTGTACATTGTTCAACGTAAGCCTAGAACAAACAGGAGAGTCGTACACCTAAAGGGACTAAAATGTTACAGTGGGCATAACGAGATGTTATTTGATCGGGACGATCAAAATTGAGAGGGGGATAATGTTACGTCCTAGCGCCGGCCCTGACCATATCGTAAACGCAAAGCGAGGGATCGCGTCGTAACGAACGTCATTTTCCTGGAACCCGGCGTAAGCCGCCTGGAGAATTCGAGACGCGTCATCGGAGCTTCTCTCGACGATTCTCGATTGGCACGCAGATATATATACGCGACAGATTTCGCTGCGAGAAGAATTGGTATTACAGAGAAGTTTTCATTCGGAGCTGAGTGGAGCGAGTTTAGTAGAGCTAAGTGGCGAGAGTTATTGAGATCTAAGTGGAAAGAGCTCTTATTTGTTATTGCTAAGTGCAAGAAGTGAAGAGAATTTTTAGTACAGAGAGTTTAGTAGCGAGCATTGGAAAGTTATCGGAGCGATTCAAGTGATTGTGTTGTATTGTATTGTGATAGTGAGTTATAATAAAAGTAGTTTAGTGTCGTTTCGTGTTTTAATCGACGAACCCAGTGATATATCGTAACAATATAAATTAAGATAAATATATGTATAATTTTTGAATGAAACAGAAAAAAATATCATAGAAGCCGTCAGTTTTGCTGCTTGTATTGGAAAAATTATATTGGAAGTAATTCTCATTTCATAATAATTTACACAAAAATCTATGTATAAAGCTTAACAAAAATCACGTGACCAATCTTACAATATGATATTTCTGTCATTTCACAAGATATTCATTTATAATAGTTTAATAGTAATAATAGTGTCTTTATTGAAGACGGAGTTCAGTCAGTGACTGCTCTTCTATAGTTATTAATAATTCTAGTATTTGAAAAATTGGTCAAGTTGATCGAGGGGTTAGAAATAACATCAAAACAATAAAATATTATAGCTAAATCAAGGGAGCATCTGCCGTTATTAATGGGTATTATTAAGGTCGAGTAAACAGACGTATAATGGGTACATTATACAATAGTCCTGAATAAAGCATTTTATCTTCGATTATAATATTCTATTTTTTCCTATAGCATAAGTTTCGAAAAACTTGAGGAAATTAATTCATGAATAGTCTGCCAACTTCTAAATCGTTTCAATAATACGGTCTGCTATAGATTGCTATAGGATTTGTTTATCATCAAAATTGATATTGTCAGAAAAACTGTATAAAACGTTGCTGATGATATGCGAGCAAGAAATGGAACTGCAGTTCATATTTGGAATGGAAGTAACTGGGGCAGTTTCAAAATTAGTGCCACAATAGTCGAAAGTAATTTATGAGAGAGAATAAAAGACTTTCAATACACGGAGAAAGGTGAAGAGAGTCGATGGGGCCAGTAACGTTTTTGGTAATGTCAATTGTCAAATTGTATTTTTTATAAACAGTAACACCATTTTTCACAATGCCATTTGTCGCGGTTTCTTGTCTCTACTAGGAATGTCATAAATCTGTCAGTTCTCATTATCACAACTAATATATGATTTCATTAACTTTGAATTTTCGAAATTGAAATAAATTCACCTTATTACGTTTCACATTTCGAAACATCAATGAATATTCTAGGGATTCTAGAAAAAAATCAAAATCATTACAATGAGAGGCTGAAATTGGTTTTTCACCTATTTCGAGAATAGTAAATTTTCGGTTATAATTGCAGGAGTGCATAAAAATTACCGATAATTTTGCATGAAAGCGTGATATCTAAAAATTGCAAGTTTTTCATATTTTGGCTCTTTTACAAAATATGAAAATAACCGAATGCAATTTGTATAAGATATCACGCTTGAATGCAGAATTATCTGGTCATTTTTATGCATGAATGTAATTCATTGGAATTTTTCACGAATGAAGAAATTCTCAAGGAAATGTTATTTTTTGTTCATTTATACTTTCCTCTCTAGATTGTATGGAGTACTCACCTAAACGCGAAATGTTTTTCTATTTTTGAAGTATATCTGACATTTATTTGTGTTGTTTACTGATGTCTAGCGGTACGGTTTCAAATGTGTTGTTATGGTGACTTGAAACAATGCAATTACCGCTGTAAGTTTTCGATAATTGCATTGTTCTTATGGGACATTTTATATATGAGGGAAATATTCTGTGGAATTAATATTCATTTCACGAAAATGGTGTGGAATTATTTCGAAATTTCCGAAACGCTTAGCACGAAAATGATGTCATTTTTTTCTGTAACTCCGATTCAAAGTTCATTTCGAGAAACTTGCACCAACATGATTATTTCAATCATTGATATGGCCTACTTGACAGTTTCCTGGTATGAAAACTGTTAATGTATATTGATACATGTTTCTTTGTAGTTTTTGTTTTGTTGACCTTCAACGATCTGAAAAATGAAAAATCAATATTGGAATCTATACAAAAAATGGTTGCATTTATGAAAAAACAATTGTTAATATATGCGTCCTATCACTCAGTAATTTCTGGTGTAACTTAAATTCGCCTATCAAATACAAGAAATGATATTTATCAAAACTTCTTATCTTTGTTATAACCTTTCTTTCTCTTCTATACTTCTTTTCGAAAATCCTACTAACAATACCGATTCCAGCTATTATTTAATTTCGTTCGATAACAGCAGGTGTACTCGCACCGTATTTCAAATGACACAACACTTGAAAAAGAATATCAAGGCTGAAATTTGCGGACCGTGAGTCAGTGTCGCTATTTCCGTTATGCTAAGTGAAGATCTCAACTTCGATTTCACTTTTTCGTAATTCGATGACTCACACGTTTGCAAATCGCTACACCACTTCTCCAACGATTAATCGCTCTGCAAATATTTTTTCCGATTAAGGGCCGACTGACTGAAAACGTAGGAAATATGACATGCCTCATTTTCAAGTTCACAACTACGGAAGATAATTTGATGATTCACATGATCAAATCTTGTATAATATAGGACTGGGTAATATTGCAATATTAGAAAATCCCTTTTTTATTGTAAAATAACATGTTCGAAAATATAATTTCTTTTTTTGGACGTGTAGGTAAATTAGGAAACTTTTTGTAGAGATCAATTACCCTAACACCAAACTGATATTCTGTTGTGAAAGATAATTTTTTCGCATCGCATCACTCTCTTACAATTTCCAAGTTTGTAGCTATTATATCATGCAACTCCTCGGTCTTCTTGCCTTTCCATAGTATAGTGAAAGTGGAATCATATGCAAAGAGAGTGAATTTACCAGATATCTCGATTTTAGTAATTTTTCATCCGTTCTGAAAGTTTGTGAAGTGTGTTTGATTTTTTGATGATCAGTAGAGCACACTTTTCCATATGAAAATCAAATTTGAAATGAAAAATTTAGATTGCAACTAAAAAAATATCTAATTTTGGTTATTTATCAAGCATATGATCAACTCTCTCGTGAATGATGTTCGACCAAGACTAATATCTATTTCCTGATTGTTATCTGAAAACTTCAATGTATTGTTACGAACTCTCCTAGCGCCGACCCTGTCGCTCGTATACGCAAGATAATATGAGGGGTGAAAGAAACTATGACGACGCGCGTAGAAAATTCGATACACATCATCAAGACTTGTCTGGAAGTTTCTCCATAGGCGTACGCAAGTATAAAAAGGGAGATACTCCATCGCGACGGCAGAGTTATTCAGTTTTTCTAGTAGAGAGAGCTTTGGTATTGCTAAGTGCAGAAGTCGAAGTGTAGAGGGTTTTTCGGAGTTTCTAGTAGAGAGAGTTTTAGTAAAGAGCATTGGATAGTCTAGCTGAGTAGTTTAAGTGATTGTATTGCATTGTGATAAAGAGTTGTAAAAAAGGTTAGTTTAGTGTTGTTTGAAGTTTTGATGAACCAACCCAAGGAAATATCGTAAAAATATATATAGAGATTCGCACGAAAGAAAAGCCCTGTAATGATCAAAGAATACCACATGGATCAAGGGGCAGGAGGATTCACATTAACTTGAAAATTTTTAAGTTTGTAAGCCTTAGGAAAAACCTCTCTTGGCAAGGAATTCAAAAGTTCATTTACCGTTCTGAATTGCTACTTATATTTTGTATGGCTGATTTTCAAGAATCTAGTTTGCATCTTCAAGTTATTTTCGAAATAATTTGTTTATGTCATTCTCCCCAGATGAATAATAGGCATTTTTCGTTTCAACGATAAACTTGTTCATGAAATATGACAAAAAAAATAATACCTTCTGAAATTAAAGTCGCCCCCCTGTATGTTATATTTTCCACCAATTAATAATAATAATGTTTATTTTCCTTTGACCCGTACAGGTTTCGAAATTGTCAGTACACTCACACTAAAGTTTAAAAATAAAATACAATACAAATACATACATCGAATTACAAAACACAAAGCAGATTAAAATTTGTTTCGAATTTAGAAGTCGTGTTTAATTCCCATAAATTCCCCAAGTGAATAAAAAGCGTGGCCCTTCAGATAGTCTTTCACTGACTTTTTGAAAGTGATAAGTCTATTTTCACTTCTTATACTAATTGGAAGGTTATTATAGATTTCTATTGATGTCATAAATGGTCCTTTGTGAAATTGTGTTAGATGAGCTGTGGGTAAATAAAGTTTGTCTCCATTTCTAGTTATATACTTATTTACATCTTTGAAGGTTGGAAATTCATTTATATGTTTCTTTGCATAACAAGCAGCCTCAAGAATATATAGACTGATGACAGTTTAAATTTTTTCAGTAATAAATACCGAGCGACACGAGTCAGTGCGTTTGAGATTGAACATGCTTCTGAGGATACGCTTCTGTAAAATCAGCACTCGTTCAACATTTGTACAATTTCCCCAGCATAACAATCCATATGTTAACTTAGAATTAACACCCCCATAATAATACATTTTCAGGGTGGATATTGTAGATATTTCATACAGTTGTAAAATCACGTAGTTGCATACTGAGAGTTGTTTAACCAACTTTTCAATATGAGTCTCCCACGCCAACCTGCTATCTAGGTGCAAACCAAGGAATTTCACGTTTTCACTTTGTTTTAAAGATTAATTTGGTATTTCTCCTGTTCGCACAAGAATACTATGATCTTGTTTGTGCCCAATCGGACCAAAATTCATCAAATCTGTTTTAAAGAGGTTTAATTTCAGGCCATTTGCAATGGACCAAGATTTCATTTGGCTTATGCAATATGAGGAATTTTTTGAAAGCTGTTCATCACTCATCGCCTGTACAATACAGGACGTATCGTCAGCAAAAAGAGTTAAAAAATATTTTTCAAGGTTTATATCTAAATCATCTATAAAAATGAGAAAAAGGGTTGGGCCAATAACACTCCCTTGAGGTACTCCACAAGTAACGTTTAGGTAGTCTGATGGATAAACAGTTCCATTTTCTACTATTCGCACTTGTTGAGTTCTATCCATGACAAGGAAGGTCCCCGAATACCATTTGTCTCTAGTTTTTGTAAAAGCAGTGGGTGATGAACCGTATCGAAGGCACGTGCAAAGTCAAAAAAAATGGCATAAGTTTTCTTCTTTTTATCAAAGTTCTCTAGTAATACTCTATAAAATGATAAGATAGCATCTTGGGTAGAACAGCCTTTTGTAAATCCATACTGTCTTGTAGTAAATGTGTTTGATTTTGATAAAAATGATATGTTTTCTTTGAAAAGCCTTCTCGAAGATTTTTGAAAAAACCGATAAAAGAGCAATTTGTCTGAAATTTTTAGGGTTTGTATAGTCACCCTTCTTGTGAACAGGAATGATTATGGCTTTTTTTTATGATTATGATTATATGCTTTCGTGTGAAAACTCGGACACTAGATGGGACCTGGGACTGTTCTCTGGACCAGTCTAAAATAAAAAATCGTAACGATTCCATTAAACATAATTTTTTCTCATACCACCGTTCGAACATGTTGGTTAACTCCGTTTATTGGAAGGTAGACCGCCGCCCATTTGCGTTCTACCGACGTAATGATTCATAAACACATAATAGTTACTAGAAAAAAAACATCAACTCGATCACCTTGCTTCACGAAATCATTGAGAAATGAGTCATTACCTTGTGGAATTTTCTTTGCCACGAATCCGACTGTTTTTTCAACAAGAGGTAGGTATTTGATCATCATGATATAGTTTGAGCAAGATCGATAGGAACAATGCAACAAACTGGTTCTGTTTTTTGTAACCTGCTTTCGATTCACATGAGATTGAATTCCACAGAAAAACTAACACTTAGGCCCGGTCTTTTCACCTCCAGATATCCTAAGGATAGATTGACTGAATGTTAGAATATGCTTTTGTTATCACTTAACGATAAACAGAAGAATATTCTAACCGTCAGTTAGTTTATCTGTAGGATATCTGGAGGTGAAAAGACCGGGCCTAACACAGGTTACCAGCTATCTGACACCCCAAAGAACAGGCCTTTAACTTATGAAACCGAATTTCTCGGGATTCGCTCATATTTATAGCCTAGTTGCAATTTGAGTCATAATATAAGATAATAGCCGACCCGTGCCCACTTTGTTGGGCGTTTGAAAGAAGTCGAAAATGTTATAGATGCCCTTTTCTACCGCGTTTGTCGATAAATTTCTATAAAATACGAAAACCGTCTTCCATCAGTTATGTCAAAGAGAATATTTTTGCAAAATTCAGGTAGATTGGACCTAGAAACCACGTTGTTCCGTACAAACTTTGACACCGTTTTTCACCCCCTTGAGGGTGAAATTTCAGAAAATTCTTTCTTATCGAGTGCCTGCGTCATACAAAGACCACACCCTCCACGTTTCCGGTCTCTACGATCAGCGGTTTAGGTTGTTCGTTGATTCACCTCCAAAATAATTTTCTATCCCTATTTAACCCCGTTAGGCGATTCATTTCAATAAAATACGAAACACTTCTTCTATCTATTCTGTTAAGGAATGTTTATGCAAAATTTGAAATAGATTCTACCTAGAAATCACGTTGTCCCATAACTTTGACCCCATTTTTTATCCCCTTAAGGGTGAAAAACGGGGTCAAAGTTTGTATGGAACAAGGTACTTCAATCTACTTTGAATTTTGCAGAAATATTCCTCAACAGAATTGATGGAAGACGTGTTTCATATTTTATTGAAATTCCTTGTCTTAAAAATGGGCTTATAACATTTTCGACTTCTTTCGAACGCTCTTTTGAGTGAGTCTCAGCTAGAATCATTTAAAGAATTAGGGACGGGAATTCAAACTCACAAAACGCGTTACCATTAGTATAAACGAAATAATGTGACATATCAGACGACACAACTATGGCACGCCGTTTTACTTTTTATTCGACATGACCGTAAACTCCAATTTAAATGTCACTTCTATTTTATGCCACTTCACTTAATATAAATGGAATAGATATTATTATCGTTGGCGGTAATTTCATTGCTAATAGCAATTCAAATGTATTTTCCTATTGGAAATAGCAAAACTTAAACATTCTGTCTATCATTTTGCAAGGGAATTTATTTCTTTTCAATTATCAAAAATTCATTTTTATTATGTCAACCGGTATTTCAATTATAAATAACAATTGGAATTGATTCTGTTTGGGCATCAGAAAAGTTTGGAATGTTTTCGATAGCTCATGTAGTGTTATGGTATCTTATGGTGTTATGTATAATATCCAAAATAAATGAAATTATGTCATTCGCAGCAATTGGCAGAATACATGACAGATCCTTCAATTCAGAATGGAAAAAACGTTTTTATTGGAAATTACAAGGAAAACGAGACTCACCGAAATTATCTCAAGAGTCATTTTAATGAAAACAAATTAAAATGGCTCTTAGATAGCTAGGTCGAATGAATATTGAAGGCGCCGGTTTTCCTCTTATTATATTACATTTTTATGCAATGTTCAAACATGGCACTTGAGGGTAATATGCCCCAAAAAATATCATAATCTCTTTTTATTTCTATTCTACATGCATTATAACTGTGCATGAATTTCGTTGCATACCATCACCAATAATCCTTGATGTGCAATTAAAAATGAAAGTGTCAAGAAAACGCATGTAAGGTCATATCCCCTCATATGTTGTAGGAATTCTAGTATCATTTGAATTCCACTTCAATTTAATTGTGACTTTGATGTGCATGACAGTTGAGTGTACGAGATATTCCATTGACAAAAAAATTAAACAACATTTATATTAGATTTCGATACCTGCGATATTATGTTATAAAGCCGAATAGAAAATAAACGGCATTCAACCCATTTATTGCGAAGTCATCATTAACTGTATATTACAACCGCAGGACTCCAAGTGCCATTCAAATGCATCTTGCATTTTATTGTAACATTGATGTAGGCGACATCGAAATGTAATGGAAACACAAGTAACAAAAAAATGGAATATCATTTAAATTCGACTTCAATACCTACGACATCAACGTGGACCATACAATCATGTTGAATAGAAAAGGTATTCAAATTGCTATTATCAATGGAAATGCACAAGACACCATAAGTCCAAGTCGAATAAAAATGCATGTTCCATTTAAGTCGAAGAGACCATAGATCCAAGTCACATAAAAATGCATGTCCCATTTAAATTGGCATCCCAAAGGCGTGCGTAACATTTTACGTTGGGGTTTAAAAATAAATGGATGGAGTAATTAATTCTTCTTCTTCTTCTTCTTCATGTATTGGCCTTAGCTGCTAAGACTATCCGGCAATGGGCAGAGTAATGAATTAAATTTGTTTATCTAACACATGACAGTTATGACTGCCATTATTATTGTCATTTTAGACAAGTAAACTATCAAATAACACATGTTTGCTCATGTTACGCTGGGGATGGCGCTGATATGATATCATTGTCAACTGTCAAAATGGACTTGGGGTGACAAGTCGTAAATAGTCGGAATTCTTCTAAAGTTATCCTGCGTTCTGTTCTTCATTTGTGATCGGTTTCATTTTATTGTTTGAATACTTTATAAATTTGAATTATGATTTTTCTGAACCTCAATCATAAGAAATAAATGATGTGTGACGAGCTGCAGTCAATATAAAAAACATCGATTTCCCAAGGATAATCCGCAAATATTTGCGGCATGGATAGCAAAAATTCAGTCTTCTAGTTTGAATAATATGCCATATGATGAAACATACGACAGGGTACGTATTTGTAGGAAACATTTTAGAAACGAGGACAAAGTTGATGGAAGAAGAGTTCTTGAACGCCCATATGCACCGCTTCTACTTGATGGAGGTTTAACTAAGCTTGGCTCCATCACTAAGGGACAAGGCATCTGATTGGCAAATCCATAGCAACAAAACCTAGCTTACTTAAACCATCATTAAATAGGAGCGGTGCATACGAGCAAAAAAAACACCAATTCCGTCATTATATCTTTCTGGTGAGAATTCAAAGACAAGAGATAATATTACTTGATTTATTTATCAATTTCATTTCAGGTAATCATGATGTAAGTGATGCCAAATTATCTAGGGAACCGCCTGAAAGAATTATGAAAAATTCTCTACTTTGAATACAAGTGAACCATCTACGTCCATGGAGGGTCTTGAACAAATTTCAAATAGCCCCAACAATCATGAGACCAATTCAGAATATTCGGAGGAAGATGCTGTTTGTCCATTGGATACAAGCACAAACACATGCATTCCGCTCATGAAGAGAAAGATTATTGCACTACCTAGAGGTAAAAATGCAATTATACTTAATAAATTGTTCATTGTCTGTTTCTCAATTTTGAATCAACGACGAAAAGTTTAGTGGAGGGCTCGCTATTTTTTGAATAATACTAATGTGAGCTAATCTTTGAGACTTTTGACATTTAATTTCATGAAAATTTTGATAATTATACGGTTTTCATTGTTTTTAAATACTTTCCTATAATGTATTCTATTCAATACCATCGTTAGATATTACAAAATAATAAAAAGGTGAAGATGTAGATCAACCACTTTTTGATTTAATATTTACAGTTTTCTACAGTTTGTTTCAAGCATATCTGCAGTTTTGCTCTATGAGGGGGTTGACAACACTGGTGTCAATGTCAATACTATACATCACACATTAAATCAAGTGATAAGTGGTTTATAACGGAAATTTGAATCGTCTATTGTGTGTGTGGGACTATGAGTTTGTTTGAAGTTGAGGTTGTTCAGGAAACTGTGGCATCAATTGACCTCATTAAGTGATGCGACCCCATGATTGCCAACTGCAGTGAAATTTTTACATTTGCTAAGCCCTGTTCCGTTTTCATGTCTGGTGAACCAGAGTGTCTCTCTCTCTCTCTCTATCATATTGACCGGGTCCATCCAAAAAAGAGAGAAAGGACCACTCTGGTTAACCAGACAGGGAAACGGAACACGGCCCTAATAAATAAATAACCTCTTTTTCCGAGTTCCTTCTGCATTTTCATTTTTGGTCTTGTATTTTGTCCTTGTAGCGTTGTTGATGTGCTTTCTGTGTGCTTATTTTTGCTGGAACTCAGAAAGATAGATTATTTATTTATTGGCAAATGTCATTTGTCATTTTACCGCAGTTGGCAACCATGGAGTCAAAAATGAATAATCTATCTTTCTGAGGTCCAGCAAAAATAAGCACACAGCAAGCACAACTACAACGCTACAAGAACAAAATACAAGACCAAAAATGAAAATGCAGAAGGAATTCGGAAAGAGAGGTTATTTATTTATTAGCAAATGTAAAAATTTTATTGCAGTTGGCAATCATAGGGTCGCATCACTTTCGCAGTTGGCAACCATGGGGTCGCATCACTTAATAAGGTCAATTGCCACAGTTTCCTGAACAACCTCAACTTCACACAAACTCATAGTCCCACACACACAATGGACGATTCAAATTTCCGTTATGAACCACATTATCACTTGATTTAATATGTGATGTAAAGTATTGACATTGACACCAGTGTTGTCAACCCCCTCATAGAGCAAAACTGCAGATATGCTTGAAACAAACTGTAGAAAACTGTAAATATTAAATCAAAAAGGGGTTGATCTACATCTTCACCTTTTTATTATTTTGTAATATCTAACGATAGTATTAAATAGAATACATTATAGGAAAGTATTTAAAAACAATGAAAACCGTATAATTATCAAAATTTTCATAAAATTAAATGCCAAAAGTCTCAAAGATTAGCTCACATTAGTATTATTCAAAAACTAGCGAGCCCTCCACTAAACTTTTCGTCGTTGATTTAAAATTGAGAAACAGACAATGAACAATTCATGAAGTATAATTGCATTTTACCTCTAGGTAGTGCAATCATCTTTCTCTTCATGGGCGAAATGCATGTGTTTGTGCTTGTATCCAATGGACAAACAGCATCTTCCTCCGAATATTCTGAATTGGTCTCATGATTGTTGGGGCTATTTGAAATTTGTTCAATACCCTCCATGGACGTAGATGGTTCACTTGTATTCAAAGTAGAGAATTTTTCATAATTTTCTCAGGCGGTTTCCTAGGTAATTCGGCATCAATTACATTATGATTATCTGAAATGAAATTGATAAATAAATCAAGTAATATTATCTCTTGTCTTTGAATTCTCACCAGAAAGATATAATGACGGAATTGGTGTACTTTTTGCTCGTATGCACCTATGTGATGACGCTCCTATTTAATGATGGTTTAAGTAAGCTAGGTTTTGTTGCTATGGATTTGCCAATCAGATGCCTTGTCCCTTAGTGATGGAGCCAAGCTTAGTTAAACCTCCATCAAGTAGAAGCGGTACATACGGGCGTTTAAGAACTCTTCTTCCATCAACTTTGTCCTCATTTCTAAAATGTTTCCCACAAACACGAACTCTGTCGTATGTTTCATCATATGGCAAATTATTCAAACTAGAAGACTGAATTTTTGCTATCCATGCCGCAAATATTTCCGGATTATCCTTGGGAAATCGATGTTTTTTATATTGACTGCAGCTCGTCACACATCTTTTATTTCTCATGATTGAAGTTCAGAAAAATCATAATTCAAATTTATAAAGTATTCAAACAATAAAATGAAACCGATCACAAATGAAGAACAGAACGCAGGATAACTTCAAAAGAATTCCGACTATTTATGACTTGTCACCCCCAAGTCCATTTTGACAGTTGACAATGATATCATATCAGCGCCATCTCTAGCGTAACATGAGCGAACATGTGTATTTGATAGTTTACTTGTCTGAAATGACAGTCATAACTGTCATGTGTTAGATAAACTAATTTAATTAATTACTCTGCCCATTGCCGGATAGTCTTAGCAGCTAAGGCCAATACATGAAGGAGAAGAAGAAGAATTAATTACTCCATCCATTTATTTTTAAACCCCAACGTAAAATGTTACGCACGCCTTTGGGATGCCAATTTAAATGGGACATGCATTTTTATGTGACTTGGACTTATGGTGTCTTGTGCATTTCCATTGGTAATAGCAATTTGAATTACCTTTTCTATTCAACATGATTGTATGGTCCACGTTGATGTCGTAGGTATTGAAGTCGAATTTAAATGATATTCCATTTTTTTGTTACTTGCGTTTCCATTACACTTCGATGTCGCCTACATCAATGTGACAATAAAATTCAAGTTGCATTTGAATGGCACTTGGAGGCCTGCGGTTGTAATATACAGTTAATGATGACTTCGCAATAAATGAGTTGAATGCCGTTTCTTTTCTATTCGGCTTTATAACATGATATCGCAGGTACCGAAATCTAATATAAATGTTTTTTTATTTTTTTGTCAATGGAATATCTCGTGCAGTCTACTGTCATGCACATCAGAGTCACAATTAAATTCAAGAAGGATTCAAATAGCACTTGAATTTCCAAGTCATATGAGTAGATGTGACATTAAACGAGTTCTCTTATCACATGTATATTTATTGCACATGAAGACTTATTATATTGCAATAGTATGAAATAATAACATGGCATGTGAAATGGAAATATTGTGTGCCATTGGATTTGTCGATGATAGGAGATGTGATGTTAAAAAATCAGACACCAACATATCATGTACAAAAAAAACAATATCCCATAGGAAGAAAAGTATACAATTGAAATTTAAATTAGATCGATAGGCTCATGTGACATGAAAATAAGAGTTCACATTGCTATTAGCAATGAAATTACCGCCAACGATAATAATATCTATTTCATTTATATTAAGTGAAGTGGCATAAAATAGAAGTGACATTTAAATTGGAGTTTACGGTCATGTCGAATAAAAAGTAAAACGGCGTGCCATACACAACAGTGGATTAATGGGCATACGTTAAAGTGTTAATCACAACAATATAAACCAATATAAACACGATTTCGGAGATTCGTTTCCCTTCTCATTATCTTATACCATTCTTTCCGTATTCTCGCATCGCTCGAAATACGAAAACGTGATTTTGCACTTTGATACCATACGATTAGAAGTTGTTTCAGCTGCTTCCATGATTTGAATAGCAATCAAAAAAGAAACGCTCATAGTAAATAAACATGCGAAACGTCATTTGCCATCATCTAAAATCTAAAGCGTACGCCAAGATGTCCTGTTTGAAAAGCGAGTGAGAAATATGTCATTTTCTCACGCATTGTACACTGTACTTTTTCTACGGTTGCGTTGTTTTCAAGTATTGAAAAATAAAATAAATATATAATAATACTTGTATGTCATAAACTCATTTTTATTCTATTAAAATAATAAAATTATGAAATTTAAAATAGTAATTGACAGTTATATTTGAATAATTTTGTGAAGTAAAACCTGGTAGGTTGTTTTGTTTTAGTATGTTTAAGGTTATTGAAATATTAGCTGCGGTCAAAGTTGAAGTTGATTGGGAAACGTACTAAGCTTCCACAGCATTGTTGTGTTCAGATTCTAATGGCGCTAGAGATTGAATGCATTCTACTGTACTTTTTGAAATTTTCATTTCGTTAGCTATGGAGTTGTCGATATAAGATTCAGCAACACTGATGGATTTCCAACCACCAATGGCGTTTTGAAGTTGAAAGATCTGTCCCTGCATTAACTAAAATAGTCGCAGATGACCTTCGGAAACAGTGGCCAGTATGGGATTCAGAGTTCGGTAATTGTGAAAATTTCGCTATTTCTTTCGCCATGATGCCAAATTTATTCATCCCCATAGGCTGTTCCGTACATTTGCTATTTTAGTAATTTAAAAAAAAACGTGCTTCATTTGTGCATGGTCGAAGCTCCACATATTTATGTAAATTTGGTAGAATTCTAGAATTCTTCTGTGACTATGAAATTTCTAGGAACCTTGGTATCAGTATCAGGTAATTTTATTGAAAGGGTCGAATTAGGATCTTCCATGTTATCAATTTTTAATTTTCGAAGTTCATCACAACGTCATGCCTGTGAGGCCAATAGCTAAAGCAGCCTAAAATAAAAACCAAACATTAATTTTTCGATAACAATTTAAAAATTTTCAATTCATACCTTTATCAACAAATATTTTACATCAGGTGCATCTTTTGAAAATTGTTGAATTTCTCGACTGTTTTTGACTGTTTTGGAGCATACTTTTCAGATTTACGTTTCAAATATACACGTAGTTTTACGTATTTTGATATATCAACACAGTTTTTAATAATTAAGGTACTCCTCAGCATCGAGTACTGAGACCATAATGTTGAAGATTTCAATCATCTTAACAACTCTTCAAAATAAACTAACAAGTTATTTTCGGAACAAGAAATTACCTTGGCTTTCATTCTTCAGTCCATAGAGTTTCTGTAAGCGATTTCATATTTTTGTCTTGATGTGCTTGGTAGCAAATTATTGCAATGGGGAAGATGACCCAAAGCTTTTAGTAGGTGGCAGCACGACTGCATGTGCCTAACGAGTTATTTTGCAGGTTATGTTTTATTTTTATTTTAATGAATATTTTCAAAAGATACTTAAGAATCATAAGGATGTTTTCTCCAACCGATAGATATGGATGTTTGTCTGTACCAGAGCTGAAAAGTTTTTTGAGGGAACGTGGTGGATCCCTCAAAGGAAAAAAAAGATCTGAGTGAAAGGTAAAAAATTCAAACTGATTACAAATGTGTTTCGTTAAAAATCATCATAATAACCATCTACCAGCCCTGCTACGTTCTCTTGTAAGTGCCTGAAGCATAATCTAGAATGTTCAGAAGCCAGAAAGCTCTTTATTTTCAGGGCTACTTCCCACTGCTTTTTCAGTTTTGTTTCTTTTGGAAATAAATGCGTACCTACATTTTTACATGCACTACATATGACCATTTTATGTCGATATCAAATCTTTATATTCTTAATTATTGCAAAGAAGGGACGTTTAATGTTTTGAATTGTTGTCATTTGACTTGAGAGGCTGTCGAAGGTACATGCAGTAGTGGCGCTCCTAGTGGTAGAGTTTTGCAGCCGTCATCCCCATTGCAGGATTACTATAACAAATAACAATCAACAATAAAACTATCTTCGTTGGGTAAGTTGACAGCAATAATTATGCAGGGCTTTGGTTTTGTTGTTATGGAAACGCCAACAATGGGCTACTTGGATATTGCACGCGAATCGTCGGCGTAGCGTTGTCAACATGGAGAACGTGTCATATCAATCTGCAACAATTCATGATTGGCTTGGATTATCGTTATAACAGTGAGAAAATATTTCTCACTGTAATGGCGGATATTTCTCACTGCGTGAGAAATCTTTCGTTTTGAACGTATGAAAGCGATGAGAGAAGTGGCACATTGTATAGCATCCGTAGAAAAATATAGTTTGAATATTCTCAAGCCTATTTATATTGTTTTCACGTTCAAATACATCTTAGTGTCACTTTGGCACCTGCCAATCTTAACCTCGTCCCACCGAGCTCTTATCGGTTATAATTGCACGAGCGCATAAAAATTACCGATAATTTTGCAAAAAAGCGTGATATCTAAAAATTGCAAGAGTTTATTTTCATATTTTGGCGAAAGCAAAATATGAAAATAACCGAATGCAATTTGTTTGAGATATCACGCTTGAATGCAAAAGTATCTGGTCATTTTCATGCACGAATAAAATTCATTGGAATATTTCAGGAATAAAGAAATTCTCAAGGAAATGTTATTTTTTGTTCATTTATACTTTCCTCTATAGATTGTATGGAGTACTCACCTGAACGCGAAATGTTTTTCTATTTTTGAAGTCTATCTGACATTTATTTGTGATGTTCACTGACGTCTAGCGATACGGTTTCAAATGTGTTGTTATGGTGACTTGATACAATGCAATCACCGCTGTAAGTTTTCGATAATTGCATTGCTCTTATGGGACATTTTATATATGAGGGAAATATTCAATTACCTTCATTAATTTCGTTACCTTTTTTCTTCACGCGTATGAATCGATCAGAGTGTTAAAAGAGAATATTACTGGGAATTGGGAATCGTTCGCAAGTGGCATACAAAACTCGCCCTATAGATCAATCGGTGGTGATGTGGCGAGGAAGCAGAAACGAAAACAATAATACCCGTCGTGTTTGTTGTACAGTGGTCGTTGAAATCAAGGTGAGACACGCTCGCCGTCTAGATTGTGGGCTGCGCTCGTAATACTTTATGAATTATTATAACTGGGATCCGAGCGCAGGTTCTCGATATCACGAAACGCGTGGGCTTTGTTTAACAACACACACTCTCGAAGAATCCGCCGAAGCGATTTTTCGGTTCGCGCCGGTTGAGGACAGGAGCGGGCGAGAAGACCACCGGTAGCGGGTTGGACCTCCGTGATTTGTGATTTTTTTTTCATATATGAATATGAGGACTGGAGAAAACAGGCAGAAACAGTTTGTCCTCAGTCGATATCTTGCCACAACCTCAGTCATGAACTAATTATTGCTGAGGTTGGCTAAACAATGCGGTCAGAAAGAAAAAGATTTTTGGAGCATGATTGTTACAACTAAATATAAATATGATAATATACTTGTTAATTCGATTGATATAGTGATTGAAACTACGTCTTTAGAAATTGTAGATGAATTCAAATATCTGGGATTTATGTTCGATAATAATCTAACATTTAATAGTCATGGAAAATATATATATCATTAGAAAAATATGTAAGAAACTGTACTTTTTTTCTAGAATTTCAAAAGAGCTGTCCATGTTTGCCAGAGTTACCATTCATAATTCCATTATAAAACCTGACTTTGACTATTGTGCAACAATGATTTACTTAGCTCTATGATTGTTGGATATATACGCACGTTTGGTGCCGCAAGTGTTATTTGTTCATTATTTTAGTATTATTGTTTGAGTGTTATTATCATAGGTTTTCTGTTACTGTCTTATCCTATGTAATTATCAATTGCTTGTGATTTTTTTTAAATATGTGATGTAAACATTTTTTTTATGTGTAATCGAGATGTTTGTATATTAGGCTTACCTATTTTAAATAAGGTACTACTACTACTCATGGTACAATTATACAAGGTATGTTCTTGCGCAGGTAGGGGTATGGTGGGAGAATCAGGGAGAGTACTCTCTCTCTCTCACACATACAGTTTTTCTCTCTCGCTCTTTCCACCCGAGGCCGCCATATTATAGCTATATTTTCTCGGTTGATGATTTTGAAATTATTTCAACCATGATTTTGAAATACTTTCAATATTTGACAGATGTAACGTTATTGTATATGCAATTATTTCAACGCAAAAATAAAATGATTTCAAAGTATTTCAAATACTTCACCGAGAAAATATGGCTATAGTTTATGTTTACATCTGTCCACGTCTGTTGACATCTGTCAAATGTTGATGAGCCAGGTTAAGTGCAAAAGTTATTGCAAAAAATGTCTGTGTGTCAAGTGGAAACGTGTAAAAATCATTCGAAAAAAATAATCTCTCGACATTTGCACTATTTTCGGTTCCCGAAAGATCCTGTGCTGTTGAAAAAGTGGACGGAGGCCACTGGATATGTCAATAAAACCGTAAATTTACAAGCGGGAAAAAGGAAATATGGCGGCGACGGGTGGAATGCGCAGAACGAGCCTAAACTCGTCCGTCCGTGGAACATACCTTGTATAATTGTACCATGCTACTACTGCATATATAATAAACACATCAAATGTATTGCACCAATGAAGTCGACTGTTGCCAACATATTCTCGAAAATCGGATGAAAATATGAGACGATTATTTAATTTTTGAAGCCGAAAATATACTACTAGATCTTTAACGGCTTCTCGTGCATCATATACAAGTATATTCTAGTGCAGTTTCTTTTGCCACGTCTCCTTTGACTTCTATGTGCTGATTCATCATCTTCTGTGCTTTCTGATTTCCCGAATCGACCTTAATGGCTTCGGTCTCTGATTTGTGGTGCATGAGACGTTCCTTCGGAATTCTGCGAGTTCAGCTTGAACCGTTCTAGAGCTTCCTTGAAAGTCCGAGTTCAAATATTTATTTGTGACGTTCGATCAATGATTGTGCTGGATTAGGTTCCTAATTTCAGGCAGAGTAGAATTTTCAATTTCTCAATTCAAAGTGTATGCTTACATGTCAACTGTGCCGCAATAGTTGTTCAACAAATATTCCAAGGAGAATTTGTTGTGGCAGCACTCTGTATCAATTTGCCTCTTCTGTAGATGTTCTGAAACAAAAATACATCAATGAAATAGTCTTCTAATAGCAAAAACAGCGAGCTGGATTCTAGAGTGCTGGACCGAACTAAGTTTCTTTAATAGTTTATTGGAAAGTTTGTTCCTACCTATATGTTTATATGGCTGTATATATTTGTGTATCATCATTCTTTCAATCTTTATACCCATTCTGTTATCTTTCTTTTTAGATATACTGTATGATGTACCATTCCATATTATCATTCGATGTATCAAAAAAGCTCATGGATGATATTTATGTACCAAGGACGAAGAACTGTCTCTTATAGTCGGGTCTTCATAAGTACCTACTACATTTTCTCGTCGACCTCTACATACCTTTATGAAAGTTAGCACTCACGTTCACGTTGATAGATAATGGTTTTTTATGTATATTAAAAAAAAAAAAAGATCTGAGCCCCGATATTAGCATAGAGTTAGACCGTAGCGTAGAAGGCTTATAATCAATCATAGCCAGCTTTACTAGGAAAGTAGTCCAGAAGAGGGATTGTCGACATAATATTCCTGACGCCAGTCCTTGAATGCGTTTTCTGTATTGAATTCGTAATTTCTGGGGGTGTGAATCCAACGTGGCCGTAGTTGCTGATTTCCGCAGCTCCGGAAGAGTGTTACTGATATCCACGTCGCTATCAGTATCCATTCTTGATTAGGTAAAACTTCCATTCGGTTTCCTCTACAAAGAACCCTAATAAATTTCTCGACTATTTTTATTGAAACATGTCCATTTTGTTCTAAAACTTCACCATATTTCATATTTCATGAATATTTTTTTTTGTTCATAACACACAAAATTTCTCCTCGTTATCGAATCACCACACACGCACTTGTTTTCAACATTTTTAAGCAGAAGAAACATAAATCTTTCAAATAATTTGCCCTTCTTCAGAAACTTAACAATTCTATGTTCAGTTGTCAACAGAAAATTTAAAATAAATCAGTGTTGAACTAACTATGACAACCCGACGAACTTTTTACGATTTGAAAAAGAATGAATTTTTCGAAACTTCAGGAAGAAATTCCAAAAAACGACGGCCCTCAAACCCAAACAAAAGTAGTGATACTGAAAACCTCGGCCACGAAAGCCTTAAGCATTTTGTTAAGAAAAGAGTTTTTTGATACGTCATCAGCGAAATTACTCATACAGCATTGACTACCTAAACTATATTCTATAATATAAGTATAAATTTTACCGTTCATCGATTGAAATTTTCAAAATGGTACGAATCAGTAAAGGAGGTAAGATATTTTCAAGAAATGAATATTTTGAAAAAATAAATTTTAAACGTCAAATATTATAATAGAGCTACAGCAATACGCTATATTCATGATTCCGCGAACATCTTCTGAACGCCTTCATAAGAAGGTGTTGATTATTACAAATTATTCCTGATAAGTAAAATGGTTGGTGGTATTGGTTCGAATCCGGCGTCAACCCTTTTTTTGTTTTGTTTTCATTCTTTGTTATGTATATTCTCCTTATTATGGGAATTTCAGGGGCATGCTATACTGTAGCTTCTTCTTTAGTTCTTCATTGAATTTTATTTGTTAGTTTCATGAATATTTTTTTTAATGACTTGTTATTCGAGGGAGGCAAAAAATCATATGTATAACATAGGAGTGAAGTGCCTTTTTCTCCCTTGAACTTCACCCTTGGGAGGAAAAGTAGCACTGTGCTCCCTTGCTACACAAATAGCTATTCCTCAATTGAGGAAATATCGTTTCCTTACAGTGAGAAAATCTTGACTTATTCTTTAAAAATTTTTTTCTAGATTGTCAAAACTTCCTAGCGATTTACGGAAAGTGAATGTATTCAACGCAATGATAAGGAAATCTTGACTTATTCTTTAAAAAAATTGTCTGAAATGTCAAAACTTCCTAGCGATTTGCGGAAAATTAATGTATTCAATTCAATGATTACATTTTTATTACGATTTTCGTAAATTGGCGCCGTAAAATAACCGCAATCTGTTTTTATTTTGCAGTGAACGTTCACCTACCCCTTCATTTTCACCACCCCGAAGAATGCCAACACCCACCACCAGTCCGTCCATCGGGGTGAGCTGATCTCAGGTCGAATCATGGCCGCAGACATGAGGTCGCCGAACGTTTCCGTCACTCCGATCAACATGGAGCCCTATCCGCCCCCCATTCTCACCAACGGGGACCTTCGCCCCCCGAGTGAGCCGCCTCAACGAACGAGGAGTGCCCCTCACCCCGCAGCTGTTATTTCAAATGGTAAGGTAGCAACGAAATTTTCGATATTTTGTTTCTTTAATTTTTCATGTAGCCTTCTATCTCTCTTTAACAGCTGTATGTTTCACTTTACCAGTACCAGTCTTGAAATTCCGAATTATTTCAGCCCATATAAAAATTTCGGAAGAATATTTTTTCTGATGAGACAGTCAAAAAAAATTAACTCAAAAGTAAAAAATATTTTTTTAAATCTGAATTAAGAATAGTGTAAATGAAAAAAAATTATTGCAATGTTAAAAAGCGTGGGATTCTTTTTATGTAATCTATTGACACCATGTCCCTAGGCTTTTTTTACATTGCATTAGTTTTTTCACTTTCACTATTCTTAATTCAAATTTCGAAAAAAATATTTTTTACTTTTCAATTAATTTTTTCACAAAAGCATGTTTTAGTTTATTTTCAACTGTTATTTATTTCTCATTGTTAGTTGGATTTTTTATAAAAGAATGTTTTTTTGAACTATAATTTTTTTAGAGATTCTGATGCTTTTATAGATTATTATTTTGACCATCAGCGCCAAAATGCTCAACATGGAGAGCATCCTGAAGTCACAGAAATTTTACGGAACCATTTAATATTATTGAAAACTGCAAATATTTCTGTGGAAGTGTAAATATTTGAATGATGAGTGGGGAATGGGTGGGGTCTTACCGAAAAATGCAAAAAGGAAATGAAAACAATGAACAAACATGGTTTAGATTAATTGATAACTAAAGCCTGTTCTGTAATTTTTCTACGAAACGCCCAATTTCCTTGTAAATTACGACGTGATCTTTTCTCCTCACCATTATATATATCCCGTCTCCTTCGCCAAAAACTTCGTTCTGTTCAAGGTCGCTACAATAACAAATCGTTTCTGAAAGTCCCAGTATGGATATCGGGACAAAATTTTCATGTAATTGCATTGTCATCGGTCCTTGATAATTATGCAAAAATTCAAATCAATCCGAAGTTTCGAAGTTGGTAGACTTTTTCAACCTATTAACCCTTTGACTAAACAAGTAAAGTGATTTTTTTTTGAAATTTTCATTTCAACAGTTCTTTCATAATAATGTAGTATATCACTCATACCACGGAGCAATACCAAAGATATCAAAAAACATAATCAATTCTTTTCATGATGAATTTTTATGTGGTGTCTAGTACTCTAGTATACCACTAAGCGTGAAAGGGATTGGTCAGAAGAGATCAGGATTTTTGCTCAATTTTCAGGTACTATATTGTTCCTGTGTTCGATTTTGAAGTTTTTTTCTGGAAATAATCTCAACACACATCCCTTCTAAATCAAGATCAATCGACCAAAACGCGTCCATTAACATTGCTGAGCTAAATTTCATGTTTAGCACATATTTCAACCGATTAAAATTGGTGCACTCAGGATTTATCCCCAGTAAAATACATATTGTATAATAATAATAATAATAAACTGTTTATTGTTTGCTAATAAAGTAATTACAGAACTGTGTAACTTAACCTAAAAACAATAGCCAAACAAAAGGTGAAGTGTTAGGTCAATCGACCGATTCTTCCACACTCCCCTAAAAAAAAAAAACAAAAAAAGCAAGTATTGGTGTATCATTTCTTAAATCTACTAAGTAACTAAGTACCCTCATAGATAATTACTACTATAATATTAGTAAATAAACATAAACCATAAATGATCATTTTATTCACTGGTGAGTTTTATTGGTTTGTCAGCAAGTATTGTTTTTGTTTCTTTTTAAACGAATTCAAAGACAATGAGAAATTGGGAATATCCAGTAAAGAGGCAGCTCTAGCAATCTGATAAGAGAAGGATGATTTGTAAATTTCTTTATGATGCTTTGGAATATCAATGAGATGCTTTCTTCTCAAATTGAGGTTATGAATATCTGTCCTGTAGGTCACTCTCCTGCACAGATATTCTGGTTTATTATTTTTTAGAATATTGTAAAAGAAACAACGTGAATGTAGTAATCGACGATTAGACATACTCAACCAACCCATTTCTTTAAGCTTGTGTGAAATCCTATTCCTTCTTTTGAGATTGTGAATCATACGTAGACATGAATTTTGTACTTTTTGGATACGAGAAACATCAGTCTTCCGAAGAGAAGGACCATAAACTATGTCACAATGGTTGAAATGTGATAGAACCATCGAATCGGACAACATTTTCTTTGTTTTCAAGTTCATTTCGTTTCGATGAGGATATAGCAATTTCAGAGCTGCATACGCAGTTTTCAGTTTTGAAGTGACATGTTTGTCAAAGCGTAATTTTGAGTCCAGATGCAAACCAAGATTTTTTACATGATCACTGAAATTGATTACATCATCATTGATACATATTCGTAATCTATTTGTAGCCTCCATTTTCTGTATTTCAGTTCCGAACAAGATGGCGCAAGATTTCGAAGAATTGATTTTTAGAAAATGTTTTTCTGATAATGTTACGAGTCGCGATAGGTCTTCATTAATTAAATCATTAGCTTCTTCGGTTTCGATCAAATTGAAGGAAAAATACACTTGAGTGTCATCGGCATATAAATGATAATTGCAGTGGGAAAAATGATGGTGAAATTTTGATGTATATAATGTATATAAAAGGGGGCCAAGAATGCTACCTTGTGGTACACCTTGTTGAATAGTTAGACTATCTGAGAGTTCATCATCAATTTTAACTTGTTGTTGGCGATTTGTTAAGTATGATTTGAGAAGTTCCACCGACGTCCCGCCAAATCCAAGGTGATGCATGATTGATAATAGTATCACATGATTAATCGTATCGAAGGCACGAGAATAATCTATCATAATAAGAATACATATTTTATTATTGTCTATCGTCTTAACTATATCATCAGTAACAGCACTCAAGGCCGACGAACAACTGTATCCGCTCCTAAAGTCAGACTGATGCTCAGGAAGTAGTTTTCTATTTGCGACATAATTGCGAATTTGTGTTTCTAAATTTTTTTCTAAAACTTTGGATAGAGTCGGAAGAATGCTAATACTTCTCAACTGACTGAAATCAGTTGCGTTGGGAACTTTGGGTAATGGTAATACAAATGCTCTTTTCCAAGCGGCAGGAAAATAACTCTCATTTATACAGGCATTGAAAATGTCAGTCAAGAAAGGTATTATAAATGGACAAAAAAGAATAATGATTTGACTGTTAATATTGTCGTAGCCAAAAGCTTTTGTTTTTATGTTTTTGATAATTTGCATTACTTCATCTTCAGTCGTCGGTTTGAAAAAGAATTTTTCCGATTCATTGTACCTGTTAATTGGATTCATTATCTTTTCATCGTTAATTTTCCAATTGAGCCAAAGTCAATGCCTATGTGTAGATACATCATTAAACTCGCAGGGTATTCATTGATACATCTAATTTCTTTGAATTTGTTCCAGGTACCGTTGACGTTTTGGACAGTTCGGATGCGGAGGTAGCTAGAATAGATTTCCACGCGGTCAATATGAGGTCTAAGAAAAAGCGAGATGACATTCCGAGGCCTATGAGTTGGGAAGGGGAACTCTCAGATGGTGAGAGGGACGGTATGTGCATCGATGAGGAGAACTCGACACAGGTTAGTGAAAATTCGATCCACTTTAGATCCAATCTGCATCTATCTCTTTACTAGTTCGCCAACTCTTTCAATAAAAGCAAGATGCTGTATTTGTTGATCAGAAAAATTTAACGCCACTGGTCTTTTTATCTTAGAAACTTTCGGCACAACAGAGCAATTTTGTTCATTATCACATCCCGTTCATGCTTCTACGAATTCAGATGACCTTCTCTGTATGATTCAGGACCATGAGAAACATTTTGTTCACAAAAAGCCCGCATTAAGTCTGCGGAAAACTTTTGCCGGTATACATTCAAGGTGGATGGCACCCTAGACGTTTCTGGTGAACCAGACAACGAATCACTTATAATTTTTGGAATCTTCAACAATAACCCGACAACTTTCCTTGATAGTTTCCTATACCTATCTGTTACCGTTTCGAAATATGATCAATTTTTTTTATGACCTCTGGATATGCTGATGTCTTTGAGTTAAGAGATACTATGGTATCGATATTTGGTTTGGAGTTAGACGATACTTAGAGGCTTCCCACATTCCAGCCTTATCCCCGTAAATTCAATACAGGTCCAAAAAGTGACTAGAAGTTGATTATTTCAAATGGTACACCCTATCAACCCTGTTGTCTGGTTCACCAAAAACGTCCAATGTGCCAGCCACCGTAAATCACCCTGTATATGGATACGCAGGGATACGCACTCTAACTTTGACGTGATAGATGGATTAGGAAAAATAATCGAGCCTCCATCTCAATTCTTTCAAATTTTCAAGTTTAACACACAATTTTTGATTAGCACATCTGACATCTTATAATATACAGGGCTTTTCATGATGAGCGTTAATTAGCCGTTTCTAGCAAACTACTCAACGGATCAACCTGAAAATTCCACAGTGTGCATAAATCAATATGACCTACACGCCTAAAATATTTTAGACGATGCGGCGTTGTCCCTTTTGTACAATTCGTTCTCAGTTAAACTTACCTCGCAGAAATTCTGAATATTTTACCGAACCATTAGAAGTAAAGCGGGTCATTTGATAAGTGTAAAACGAACGAAATCATTGATGAGTACCCTCCTGAACGAAATAGTATATCTGTCTCTGTTTTGTCATTATTAATAAACAGAATAAATGATGCCTAGAAACCCTTGTGTTGGGGCTTATACCTCTGAAAGTTTAGGGTAAAATAAGCGACACGTGCCTACTATGATAATAGGCTTCGGGTTGTCTTCCATTGAATTAGTTCAGATGGCGCTTGCGATGAAAACAGTTTCAGAATTCGTCCAAATTTCCTAGGAAATGTGTAGTCAGCTGACCGGTCGGCTGGCTATACCTTTACTATTGGACGCTGACCGATCGGCAGCCTTTATAATTTGTTCAGAATGTTCTTTACTTGTGCTCCTTTCATTTAATTTTGTTTTTCATAAATATAACATTAGATTTTGCTCATTTTGTTGACTTCTCAAATAAAAAGTATGAATTGCCGATTGGTTGGTTGACTATGCACTTCCAATTTCCTAACTAGAGCGTCAGGAAACTTCATAATGGAATTATTTCCGTTTGAAATGCAAATATTTGTGGAGAAATAGATTGAAGCTAGCTGACGAGTCAATTCTAAGAAGTCGAAACTTATGTGAGCAGTGGATTAACGAGGCCATACCGTTTAACGTGTGAATCCTAGCACTGTGGTTGCAGAGAATTGATAGGGCTATCGAGAACTATGATAGGACGGTAGACAATTTTTCACGAAGGAATCATTTTGTACCATGGATTACCTAATGCATTGAATGAATATGAAAAACCCGTTTTTAAGTCAACAAAATAAATTATAGAAGTAGATAATTGGCAATTTTTATTTTTTATTATTATTATTCTTCCATTTTCTCTGATTAAAAAGTCTGATTTCATTGCCTTTTTTCTTCATTGTGTTATCTTATAGTTATGTTTCACCTTTTTATAAACTTTCTGAGTTTTTTGTGGAGTACACGTTATTATAAATCTGTACATTTTCAATTGTGTGAATGTGAATTTCTTTTTCTTCCAGATACCGGAAAATCTTTCACTGTGCCAATCCAAACCGCCATCTTTAAGCGATACGAAAGATAGCCCTATTCTTCGACTGAAACAGCCTCCGATGGGCAACTATTCTTTGCACAGCACACCAAGCAATTCTCCTTTACTCAGCCAGCGGCATCATGTTACAGGTGAATATATTTGTTTCTTTTCAGAATATTTTGGATAGAAAACACATGCGAATGATTTATTTTTCTCTAGTCCAATCTCAATTGAATTATGGTATTTTATAATGGGGGGAGTTGAACAAATATATCTTAAGCCTTTGGAAATATTACAAAAGTGGTTTTTGAAAATCATATTTAATAAAAACCTGAGATATTCTTCTGATAAATTATATTCTGACTGTAAAATAATGGATATTAGGCAATTATTCAGTTTCAAGATACTCACTTATATATTTTCTCATAAAAATTGCATTAATTATGGTAAGCATACTCATGATACACGAAATAAAAATGAAATAACTGTAAAAAATAACATATGTAAAGTCACAAAAAAATTTCTATATTTAGCTCCATCCATTTATGATAAATTACCAAATTCAATCAAAATTACCAAATCGAAATACACTTATAAGAAAAAAGTGAACACATGGATTATTGAAACTCCTAGACTATATTTCCAAAATATTATTGAAAGAAAATATCCAATATAGCCTGTGTCATGATTATATTGTATCTATTCATTTTTATACTACTATTTATCTTTGATATTCATGATTTTTGTTTATATTCTCATATTCACTTGAATTATATAAAAATCTAATTTAATGTTTCCTCACGACAAGTGCACAACTTCGTGAGGTTCAATTATTTATTCACATATTGTTATGTTTTTTTTCATTGTTATTGATATTTATTGTGAATGAATTGTTATTATTATTATTATATATATATATATATATATATATATATATATATATATATATATGTTTATAGAGGGAATTGAATTGTAACATACAAACTATAAGAAACAAGTGTCAATTCAACAAAATAATTAATTGAATCCGATTACTCATCGTATATATAGTATTTTTTTGTATTCCGGTGAAGTATAACTATTTTTTTCCAATATTCCTTTTGAGTTGTATAGTTTTCGTCGATTCTCGGAATAGCAATTCGTAAAGATATTTTATAGTCTTGTTTAGATTTCAATAGTTTCATTGCTGATTTTGATGCAGTACCCCAAACAGATATCAAATAGTGTAGTTTTGAATAAATCAAGCTGAAGTGAATAATTTTCAAATATTTCAGTGACAGAAAACTCTCAATCCATACAATATTCCAATAATTGGTGATTTTTTTTTCTAAGGTTTTAAATATGACTTGTCCATGACAGCGTTGGATCAATGATTAATCCCGGAAATTCAATATTTTTTGTAATTTCTATTTTGGAATTGTTGAAAATGAGTGGTTGGTTCATATTAGTTGATGTTCTCTTGGATATATACATAAAACTGGATTTTGTGGGATTCAGCGTCAATTTATGAAAATTCAGCCACAGTGTAATAATACTGAGATAACTTTTCATTATATTTCTGAGCTCATTAATATTTTCAGAGAAGTAAACCAAGGGAGTATCACTCTAAAATAACTTCAAATCGCCATTTGAATTCAATTCAGATATTGAATTTATATATATTAGAAAAAGAGTGGGACCACGAATTGACCCTTGAGGTAATCCACATGAAATGTTACTTATCTTTGATTCAAATTTCCTCAGATATATACGAAATGTTTTCTGTCTTTCAATAATTTTGAAACAAAAAATCCCCTGATGCCAATTTTATTGAATTTGTGATAAGAGTCCACGTTTATGATTCCAATCTATTTTAAGTTGTATATCAGTAACAAGATCCAGAGCTGCAGACTTAGTATAACTGGACTTACGGAAGCCATATTGATTTTTATATAAAATTGAATTTTTTTCCAAATAAATCGACAATCTTTTATGCATAACTTTCCCAAAACATTCGAAAATATTGGAAGCAATGAAATCGGCCTATAGTTAGTCATCAAATATTTTTTTCCGGTTTCGAAAATGGGCAATACTTTGTTAATTTTGCAGTCATTTTATGAATTAACTAAGAATGGGGGCTAAATCAGATTCAACTGATTTGATCACATGGTGATAAATTAATTTTCTGGTGTCGTGCAAGTTTTCTTGATTATCTGTTTATTCCAGGGGTTCCGATAATAAGCCACAAGGATCTCATGCACAAAGCCCTGAACGTTCCTCCCACTCCGAGTCCCGATTCCGCGATACATTCGGCGTACAGCGTGTTCAGTTCCCCGAATCAGAGTCCTCTGACGCAACGACATATCACCCTAACCCCGAATTTGAGCAGAAACAATAGCGACGCTTCTCACTCGAGTTGTTGCAGTTACAGCAGCGTATCCGTTTCGGTGTCTCCCACCCAGCAGTTTTCTCCTACTCACAGCCCGATACAGGTGAGTTTGTTATTAATATACAGGGTGTTATTCAAGTACGTGGCCAAACTCGAAGGGGTGGTTTGAGTAATTCTGAGACGAAAAGTTCAGATAAACATAGGTCCGGTAATACTTTGTTTTCAACATAAAGGGTGTCAAAATTGAAAAAAAAAAAATCCTGGACATCTCAATAATCTTTCTGTAGATTTTCTCAAAAAGGAGTGTATGCTTTTATGGGCTATCTGCTCCCGGTTATGAATGAGATTTCACACAATTTTGAGTCAATAAAAAAGAAACGTTACCCAAAATTTCAGCTTCCAAACCATTCCGGAACATCTTCATATAAGCTCTTCCTCAGCAAAATTTTTTAAGGCAATATAATATACTAAAAATAGACATTTTGGCAACGCCGCTTATCTGCGTATTCTGGGTTGCAATCTGAGATCTGTGGTTGCAATGTAATATACAGTAGTGTTATCTGTATAACAATTTTTTCACAAGCACTGAAACAGTTACAATATTGAAATTAACCTGACAGCATCATACCAATTTAATTGTCATTATCGCTAATAGCGGCCTACTAGATAGATTAGTTTCGTATTTTCGCATTTATGACGAACACCTTACAACCATGGGGTAAACCAAATAAATTACTGGCTAAGTGTCTTTTTGGTAGTACAAAACGTCAGGTTGATTTCAATATTGTAACTTTTCCAGTGCTTGTGAAAAAAATTGTTATACAAATTTCATGTACGCCCTTTCAGGGGCTGTATCTTAACAAGAGATGCTTCAATGAAGTTTCTTTATATGAAAGATCCCATCTTTTTTTCGATGAGGAATCAGCTCCTCAAATGTTTTACACTTATTCAGTTACACCCTGTTTTGGTAAAGATCATATAGAGAAACTTGTGTTTTAGAAATATCGGATTCTGCTTGTTGCAGAATCGATGAAATCTCGTGTGTTATAGAAGCGTTTTAAACTAGGCGAGGTCACAGATTAATTAATCTGTGGCGAGGTCGTGAACATATCAGAAGTTCTTGTGGTGTTGATAGCACTGACATATAGCGGGCGCAATCAAACGATATTGGTATAGGTATAATTGAAGATTGGTGTTAGTATAATCAGTAAGATGCCTAGAAATTCTGGTGATTCAACTGATTAGATTTTGTTCAGATTTTTGTGGCGAAAAAAACAATCGACGCTTTTGAAGGTTTCAAATTTGTTGACAAGTGTCAAGTTAATTGTCATACTGTCATGTCAGTTTGAAATTTTGATGTTTACGATGTTTTTATCGTGTTCGTTGATTTCATTGCTTTTAAATATCGAAACGTTGTTACTGGTATCTCATTGTCCACCCATTATCCTTCAGGTTGCGATCTCTTCTCGCTAGCCAATCAAATAAAAGTGGAAAAACCCGACTGCACATTTTCACTTAGTGCAAATTTAGCTTCAGACAAGACTGACAGGAGCGTGTTGGCGACATCTGTACATATTGTACGGAAACCTCCAAAAGCTCAATCATCCACCAAAAATCAAGCAATCCAGATTTCGCCACTTTTATCCCAAACATCTACAGGTATAAGTAAACACACCAGGGTTTTCAGGCATCTTAATAATCAGCTAACAGAAATGATTACTGTTTCGATTTTTCACTGTCATCAGTAACTCCACTCTGTTTGCTTTTTAAGTTTTTGATATTGATGATGGTGTTGGTGATGAACATTGTTTTAGTTCACCTTCTCCTGTAAACTAAGAATAGCATTGGATGCAAATGCGGGAGTTTTCTCCAGGCTTCACCCAGTCAACCTCTTTGTGAGCTCGAATATTTACTAGAAACTGTCGGTATATTTCAGCCGCTTTTGCAGTACTTTCATTAATGTACCCATTGCAACCAATTTGAAGCCATATAAAATTAACAAGTAGATAGATATAAAACGCGTTAAAATAAAAAATATGCCGAATAATTCAATTAATATGTGAGTTTTGACAATTAATCATTCAAATAATCATTGAAAAGCAATATTGCTCTTAGCATTTTTTGAAAATAATTGATAAGAAGTTATTATTTTTTTTATACATAAGATGAATTATACTAGATTGAAAGAAAAGAAGAGTACTACTACATATTTTCAGAAAAGGTCCAAATTTTCCTATCTAAAGCATTATACTAGATTGAAAAAAAAGGAGAGTACTACTACATATTTTCAGAAAAGGTCCAAATTTTCCTATCTAAAGCATAGCCCCCTTTGCTGTGGTATTTAGGGTATTGAGGGTTGATTTGGTCACAACTAGATTCAAATCATTATGTCCAGTGGCGTCCTGGAAGGTACGTACCTCAACCAAAATTTTTGACCAAAAAAATGTGCGCCACTGATGTTTTGCAATTTTCGTAAATTTTTCCCATTAAGCTACTGAAATGACAGCTTTTTATCTTCATCATTTTTCTCTCGCATCATGCTCTGTTTTTGAGGAAAAATATTAAAATCGCTTTAGTGCATGTCCTTTAAACAACAAAATTAAGTTTTTCAGAGGATATTGATATGAAAATCCTAAAGAACATGAAAATGAAAAATAATGTGACGTTGAAAGCGGGTGACAGTTTTTAATGAATACTTATGAATCTGTTTAGCTAATAAAGTGTCACATTTTTGAGTTGTGTTCCATCAAATAATGATTTTCGTATCAAGTTATTTGACCAAAAACTCGTTATTGCATGTTTATGCAAGTTGTTGGTGGTTTGGTAGTTTTAGTTTGTTGTACTAAGGACATGCAGTAAAGTGTTTTTTATTTTTTCTCAAAAAACTCAAGATTCAAGAAATAAGATGGAAATGAAAAATTTGTAGTTTCACTAGCTCAATACAAAAAAAAAATACAAAAATTCCAAATTTTCCATGGCGTACATTTTTTAGTCACCCTTCCGGAACATAATTATTTTAATCTAGTTATGGCCAGTTATGGCCGAATCAGCCCCTCAATAATCTAAATACCACCGCCAAATTTTAAGAAAAATGGCTGAAGGATTTTTTTAAATAACATCCTGTTTATTATATTACATTTTCCGGAACCCTTTTTTCTGGTTTTCTTTCCCCTAGAAATGACAAAGAAAAATGCTTTGGGTTCTTATAATATATATGAACCTATGATTGCAATTTCATTGGAAATTTTCAAAAAAAGGCTGGAAAAAAGTGGCAGACTAGCTCCCGAAACGTCGTCAAGGAGAAGTAGGTATATGCATTTTTGATTAAATAATAATTTCAAAATTCAAATATTTTTTTGGCTCAATTCCAAACTACCCAAACCACCCGCATCTCAAAGGAATATTGCGGAAATAAATTAGAATGTAAATTAAAATTTTATTGGTAATAAAATCTGCCGCCATTATCGCACAAATAAACATTGGGCCCCATTTGTATATTTATGAATAATCTACGTCAAAACCGTCTTTCAGACGAATGCTGTACGGAACGTTGTGTATCGAATTATTGTTCGCAACCCTTTTTTCAGCCAACAAATCCCGGATGAGCCTTTTCCTGTATTTTTTGAATTTTTTCTTCTGAAGGAAAGTGGTGAATATTTGCTTCGTCGTCGGTATGTTCTTGTTCAAAAATTGCTGAACCCTGCTCCAAATATTATCAATGTTATTTTTCATGATCCAATAACGCGGAACCAGTAAACAATTCGTCGGTGTTATGGCCACTACTCGCCTCCTTAGAAAATCCTCCCCTATATTGAAACAAGCCCCTTCGGTGAGTTCGCAGACTTTGATGAAATGAATTTCGGTTCGGAAGCTCTTGTTCGCTTTTTTCGTAGAAGATACCTGGGTCGCGGGATCCGGTACCGCATCTTTTATGACTACGAGGCTGTCCAAGTCCAGTATCCCGTAGCCTTTGCTCTCCGCGTAAATACTGCCCGTGTAATCCTGAAGATATTTCTGGAAGATCTGGCTCACCTCATCTTCTTGCTTGCTGTGTCTTTCGGTGGGAGTTTGCGCGACTCGATATTTTTCGATGCCGTTCTCGTCGTAAACGTGCAGATTCAAGTGTTCGATGATGCAGCAAGTGCCCTTGGTAATGAAATAAACGTAGGACGGCAATCCGGCGTCGTCCCCCAGCAGCGTTTCGTCAATTGCGAAAGATTTAACTCGCGACATGATACTACACTCTCTTCTCGTTACCGAGTCCCAGTTTTTGAAGTAGGAGAAGCGATTGAGGATTTTCTGGATTTCTATCCAGGCTTTCAGAACGGTTTCTTTCAGCACCGTGTCGAAATCTTCCTTCTTTATCATCAGGAGTTCGCACGGCGTGAGCGTTGTGATCGTGGCTAACCGCACGATGCCGTGAATCAAAGCCACCTCTCCGAACATGGTGCCCGGTCCCAAAGTACCCGAATCTTCCTCTATCCACTCCTTTAAAAATTTGTCGTAGTGGCGTACCGTAACGCTGGCCTCCCCTGATAGCATGAAGTACATCGCCGTAGGGGCGTGGTCCTGTTTGACTATCTGCCGACCGGGGCCGAAGAACACGAAGTAAGTCACTGCTGCCAACTGACTTTTCACGTTCGGCGGGTACCTCCTGAAGCATTTCATCCCGCCGATGACTTTGCTGAGGAGTTGGCGCTCCTCTTCGGTTCTTTCTTCTTTCGGTTTGCACAGTATCGCTTTCTCGCCGATCGTTAGTGAACTCTTTCGCACTTTCTTTCGCGTGAGGAGTTGAATGTTCTTCATGACGTTGTCGCCTATTTGAGACTGTTCCACGTCTCCCAGCCAGTAGATGTTGGCCATGACCAGTCTTACCACGGCCCTGAATCTTCTAAGAGCTCTCAGCCGGCGTGCTTGTCTTTCTTCTGGCGTCAGGGACGGGGCTTTCTTCAGTCTTTGCGCCATTTTTTATTTTTAACGGTGATGAAAAAATTAAATTTTAATATGAAAACTTCAGGCGTTCAGCTTTGACATTTCTTTTTCCTTTGATATGAATCCATAGAAACAATTTTTGTTGATGAAATACAGGTATTTGTCGACGGTTTGACGCTTCACTTTATATTCTAGTATACAAGGAATACAGGTATTTTTGAAGTGGTACTAATATCACTAGAATATCGTCAAAAATTAAATATTGACCAAGAGATGATATTCCTCAGATTATCAGGAAAATATTCGTTTCGCACATCTTCTAATTTTACAAAAATTCTGTCCCATATTTCATGAAAAAAAACAAACATTTGATTGTTCAAGACGTTTCAAACATATTCAAACTATATTTTTATGCTTCAAAATACACAATTAGGTGAATATTTTTTGGAAACTACATAGTGTCCTTTTATCAGTTACCAATTAGGAAATTTCGAGGAAAAAACAATAATGTTTTAAATTCACATTTCTGTCTTTTTATGAATCCCGATACAAGATTAAAGTTACAGTCAGGTCATCTAAGGAAAGTTATGAGGAAATTGAAAAACAAATCTTCCTCCAAATGAAATGTCAAATGTAAGGTACAATTTATACATCCTAGTCCTTATCCTCATTACTATCGTTACATGAGTCCCAATCTTTGTCTTGAAAAATTATGTATCACTAATTATTTATACAACTTGAAAATTGAAACAATTGAAATTATACCATACTTTTGCATATTGGTTCTGAAGATTCCATTGATTTGGTGCATATTCTTATGTCTGTTGTCAACAAACCTGTAATGAGCTTATTTCCTGAACTTTTTTGTAAAAACAAGATTTGACAGGATATTTTGAATTTTCAAACTCCATATGTTTCATATGGGAGTAGTGATCATACGCACTCATGACGTTGTCTTCATCCTAATCTTTTACCAGTTGAAATTATGGAACTCTCAAGGTCACATTTTTTAGGATTGAAACAAAAATAAAAACTGAAACGGTAATATAAATAGTATTATGGAAAAATACTCAATCAGCTTATTATTGACATTAAAACTAAGACTGAAACAAAGACAAGAAATGTCTAAATTATTGGCCCTAATAGAAATATTTTAATAATTCACCAATTAGAGCGCTTATCAATTTCAAGTATTTTTCATACTGTCATCCATTGACCAAAACCCTAACTACAAGTGCATATCGATAAATCATATTAACCTTTTTCATTTTAAACTCTTCCTACATGAATGCAGGATATTCAAACACCTCCAAATTATAACGTAACAATGTATGGCCAATCACTGCCAAGTGGTCAGTTATCAAATTATGACTTGCGAAACTTATGTTTTTTTCCTTCGTAGTTTATTTGGGTTGCTAACCCATCACAATCTGAAAAAATAAAAAATATTGGAATCTATACAAGTGTAAAAAGGCAACTTCTCGTATAACTCAAATTTGACTATCAAACAAAAAAAATTTAGATACCAATATTAATACCATTTTTTTCAGATTGTGGTAGGTTATATACCCAGAAAACTACGAAGGAAATATGAGACATATTTAGAAAAACATTTCAGTTTTATTACTTCATCGAAACTCTTATTCAAGAAAGCCTAATTTTCTTCATCGCATTAGTGCATTGAAAACTGAAACAGAAAATATTCGGTTTCTTTGGATTCGGGTCATTAGAAAGGTAAAATAACAGTAAAAACAATTAGTATAAGTATAAATTGTCAAGGATCAGTGATTAATGTTATAATTCTTTTCGTTATGTAATCAGTAATCCAGAACAAAAAAAATCTGCAACTACTATTAATTTGGTGTCTACACTCCAGTGCTTTTCACATTCTTTAATGTGCTTTTAATTGCTCTAATATAAAAAGTCGTTCAATCTTTTGATGGTTTTGAATTTCGATACGGTCTGACTTCTTTATCTGCCAACAAGTCGGAGTAGAAATATCAATTGCTTCCTTCAGCAAACGGACTTTCGCGAATATACATGTTTCTGCAACGATAAAATTATTGCTGCTTGTTTTCCATTTGGTTCTTATTCTTTCCCCAATACGAAACAACCATCATCTGGTCATATTTTTTTTTAATGACAACCGTTTTTTTGGGTTATTACAGAAATGTATGTATATTGAGCATTATATAAATATGAGAAGAAACTTAAATATACTAGCTAACCTTAGAAAGTTTACATCAAATTAGAATGCATTATACTACGCTATTCATCCCTCAACATTGCAGACAGTATTTCATCAGATTTCCGAACCCGAGATCTTAGTTTCTTGAATGAATATTTTGCTTTTGAAATGGTTCATTTAATGATTATTTGACAGTACTTACTCCTGAAATTATATCCAGGCAAAGACTCTGTGAATTTCTCAATTCTCCTTTCCCTCGTATTAAAAGTAATGATATCTTAAACAACTCCGTATCTCTATTGATGATTCTTTGTTGTGTTTTGCAGAAAAAATTATTCTCTACAAGGCATTGTTTCATCAAAAGGTACCTTCCTCCTTGCTTACACTTGCCTACATATACTATAAATGCATTGGTACCAAGATGAATAAAAACCCTGGTGCGTTGACCGATATGCTTTTGTTTAGCCAATTCCTCTCGACCTGAGAAATCGAAAGAGTAAACTTACATTTTTTGACGGTAGGTGTGGTGATACAAATACCATTTTTTAAGGGTACATTTTCATTGAGGCGACAGCTTACGAGTGATTTTCGCTATCGGCTGTCTCATTGGATAAACTCTTGCGGGATCTTTCGTTCACCAATAGAATTATCAGTATACAAAATACGTAAGGTCAAGTTCGTCTGATAAAAAGCTATTAATTTTTTTGAAATGTTTGACAGTTCGATTTGAATTCGAATGCATTTGAAAGTTCCTTCAATATTAATATATACTTGCTATGATTTTCATAGAATAGGTATATCTTGACTGGCCTGATCAAATTGTTCATTTAGAACATTTGAAGCCAGAACAATTTATATCAACTTGAAATGAACTACCTACCATTCGGGGAGTGTACGATTCATTTCAGTAAACCCATTTACAAAGCTCAAAATAAAACGCTAGAAAATCACATAACAATCACTGAGTTTTTGATTTATTTTTTAATAATCAGTCAAAATGTGATGACTACATAATTTCTAGCATTTCGCGGGAAAGCAAGAAATTGCATGCAAAACATGAGACCATGAAATAAATATAACCTATAAATCATAAATCTATAAATAATCGAATGGCCGTCGAGCAGAAGGATATCATGGCATGAGAGATTAAATTAAAATCACGTAAGGTGCGCCTCTGCTGGCAAACTCTCGAAGGCATCTCTTCAGTTGAAATTGATCAAAATTGAGATAGCGAAAAGTCGAGAAAATTTGCTTACAATCTATTAGGTATAAGTCAACACACCAGGGTTTTTATTCATCTTGATTGGTACATAACAAAGTAACTGCTCAGAATGACTTCATTTTAACGAAAGCAAGATTTCAATGCAAGAATTGAATTTTGAATTCAATAGTTTCTTTCCTTTGAGTTTTTCATAAATATCGAAAAAATACTCTATATTCTGAAATTGATTTTTATCAATATGATACTTGAAAGATTGAGAGTTCTGAAATATTTCAAACTTCGTCCTCGTGCGATATGGCCACCATATCCACTCTTGTTGCACAAACTATTTTTGTCGTGGCCAGTATACTGTTTGATCAGAAGTCAATCCAAATGCATGTGATGGAAAGAGACGAATGTTGTTAATCGAATGTTTATTCTTGCTCACAACCTAGGCGCGCCGATGGTTCGACATCTGGATCCCACTCGTTGTATTTTAATTTTTCATACTCGGAAATGGTTCATTAACAAATAGTTCATGGTATAAATGATTTCCATTTCAAATCGAACGATTTACATATAATAAATGGATTTTACATCAAATGAATTCATGTCGACATGTCTACTTGTAATTGTTCAATAAAGGTTGAGAATGAATAAATCAGGCATCGTTGAATTTCTACTTGATTTCGATACCGGTTTCGAATGATTGCAAAATACATACATACCTACTTGAAATATTATGAAAGTACATTCCGTTAAAATCGATAAATGTAGAAGCATATGCTGAACCTCACTGCGCAGTTGAGTGCGAGACAAAAATTTGAAATTTTCTGCTTGTTCGAGAGCTAATTAGCTATAACTTATAAAGGAATATGAGTCAAAATGTTCCTAGAGCAGGGTTTCCTCCTAGGGGCTCGCCATCGACGGCGCGAAAAGATTTACGTAATGGTGGATTGAGCCTCAAATTTCGTTTTGAAGATGTACCCTGGCTTAAAAGAGTAGCCCATATTTATCTGACATTTTTTCTTGTCTTGACAAAACGAATGCTTCGATGCAAGGTTTCACGTGCGGTTTATTCACTGTACAGGACAAAATAAACGCACTAATGAAAAATAAAATTCTGGAAGACTTGCTTGAGATCACATAAATCTCTTTGAATGTGTTCCTCTTTGGCCTCATTCGTGGATTACTAAATGAGGACTGAAATTGTTCTTAATCTCAGCTATTCGACTAACTGAATAAGTATTTCCGGATATTGTTAATGCTAAAGATAACTCGATTCGTTTTTGCAGTCATGAAGAGAACAAAAATTCTACAAAATGGTTCAGGCTTTCGCGGCCGAGGTTATTAGTATTACAACTTTTCTTCAGGCTTGAAGGCCCTCGTTCTTTGGAATCTCTTCCTAACTGTCATCAGTCATCGGAAATAAGTAAGCCTCTGAAGAAGCTGGCCACTCGCGCTAGCCAGCGTTAGGAAGAAATTCCAAAGAACGACGGCCTTCAAGCCCGAAGAAAAGTAGTAATACTAACAAAAATTCTAGTTTGAGTAATGAAGCAACAGGAGTCATTATCAGAAACGTCCGTAGATGAAGCTCTTCAAGCTTATTTGAAAAAGGATGCCTTAGGCCCGATTTCACCAACGTAAATTTAATCGTGATTTTCTTGAGATGCAACTCTTTCTAAGCGCTACCTCGATCTCGCAATTCCGTTTCACCGTCGAAATTGCTCGATTATCATCCTGTGATCAAGAAATCCAGTTTAAGAGAAACGAGCATCTAACAACATTGTTTACACGTGAGGTCGAGACCACAGAACTCGTTTTCTACTAATGAGTTCTGTGTTCTGTGATCCAAACGGCCAATCAGGTCTATTCTGGTGAAAATAAAATACCTTTCGAAATTGAAAATTGATTAATGAAAATATCCGACAACTGTTATAGAAGAATATCATGATGCACCATCGAGATTTCTGAAATATCTTGTAGGTACTGTTTTTCGATATGATATAGTATTCAATTCCCGAAAAAGTTTCGAAAAATAGACTATTGAAAGTTTTTAATTTTGGTCCAATTGTTGAATATTTCCCAATAATGTAATGATATTCAAGAATTAATAGGTAACCAGAATAGACCTGATTATTCCGAGAACTTGCCCAGATCCTATTTCACGAATCGAAATGTCCTTGACAATCTGATTTCATTTGAAAGTGTTTGTCATCCAAATTATTGAAATGATCGTTCCTTTTTCGAATCTAACGAGGCCGTTGAACGACAAATTCTTGTTCGTCTTCACTATCGTCTTGAAATGCAAGATAACTTGATATTGGATTCCAAAAATTATATAATCTTTTTCTGAGGTCATGAGATAAACCTTATAGTATAATTGCCAGAAAATATCGAAGAGAATATAACAACTTTGAGAATACGTGATATTTTTCACTGACAGATGTTACGGAATACGATTGACAGAGTTCGATTAGTTGTTTATGACGGCGTATTAGGGTCACTAGAATAAGAAAAAGCTCCATTGGTCTGGTGAAACGGAATCATAGACATTATAACTAATGGACTGGCCCTAAGAAATATAGGACTGCAGAGTGAGCAAGATAGAATACTTCAAGTATAACCTCTAAGCGAATCCGTTCCTCAATGTAGCAGATAAAGAGAGGTTGAGAAAGATAGAGTAATTCAAGTCTAGAATTATCATGGTCGGTTCATACACCACACTTTTACTTTATCTTTTACTTTAAGAAAGTTGTCAGAATGTAAATCAATCGAGGCGTTCATACACGGCACTTTTACTTTTACTTTTAGTTTAAGGATGAGAGCTTTTACCAGTGGCGGATCCAGGATCAGGTCAAGGGGGGGGTCTATAACTCAAAATTTATATATATATATATATATATATATATATATATATATAACAGAAAATTACCGTATAGCAAAAACTAGTCAAAACAAAAAAAAAGGTGGGCAAAATTTGAAGGTGTAGCCAGGAGGTGAAGTAGGTTCGAAACTTTAATTTTTTTAAATCGAATCGATTTACCGGCATACACAATACCCATCACAAATGTAATAAGTCTAATTTTTCAAATACTGCGCCGAAAAGGATCCAATGGCAGCACTGTCAGAAATTTCTCGAACTTTTCCTCGATAAGCCTGACAAGTGTCAATTTTCTTTGAAGTGTCATCGAGAAAAATTGCAATTTGATAGTTAAAAAAAAAGCATTTTATTTTGAACATACAACATGAAGAGGACTCTATTTTCATATTTTACTCGGCTTGATCCAGCGTCTGAACCGACTGAACCAGAAAAAAAAAGGAAAGAACAGTCGGTGAGTCCTAAAATTTCAAGCGAAATTTGTTTGTTTGGGTAACATTCAATCCAGATCTTGTTTGCACTATTTTCAGTTATTGAGAATTATTTTTTTAGGAATTGGAGGATTATTGAATTGAATAAATTGATGAAATTGGTTGTTGGAAAATGAAAATTTACTAATGTTCAAATGTAGCCTGCTCTTTAGTTTTCAATAGAATTCAATAATAATTATTAAAGTTCTTTAATTTTAAAGCAAAAAAAAATATTCTATTTTATTTTTGTGTCTTGCACATGTGATATTTTTTCGTTCCCTGACAAAATTTGGAAATTAGGAGCCGATAGAAATTGAAAAAAAAGTCTCTCATTTTCCCAATGGGGGGGTCCGGACCCGAAAACCCCCCCCGTGGATCCGCCACTGGCTTTTACTTTAAGAATGAGATAATTAAATAATTTTAGGGACTGCGCATGCGTGCATGTGAAGTCATCACAGCAAGCAGTGCCACCAACATTATAAGGAAACGTATTCTTCTGAATATTTCACAGAAATGATATAAAGCCCCTGTTCCGTTTCCATGTCTGGTTAACCAGAGAGTGGTTCTTTCTCTCTCTATCATATTGACCGGGTCCATCCAAAAGAGAGAGAAAGAACCACTCTGGTTAACCAGACAGGGAAACGGAACACGGCCAAAATGGGTGCTCTGTGAAATATCTGTCATTATCCGATACAAAATAGCAAATTGCAAATAAAAACAATGACGTAACCCACGATTACTTCTTCTTCGTTTGTTTTTGATCACTGCGCATGCGTCCTGTTTACTTCAACACTGGTTTACGAACGGTCCAATTCCATTCTTAAGGTAAAAGTAAAAGTAAAATATAAAGTAAAAGTTAGAGTGTGGTGTATGAACCGACCATCATTCTGTCCTTCACAGTACCACTTCAATGTGCATATCCTTTCTCTCTCTATTGTATTCCGCATCGTGTTATGTGGAAAAGTGTCATAAAGGTCAGTCTATGAACGGAATCGCAATGTTATCGTGTTCAAATTTTCCGCTTAGCAAGATATTTCATATCAATGTTGTTGGTGAACCGAGTTTTAGATAGATTCTTGAGCAGCCAGACAAGTCGAGTATCCCGAACTCTCTGGCAAAGCGGTGAATTTCGTTTTAACCTTTGCTACAGCATAATTACTGATGTGGGAGTGGGTTCTCACACGTGGTCACAATAAAATCCACAAGCACAACCATCACATTGATATCAAAATTATATTCCTTTTGACTTTGACACTTGTTGCCTCATATTGAAATGAAGACCTTATTTTCCTAACAGACAATTTAGGGGGTTCGCAGTCACCTGGAAATCTCACCGGGTTTGTGGAGCCGAAAATTTGAAAAACCCCGTCCTAGAGCATGAACTGCACTATGAACAATCTTAATATTTCAAAGAAATCGGATTAATTACGATTATTATGTTCAATATGAATATAAGTAGAATGTTTATAGTTCGTCATTACACTAAATACTAGTAATCACTGTTATTGTGTTCAATATTAATATAATATTCATAGTTCTTCATTATTTATCGGGTGTCAGAAAAATAGCGCATGCACCTCTCATGTACTGATTATTACATGATCTTTGCATAATAAACTGTGGTTCAGAGTATTATCTATTGTTGTTGTTCACATTTTCAGGGCCGACATATGCACAGTATTCACAACAGCCCTCTGCATCATCATAATCTGCTCTATCGAAGTCTCCAAGACGAGAACTCCCAGTACCCCGTCGAACAAGAAACCGCCGAGGACGCCGAAGACAAATCAGGCCTGATTCACACATCACTGCCGGCGCAGCCCGGTATATCGAGGCAACAGCTCATCAACAGTCCTTGTCCGATTTGCGGCGACAAAATATCCGGTTTCCACTACGGCATTTTTAGTTGCGAGTCGTGCAAAGGTTTTTTCAAAAGGACCGTTCAAAATAGAAAAAACTACGTGTGTTTGAGGGGAGCTCAGTGTCCCGTCACCGTCGCGACGAGGAAAAAGTGCCCGGCTTGCCGTTTCGAAAAATGTCTCCAATGCGGGATGAAGTTGGAAGGTGAGTTTACGAAGATATTCCACTCTAAGCGTTCAGATGATTTTTTTAAAGTTTCTAGCCCCCGAAAAAATGCACATTGAAAACACCGCCGTTATTACGCCAATAATAGTCGATTGCGCCGACTTTTTCTTATGGGAGCATTACGCTAATTGGTCATTTAAGGTCAATTTACGCACTGCAGCAATTGCACCATAGTTTAAGAGATTATGGTAGGAGAGCCCAAGATGCTAAATCGGGATTTACTCGAGCGTTATAGAGACCTATTGGGTTGTGACGCTCAGATGATAAAAAGAAAAAAATGTTATATAATGAATACTTTTTCATCGGTGGGGGCAGCGGCTATAGACAAAAATGTAAAAAAAAACTGTTGAATGGACACACTCGAGCGCGTCAGATATTCATATTGTCTATATCCTACATATTTTTAAAAATGTACGTACGTTAATATGATTCATTATGGGGGTGGTCGTACGTACCTAAGGGTTGAAAATGAAAAAAAATATTGTTTCTCGAGCGCGTCAGATTTTCTGAGGGAATGTTAAGTGAACCTGAAAAAAGCTCTTATATAATAATCTGACGGTTTGGATGTGACGCAGACTCGCGGCCGTTATTAGAATGTGAAAAAAAATCGTCATTTTGAAATGCACAAGCACGTCAGATTAAGATATATATGGTTCATCTTTACGCCCTAGACGTTGCTGTCTCATAATCTGCCGATTATCTGAAGGGATTCGCCTATTCTGCCAATTTGAAATTTTGTTTAAAATTTTTCAAATCCTTGAACTTGATTAATTGAAAATATCAGGAAAAAGCATGCAATTGAAAAAGTGTATTTTTTTAGTAGAATACTTGTATTCATAAGAAAATAATTATAAGCAATCAAATTTTAAAAATTTTAAAACGTTGGATATTCGTTGTACAATATCATGCCACCAACAACTGTCATGGCATCATGGCAACATAAACCAGAGTGGGGACGGAGTGAGAGAGCAATAGATCGAGGGGTGAGCGAGAAACAGAAACGTGGAGATGGAAATATAGGCATCACGAAGCTGCACGCATTGAACTTTAACGATGAATTTTTATTATTTCGGCTTGTGGAAATCGTCAGATTATATATATTTTGCAATTCCTGTATTATTCCTTCAAAATATAAATAAAATTAGCCACGCTCGAGAATGTAGAGATGACGTTTTTTTTTACAACTTTGTAGCCCTCCTCCTTCTTTAGGTCACTCTCGAATTGTCAGATTAGTGGAATATACACGTTTCAGGATGTAACTAACTCACCTTACCTTAATCTGACGCGCTCGAGAATTTCAGATGATCACTTTTTTTACTAATCTGATCCTTTATCCTTGAAGGGCGGCCATATATATTGGGCTCATATATGGTGGAAGTACTTAACCGGGTACAAGGTATCCCCCTGTATATTAATCTGCCGCGCTTTAGTAAATCCCGAAATCCCCGCTTGGGCTCCCCTATTACTATTAAACACCCACTAATAAACCCTCACTTTACTTATATATACAGATACTGCGGTTTGTGTGTTTCATTAATTTTGTGAAAAAAGGTACACGAGTATATGATTCTCCTTCTTTCTGAGGTTAGCCAACGTAGCTCATTTAGGGGACCTCTTATGTGGTTACGTCTTCTCCGGCTACATATAAGACGAAGAGTTTTATATGAGTTGAGGACGTTGGGAGTCACATTTTGAAATATCATGACCATATATAATATCAGCGTAGTTCAGATGCGAAAGAACTAGAGATTCGCATAGCGTTGTTTTACTACTTTTATCTAGTGAATTTCTGTCAGCGTAAGGTTACAGAAAGGTCGGTTGATGATCATATTGACATGCCCGGGAAAATTCAACGATGTATCAAGTATGATGACCACATTTTTGGCTCTGTCAACAATGCACAAGTCGTCATTCTCAATTTTATTTTAATTGTGAGATTTCTAATATTAAATGTCTCATTTTGAAGTTTTATACGCAAACAACTCTACAAGCAATAATTTTTATGGGTGTATAGGCTGATCATAAGCGAAAACCATATTGAAAATCTTACTCGACTACTAATTAAGAAGCACAAAAATTAATTTGAAAACATCAATCTGATACTCGACGCATATGAAGCAGTAATGTGTATGAAAACACCGAATAATAATTCACAAACGTTGGTGATTTACTGTATCAATGGAAAATGTAATTTAATTCAATAATTTCATGACATATTACAATGTGGGCACCATCCATCCCTGAAACTGATGCACGTAAAACCGTATCGACGAATGCATTGGTGGCAGTTGGGGTATCGAAAAAAAAACTTCATTCAACAATTGTATGACCATATTCCTAACTTCGACAAAATTTTAAATTAGTTTTCTAAAAAAAAATTTTAACTATTTCAAGTAAAATTGAAATTGCAGGTCTACTGACATTTGTTCGTTATAGTTTTATTGAGTTTGTATATAACAATTTATCTGCTTTCATTTCCTGTATAAATAAACATTTGTTTCTTGGGATTTAATAAACTATCATTACATTAGCTGTCCATTGATGAGAAGTTCACATAATTATTTTGTTGAAACGAAATACAAAGATTCACTACCATATATCATTTTTATTTTCTCTTCAAGCAATTCGTGAAGACAGAACTCGAGGTGGAAGGTCGACATATCAATGTTCGTATTCTTTGCCGCCATCTTTAACCAATCATGGAGAACTCAGAGCGAGTACGACTGATTTGAGGCAAGGAATGAGTGAAGGGCATCCTGGGTTTACAGTGAAACTAGAACCTCCAGATCCCAGTCTCTCGCATCATAAAAGAACTACATATCCAGGTTCCAAAGGTGTCCCACCGTTATTGCAGGTAACTGATCACTGAAAAAATTTACCGATAACTATTTATATAATAGGGAATATTCATAAAAGTTTAATTTTTTCCCAAATATTTTCTTCTCGAATCTTTATTATCGTTACATTATAATTATAGGTATTTTTTTCATTCAGTTATCGTTTAAACCTATAAAATATCATGTAAAAATCTAGAATTGGAAAAGGAAATTCAAACTCACAAAACGCGTCAGCATTGGTCGCAACGACTTCAGCCGACACAACAGTGGATTCATCGGCATCGATGTTCATAGTGTGTTAGTAGTACAACATTTCAAATCTGTATTCCTGCGGCGATTTTCAGTGAATCTATAACAATGACTGAAAGTGATTCTATCCAAGCACGATCGGAAAATCATCGAAAATAGATACATTTATGATGACTGCATATTTTGCATCAAATCTCGATTTTACATACGCAGATATCAAAGGAGTGAATGCTGCGAGGTAAATATTATGTTATATGATGTATTTGAGACCATAACATAGATTGGTATACCTAAATGCCCACATCAGAGATGTTTTTTTATAAGTCTATATTCCAATACGTTGAGGCCAGTTTAAAACCGAATTTTCCACTGCTAAATAGCCAATGCAAGACTCACATTCCGACTAATACACACTGAGCTGTGCATTAATATACCAAACTCACTTATGTTAAAGTGTTTTTCACAACAATATTGAGGATCATTGTCCCCTCTCCTCACACTTGACCTTGATTAATAATAGAATGAAAGCTTTTTTGAGATTTTTTGTAAGTAGTCGAGTTTTTTTTAACATCCATGAGGCACAATGCATAAAAGTCCCCTCTGAGTTCCGAAAGTAGATAGCGCTGACGTCGGTTCCGAAACGTCTAGTTTTTGTGTTACAGAAATTGACGTCATGATGATGTATTTTGATTCAACAACATAGCAGATCCCCATTTATTACAGAGATTCCTGATGGAAATGCAGAGAAATATATGTTCATTAAAAAAAAACTCATTCTAAGCCGGGTCATATCACTACTTGTAAAAAAGTGTGGGCTGGATCTTTCAATTGTATTGTTGTCATGAAGTATTGTAATTTGACAAAATGGTTGAGGCTTTCGCGGCCGAGGTTTTGAGTATCACTACTTTTCTTCGGGTTTGAAGGCCGTCATTTGACTATTATTCCGATGACTCAGTCAAGATGAATGAGCCTCTGAAGAAGCTAGCCACTCGCGCTAGCGAAACGTCAGAAGAAATTCCAAAAAACGACGGCCTTCAAACCCGAAGAAAAGTAGTGATACAGTATTGTAATTTGTCAATCTAATAATATTTTTGAGTTCTGTCACTATTCTATTATGTATTGAAAGAAATCATCTATCCACATGTGCATGTATATATTTTTATATCGGGATTCATACTCTATATGAGAGTTGCCGTATTTACCGAACCATGAGTATGACTGTCCATAATATTGCGTATTCGAATTTCAAGGAAATAATGGATGTGGAGCACCTATGGCACTACAACGAAATGGAACTGAATAAGCTTAGCACAGAAGGGCACCTAGGAAAAGAGGGATCCAGTGGGGCGGTGCACAATCTCTCTACCCATCCACTTTTGGCCGGGACAGCATTGGCTGGTTCGACAGATACGAATCCGGATTTCGTCGCGAATCTCTGCAATATTGCTGATCACAGACTTTATAAAATTGTAAAGTGGTGCAAGAGTCTTCCATTATTCAAAAATATTTCGGTAAGTTTTATTTGTCACTTTGGATTTTTGGAAGTTATAAATAGAGTACATCTTTGATAAAATACAGTGATAAGGTGTTTATCAACAATCAATATTTTTGCTGGGAGAATTTCGAAGGTAATTTTATAAAATACGGTATCATGATTGAAAATCATTTTTCTTACTAGCGTACGGAAAATTCGACTTTTCTGCACTCATTTTAGTATTGAAAGAGTCACTTTTCCGCACTAGTGCAGAAGAAACTTTTCTCCACAAATCGTTAGGAAATTTTGACATTCCTGTCAAAATTTCTTGAAGAAAAAGTCAAGATTTCTATACTTTGACCGGTTCTATTTCTCGTGTATGTAAATTCTCTCTCCAATTCAGATTTGAAAGGAAAAATCAAAATGTTCGCAGACGATACATCAGTAATATATGGGGCAAATTATAAACATGAAATTAAAGTTGATATGTTATAATATCTCATAAAAATATCATCTTGGTTGATAAGTCACAAACTGTCGTTGAAATTCGAGAAATCTTCATTTATGTTTATCTCTAAAAAATCGACTTTATCAAAATCTGACCATCCCATCAAAATAGATAATAAAATCATCAAATATTCTTCTATTGTGAGATTTCTGGGCATATACATAGATGAACATTTGACATGGAGTAAACATCTAGAAATTCTGAGAAAACGGATCCCTCCAATTATAGGAGTATTTTTTAAATTGCGAAATTTTCTGCCTTTGAAATATTTGAAATTGATTTATTTTTCACTGGTATATTTTAGATTTCAATACCTAATTCCGGTTTGGGGATCAGCAACAAAAACCTTATTAAGACCTCTGAAAGCTTTACAAAATAGGTAAATTGATTAAATGTTTGTATAAATTTGATTATAGAGAACCGACAAAAAATTTGTACAAACCCAATGAACTATTAGATATATCTTCGATACATACGCTAAAACTCTGCACGTTCATTCATTTGGTTAAAAATAAATTGAAACATTCTAATCTCATCTTCAAAATTAATAGTGACCAACATGACCATTCAACCAGATGTTCAAATAATTTATCAACAATGAAATTCAGATCAAACATAGGACAACAATCAATTTATTACAACGGAATAGTGTTATATAATGGATTACCTGATGCAATAAAAAAATTTGGAAAATTCAATTTCAAAGTTAAGTTGAAAAAACATTTATTGCGATAGGTGAAGGACAATTTTCTTTTATTTTTATTATTAATTTTTTTTTTATTCCTGTGAAAAGTCTGATTTCATTATCTTACTTTTTTTCTCTATTTATTTGATTCATTATTCATTTGTTTTTAATTTTCCCTTTTATAAACTTGTAAGTTTCTTTGGAAATAAACATCATTCATATTATATTGCATTCAAAATTAATATCATTGTCGTCACCAATGGCGAGATTCTTGAAAATGTGCTGCGAACTTTCATGGGTCCTCCTACTTGTTTAATGAATCTTACCATAAAATAATTGTGAATTACTTTTCAGATCGATGATCAAATCTGTTTGCTCATCAATTCCTGGTGTGAGCTGCTTCTGTTTTCATGTTGCTTTCGATCGATGTCTACTCCAGGTGAGATAAGAGTATCTCTCGGAAAGAGTATAACTCTTGCGCAAGCAAGAGAAATGGGTCTGCAGCCTTGTATAGAGAGAATGCTGAACTTCACCGAGCAACTTAGAAGACTGAGGGTGGATCAGTATGAATATATAGCAATGAAAGTCATTGTTCTTCTCACATCTGGTGAGTTCATAAGGATAAAATTGGCAAATATTGGATTTCGTGGCAAGGTTCATAAGCTCCTCAAAAATTATTCAGAAAATTGAATTCAATATGTTGAAATTGATGAAGCTAGAAGTGAAGAGAAAATCTTTCAATTCGGTGTACCGCAGGGAACCGTTTTAGGGCCACTTCTATTTAATATTTATCTCAACGACCTTTTTAATATTGACACTGTAGGTGAAATTCATAGTTTCGCAGATGATACTGTCATATTATATGGGGAAAAACCTGGAATGAATTACAAACCAAAACTACATTGTATTTCGAGAAGATTAAAAATTGGTTTGATTATAACTTACAGTAAATTTTGAGAAAACAAAATATGTCCCATTCTCATTTTATATTTCCCCACCGGACTTAGGACCACTAATACTTCATGATAATACTAGCATTGATAAAACTGATAGTATCAAGTACTTAGGAGTTATAATTGACAAACATCTGAAATGGGACAAACACATAGCGTTCCTTTCGAAGAAATTACGAAGTTTATTATCAAAATTCAAGTATCTCAAAACATTTATAAGCGTAAAAACCCTTAACATTCTTTATTTTTCATTAATACAGTCCCAATTGAATTATGGGATTCTGGCTTGGGGAGGGGTCATGAAATCCCACATTAGAAATCTCGAAGTTCTTCAGAAACGGTTTTTGAAAATAATATATAATAAGTCTTATTTGTATCCAAGTGAAAATCTGTACATAGAAACACATAAAATGGACATAAGACAATTATTCGGATATAACATCATTATTTATATCCATAAACACAAATTGAATATAAATTTCAATAATCATATTTATGATTACAAGGAATAAAAATAATACACATTGAAAAATAGAGTTAAAACAATAATGTCTCAGAAATTTTTTAAATATTTATTGCCATTCTACTATGATTTGATTCCAAATCACATAAAAATGATCAAGTCATTAGTATCTTTCAAATTACAGATTAAAAAATGGATTCAAGAATCACGTCGAATTTTATTTCATGAAATCTCTCACTTAAATTCAGAAAATTAGTTAATTTTTCAATATTATTTTGTTGAATTCTACAAATTTGTCAAATATATTAAACATAAGTTTAATTCGTATCTCTCGCAACAAGTTTTTAACTTCGCGCAGGCCCGGATTACCCATAAGGCCAACCTAGGCCATGGCCTAGGGCGCAAGCTTGCGGGGGGCGCAGGCAAGGGATGGCAAAAAAATGTTGTATATATTTATTTTCCTAGACGAGCGTCAGTAGCGAGCATCGGCGCTGCCTGGAAAGATAAGTGAAGTGTAGGTGCCCGGTGAATGACTCACGATCACGTGTCACTGCTATCCCGCCGAAGCCACGCCCTCTGTAAATATGTGAACAGTTGAACCACTGAACAGTAGTCAGTAACAAGCTATCAAGTGCGTGTGGTGTGAGGTTAGGTTATCGTGTGTATAAGTAAGTATTTTTCTGGTTGGATTCTACCCATTTCTAAACGGCTAAGGTAAGTTTTTAAGACAATTCATAAAATACCTAATATAATTTGGTTATTGAGTGATGGGAACGAAGTTTTCACCTGCACCGGGCGCACCGGCTGTGCCTAACCTCCAGCTTCTGGTACAGCGCCACTGTGTCTTGTGTCATTTATACAAAAGTTAGAAATACATTTTTGTACTCTAACTTTTCAATATACTACATTTTTTATGAATCTTTAATCACTTAATAAAATTGAATAGTCCACTTTTTTATTGCTTTGTTTTCTGTATAATTTTTATGTGTCACAATTTAATTGTATTTTTAGGTCATTTTCCTGCTTAAAAAGGATCAAGGAATACCATAGGTCAAACATGACCCAAACAAAGCTCAACTCTCTCGCTCTCCGCAATATTGAAAACCAAAACATTGGATTTCACCAACACCATCCAATCGTTTGCCTGGGCCAAAGCCAGGAAGAGGATATTTTAAAACGATGTTAAAAGTCATTTCGTTAGTAAATACCGTGTTGTGTTAATAAATGTACTTACTTAATTATACAGTATTGTTTGTGTAAATTAAGTAGTGTGTTTTATTTTTCAACATATCCTTTTCTGTATTTCCTTTTCACACAATTTGGAATTTCGCTGTTATTGACTGATCGATTTAAATTATTTTCTTGCAAATGAATGTGTAAGATCACTGATAATCTAAATAATAATCGAGATATTTGTAATCTCCCACACAATTTTTTTAGTTTTGCCGGAAAGGTAGGGCGCACCATTTAATATGCCGAAAATGCCACCCCCTCCCAAACGTCTGCTGGGAGGGGGCGTAATGTAGAACTCTGGCCTAGGGCGTAAATAGTTGCTAATCCGGGCCTGACTTCGCGGGTATAATTGAACTGTTTATTCAGCTTTTTACAAATAATTGATGTATATGCTCTTTTTTATGAATTTTGAATAAACTTTATTATTATTATTTGATATTTCATGCTTTGAAAGTAGTTATGATGGACATATGCAAAATTCATTTCCTTCTGGTGGGATAAGAGTTACTATTAGTTTTTTTTATATGCAGATTCACACGAAAGGGAAGCCCTGCAATGTTCAAAAAACACCGCACAAATCAAGGGACAGGAGATACGATTTCTCGCAATTCACTGAGTTTCTAAAGCAAATGAGATAAAATAAGGAATGTTATAATAAAGTTGAGCATACATTATTCACTGGGAACGTTTATACACATATTGCAATAAAATGATAGGCAAGGAATAAAATAAGAGTGAATTCACTTTTCACTCTGATTTTAGTTCAAAAATATAAGTGCTCATGTGCAGAAAATAGCATATTGTGCAAAAAGTACAGAAAATAAATTGCATTTCTGCTCGTGTTACACACTATACTTTTTCTGCAACACACTTCTTGCTGAAATTATTACTATACTATAAAACGGAGTTAAATGTCAGTGACTCATTCTTAGCTTTATGATGCCCAAGAGAAGCAAATAGTCGATTTTAGCATTGAATATATTGGTCATAAAGTAGAGGCATTTCTTCATTTAGATAGTTCTTCAAATTATGCCAAAATTATATTTCCAGAAAAACTTTTAGTTTTGTATTTCTTCTTTCAATCCACTAAAATGTTTGTATTCACTTTCACATTTTTCTCTTCAAGTTGAAGGTAGTAAATTCAATAACAATGAGTTAACTGGTTATCTTAATTTTAGAGGAGTATTTTCAATTTCAGAACTGTCACTATAAATTTTAGTTCAATCACATTTAGAAAATTATGGGACAAGAATATTTTACAAATATTCCATGCTTGACGTTTGTTAACATTCAAATGATTCTATTGATGTTGCTCCGTTGCCTACCAATGGATAGTGTGTGTGGGTATTTGAATTTTGGCACAGAAATGTCACTTTGTGGCACACTAATGTCAAATTTAAATAATTGTGAGCAATAATCATGTTTGAGAACGTAAAACTTTGCAGAAAAGCGTGTTTTGGAGTGTGGTTGTAGAAAAAGTATTTTGAGTTCTATCTCTATCGCTTTTAGTAATTCTAACCTTTCTACTTTCAACTGAGGCACAGACATAGTGAAGACCTACGTTTTCACTGTCAAAAAAGTTGTGATTTCATTGGTTGATTCTTAATCCTTATTTAATCTTATCAGTCTGTATAAACCCACTGTCATTGAACGCTACAAACTGTAACAATCATATTTATTTTCCAGATACTTCTGAATTGAGGGAGGCGGAGAAAGTTAGAGTTTCTCAAGAAAAAGCTTTGAAAGCTCTGCAGGACTACACTTTGTCTCATTATCCTGAAAGTCCTTCCAAATTTGGAGAACTTCTTCTAAGGATTCCTGAGTTGCAACGAACTTGCCAGGTGGGTATTTCGCAAAGTTCTCCTCACCTTGGCTCGTATTCTGGAAAAATATGTGGCTTAAATTCTCTTACTCAACTCAACTCTAATTATTTAATATATTGACACAATGTGGTCCTTGTATAACCCACGTACTTCCATTATGAAGATCTGTAACATAACAATTTTTGGATGTGAACAATTCATGATTGAATTCATTAGAAAAATGATTTGTTCACTATAATTTTTCAATGATCTCTGTCCCTGTTTAAAAACATTTTTTTGGGATATTTAAATCAACAGCTAATTGAATTTAGCTCATTATTCATTTTAGCATAAAAAAATTATTTTGGTTTTTGCTACTAACAAATTTAAAGAACCACTTTGTTGTGTGATTATCACTAAACAGATTATACAATATCTTGTCACGGTACTGTTATTGAAATCATTTTGGTTTGTAGGTGGGGAAAGAAATGTTAACAATCAAATCGAAAGACGGCGAAGGACCCAGCTTCAACCTCCTGATGGAACTCCTGAGAGGAGACCACTGAAATGTGCCTTAATAGCTTTGGTGGTGGGCTCATATACTACAGACAGTATTGCTTAATTACTCTTCTTTAGCTTTAAGTGAAATCATACGTACTTAGTAATTGTGCTGGACACACTAAAACATGTCGGTATTAGAAATTTTCCACAAACTATCGGATTACCTCCCCCCCAGGGAGCGTTCACGGTTAAAGAAATAATGCCGTTTTCGGCTATGGTGGACGAAACTGTGCCAGGAAAAATTTATCAGTTTCGTAACTAGCTAGAACTATATTTCTGAAACTCAATCACTATTTATACTTTTGTGTCAGAAGAGCATTTTGATAGCAATATATTCACGGATTCTCTGTTTTGAAAAATCTACAAATTGGTACGCATTTCAATGTGCAATAAGTTCAAATCAATGTATTTATTTATTGATGGCAGTGCAAGAAAAATTGAAAAAAAAAAACGATATACCTTGGTTGCTAGTGATGTTCAGAAAATGAAGCTAAAAAAATGGTAAACCTCGCAATTTTTCGTCCAGCACCGACTTATACAAAAATTTGGGATTAGGCTTATTACACCCTCTAGTTTATTTTCTATATTGTGCCGTTGTACGCTTTTTGTTTTTTAGGGGGTGAAAACTACCCCTAATTGTCAAAAATTATAAAATAACATTAAAATTAATATGGGTAAAAATAGTTAAATAATGATTGTTTCATGCTTTAGGATACAATTTCATAATCTTTCAACCTACCCTTGTTATAAACTACCCTTGAAAACATTGAAATTTTTATAATATGTCTTCGAACTTTAGAATACACTGGTGAGAAATCAACGAAATATACACTCTCGCACGCGAGCGGATTTTTTTTCTCTGTCTTCCAATATGAATGGAAAAAGTGGTACATATAACGTAACGGCCGAGTATACCGGTTATGTAGATTACTATGCTCCGAAGAGGGTAATTCAAATTTTTCAAATAAAAAATTGATTTTTTTGTTGAGAATAGCTCCTTCATTTTAGGCGATAGAAAATTTTTGCCGGAACGATTTTGTAGAGCTTTTCAACAGCTACAAGACTATATGAATAAAATCACTTAAGATCCCTTAATTTTTAAATGGGGAGAGTTCAATGCTCTTGACTAAGGTGATGTTCGATCGTAAATGTAGGTGTTAAACGGCTATATCTCGCCTAATATTCACTTTACAAAAAATCTACACACGGGGGAATTTTTGTCATTGAAAAAGCTTCAATTTAGTACTGTGTCGTTTTTTTTGTATCTTTAGTATTTTGAGAGATATAGAAAAGGGTTGAAAACACGAAATTGAAAAAAAATCGTTTTCTCTTTATACTCCAATTCTTCTAAAATTAGTCATTTTAAATTAGTGTAACTTCGTGGATGTATTAGTAGTACATATATAAAGAAAATCACAGAAGGGTGGCGATCAATTTCAGTTAGGGGGTACTTTGGAGGTTGTTTTCACAGATTTTTTTCGTAGAAAAAAGCGGGTACCGATCTTATTTTGATCATAAGTCGGTCAATTTTCAAGCTAGGAAGACATTTTTAATTTGTTTGGAAGCTCTAATTGAATACTTTAAAAAATATTCTATGAGCTTTATTCGAAAAATGCAAATTTTTCTCGTTATTTCGCTTTAAATCTTCCAATTTATACATTTGACGAAAAAAGCTAAGCATTAATTTGCTGCATCTCAGTTCGTATTTGTCGTAAGAAAATTATAAAGAAATCATGGTTTTTGTTTTTTCAAAAGATACAATTTGCCTCTCTACACTTTTTTTGATAAAATGTATAGTTTTAGAGTTATTTGCAAAAAAACATTTGAAAAAGTCGATTTTTTCGTCAAAAAACTGTTACTTTCAACTTCGAATAACTCAAAAAATATTACTTTTTCGAAAAAAAAACGTATGGAACATTTTTTTCTTAGAATTACTTCTTCCGTCGATTCCTACAGTTAAAATGTAATAAAAAATGTCCACCCCCGTGATGGGGTGGCAACCACCCCCAAGGCTCTAGCGTACAGCGTCATGATATAGAAAATGATCCTTGAGCTATTCCCTATCTTCTGTGAAAATTTCAGGTAAATCCATGGTGGACGAAAAATTTGCGAGCCAAAATGCTTCATTTCCTGAACTAGTAGAATACTTCTAATGCTCTTAATCCATTGCTCTCATGAGTATCAACTTGTGTGGTTTACCGTTTATAAGAGGGCATTCACTGGTTGACTGAAAAACCCTTTTTTTTCTAACTAACCTAATCATCATTGTTGGGAAACATGAACTCGATATTATGATTAATGATGGGCCCCCAACCTAACTGGAATCATACAGTACAGAACTAAATGCAAGTAAGTCAGTTGACGCCAATGCTAAGTTTCATCGAATCATTTCCTCAAATACTAATTCGGTAAATAGTCTTCCATCACTCTGTGATAGTATTGACAGAGTTGGAAGAATGTCAAAATTTTGCGGCAGAGAAAAATTGTCCGTTTATGATTTTTCCGCCATTTTCTCTTTTATAGTTAGCCACTAGTTATGCAGAAAGGATTCAACAAACGTGAATTCTAGATTATTCATTAGAAACTCATATTTGAACTGGTGCTAACCAGAACGACTGTTTATCGTTTGGCATAAATGAACAAATATATTTGCAGATATGATTTCAAGAATTGGCATTAGGAAGTTTGTATCCAATCATATCCATTCTTACTGGATGTGGTAGCTGAGTCACATAATTTCTTAGTCACTTCTAGATCAATTGGAATAATTCCTAATCGAGCTGAAATATCGTTTCTCTCCGGTATATTCAACAAAGTTTGATATATTGGGCAGATAACTGTGAAAAACTACTTCCCTGGCTTCACGCCGGACATTGAATGGCATCTGACAGACATATGTGTGAGGATCTTCTAAGAAGGTACTCTTTCGAGTGCTTTTTGTGATTGAACAACTCCACTCAGATTGGGGGAACCACTTGCATATCGGTTTCTGAGTGTTTGCTCTTCTAGTACAGAATAATTTTGTCAACACTATTTTACAGTAATATTACCTTTCTGTCGACTTTTCAGTCAAATCGATAAATAGATCGCTGCACATGATTTGTCAAGTAGTGGAAATATTGACTTTATTTAGTGGATTAAGCTACAAAAAAGCCATTAATCCCCTTTGGCCATCTATGCTAAGTTTCGTATCGAACAATACCAGGGTCTATTTTCGGAAAAAAATGGATACAAATCTGACGTCCTGTCACAGTTTAGCACACATATTCCAACGGAATTTCTATCTCTTTGTTGTGAATTTGGAGATCTGTCGAACTCTCTTGCTCAGGGATCTTTTTCTATAAAACAGCTCAACTTTGTAACTCCTGAAGAAGGTTTTTTCTAAGGCTTACAAACTTCAAAAATTTGAAGTTGATGTTAAGTCGTATCTCCTGTCCCTTGATTCACGCGGTGTTCTTTGAACATTTTAGGATTCCCTTTCGTGTGGATTAAAAAAAATCGCGCTACGTTGTGACATTCAAATAGAAATTATTTCACGTTTTCAGAAGTAATGTATTATTGCCATCTGTGGATCGAAAATGAAAATACACTCGTGGAAAATGCATTAGCTGTGTCGCGATTTATAAAAGAGAATCGGAATATAATACTGAAAACTTTGTTCATATTTCACGGTCCGGTTAAGTTTTGTTCACCAGGAAATGTTCCTTTCATATCACCTAGTTTGTGAAAAATTTGTTTGATTATTATATATGAAACTTTTACGACGGAATGTACATATATTTTTAAGTTTATATTTTGATATTTTTTATTATACAATGAGGCTATTTATTGCCAGAATCGTTAAGGATTTTTATACAACATACAGGATGATTTGTTCGAAAGTGCAGCAAGATTTGAAATACAAGGATCGGTCAGTAGTAAAACAAGCAGAAACCCATTGGAAATATATCATTGCCACTTCTGAAGAAGTCAGCACTCTGTTCTATTCTTACTTATCCTGGTTGATAGTGATAATTCACGTCGGTTTTTCAACCTAATCCAGGAAGTTTTAATTTTCATGCAAGTATGGGCTTGATAAGCAACCTCTTTGTCAAACTCCAAGTAATAACATGATGCAATACACCACAAAAAACCAATATGCTTCAAAGGAACACCAGAATAATGATAGCGACAGTTTCATATTCGCACAAGCTTTGCTTCATTATAGTAGAAGATTATGAGGATTATCAATACTGTTTTCTATGAAAACAATCTGATATTATTAAAGAAGAATCATTTTGACTTTCAGCTGCATCGATAAGTATCAGGAGTTATATAGGAAGGAATTGATTTATTTTTATCATCATATATACCTATTAAAAAATATGAAATCAAACAAATATCATGCATACTGTAATGTCAAGAATTTTCCGAAATCTTTAGTCGTAGACATCAATAGAGACCAAACAGAATAGCTTTATCTTATCTCTTTCTTTTTACACTTGTAGATTCAAATATTAATTCTCAATTCCTTCAGATTGTGGTAAGTTAAATACAGGAAAAACTATGAAGAAAAGCTTCATCTTCTCTACATCGATCATCTCGTTCTTTAAACATTACCTGAAAATATAATGAGAAAACTTGGAATTTGTTACAACAAAAATTAAACTCATTTTAAGTTTTATATCCTTCCAGTGGCATAACTGATAAATTCAAGATAACATTTTCAATTTTTACCTCAACCCTCTTCTACTAATGCTATCAAAGAACATACTCTTGTTTCTTTGTGCTTTCGATTATTCTCATTTGGTATTGAGATATTAATTTGGATCCTAATGAAATTATCGTCTTAGTGAAGGTTTGTCTAGGAAACTGATAAACTAAGCACAATTCTCAACTTTTTCTTTTAGGTTGTGGCGTGTATGTATTGGCTTTTCTCACACAAAGAAGAGTTTATGGACTGAGTAGAATTATATGTGCATTTTTTATGGTGTTTCAGTTTATGAGGATATCAAATAAAATTTTGGGTTTGGCTTGTCTGTCATTGCAACCAATTCGATGGCTAGGACGTTGTCAAAGACCAGCACTTAAAAGAAAGCTTGGACTGACAAATAATCCTGTATAAATTAGTATTAGTTGCAGTTTGCTGCTCAAAGGTTTACTGTATCCAATACAAGTAGGAGCAACACATTGTAGATTACGATTTTTTTACAAATCTTTTTCCATTCCAGTGATACGAATTAACAGTTATTAAGTTTTTAAAAGGTATTCCAAGAAATTTGAGTGTGTAGTTGTGAACTACATTTCGATGCCTGTTATGCTTCTTTTCTGAGAACTATTGTTGTAAATAGTTCAAAATTTTGTTTTTATTTATTCCTTAACTAACCTTTTTATGTGCCAATGTCTACATTGATTTCGTTTGATATTTCATAGAGGACAGACAGAATATGTATCTTAGACATTGCATCTTTTTTTATCTAAAATTAAGTATTTATGTAAAAAGGTAGATGTAATGAATTGAACATGAAGCAAAATAGTACCAATATCCTGAAAATTATTTATTTGCTTTGAGATAATCGAAGTTATTTGATTTTACTGAACATTTCAATGAAACACCAATGAATTAACTTTTTCTCAAAATCTAAATTAGATTGTGCCATTTATATCTATTTCAGTTGTTGATGTTGAATCACAAAATAAAAGTTAGTTTTGATTCATTATATCTACTGCATTCAGAGTAGAGTTAATGTGAGACATACGGTTTCTGAAAATTGATACTGGATTTTATCGAATGGGCGTTTTGCAATCTTACAGAATTGTTTGACTAAACTTTTGAACTCTTAAGCATTTATGCCTATGGAAATCTGGTGAATAAGATTTCTGTTGTCTATGATTTTCTATACAATTGAAAAAATACTCGCACAGTTCATAAGATTTTCAATATAATAAAGTTTAGAAAATCGCGACACGTCTTTCAGAATGTTACAGTGAAAATCTTCAGGAAACTATGGGTATTCTTTCAATCCGGATTTTTACCAAGTATCGACCAGTTCTTTTCGATTCTATACCATTGTTATTATGTTGGCTTTTATATCCAGTCTTTTACGTTATGAAAATTGTACTAATGAAGTTGAAAAAATGTGTAAATCTTTCCAAATGTAGGATGAGAAACAATTTGAAACGATTTTCTTGATATACAGGCAACTTGATAAAGGATGTAGCTTCCAAAAGATGTTTTTGTAAACTGTTTTTATAATTTGAAACACTTTTAGTATCATTCAATTTTAGATTCATACAGTTACCATGCTTCTAAAAAAAAGACAATTGTTGAAGTAAAGACATTTTCTGTTTCTTTTATAATTACACACTTCGAGTTCAAGTAATATCAGTTTTATCCAAGGGTAATTGATCTCTAGAATTTTTATGGATGTTTTTTTAAAATACTTTATTATTATTACGACAGATCTACAGTTATGAAAAGTTGCCTGTATTAACAAGATGAACTCAAGTTTTTCAAGGCTAAAGACACTAGTTTTTCACTAGTAGGGCTCAAGATCAATTCCAGAATCTCGTAAATTAGAAAACAAAAATGAGATATTTTCTTGCTTATGATTTTTTACTTCACGTTTCTGTTTGTCTTATTACGAACAATCTGATTTTCCAATACACTCATACAAAAATTAATGAAATAGTTCCTGATATAAATGAAATATACCACAGATGAAACAAAATGTTTTTTTATAATTTTGATCAATTGACATTACTTAGCCTAGAATGTTTCATTTATTTGAATTACATATTTTCAAATTGCACCAACCAACTTGCACTGCTGTTGGTAAACCATGAAGCATTATGATCATTTGTTTGAATATTCATTTTTCAACACACAGTTCAATTTTCTGTTTTTGAAACTCACTAATTATTCAGTGATGATCCTGAGTAGCCATGTCAATCTTATACAAAGAGAAAAGAACTTAAGACTAAAAGGGTGGCCTTGAGAAGCTGTATTTAATGCAGCTTTAGCCCTAATACTTTTTGTACTCAATTTTTTTACTATCAATTATATACATGATATGTATTGAAGAAATATATTATTACATACCTGAGAAGGGTTTTTTTACCAAGTTTCCCAATATTGCATATTTGCTCGATACATCGTTTTGATTAATATAAAAAAAAAGTTTCATTTGAAAGTTATGTCAATAAGGTCGCATTTTAAAAATAATTTCAGATGTACATGGTGTGGCATTTTGCGCAATAGTAAGAATACAAATTTGTAATACCTTCATGATGAAATACCACATGAAATCAAAAAAATTAAATCTTTATCATCATTTAAACAAAAAAAGTTAAATATGGATTATCAAAACATCTCGGATTCATTTTGACGTATTTTTGAATGGTTTATGAATTTTTTTTTAATTGATTATCTATGTAACTCAATAATAACAGTTATTTATTCCCAAGAAACTAAAGTTTATATATAGGGAATATTTATATAATACATTTATTTAAAAGCTCAATCAGAATTGTTTATTACTCTAAAATAAAATAAAATAATTTTTCAAAAAAAAGTATTCTAACAAATAACGCCTCATAGCAAATTTGAATTTGGTCATTTGAGAAAAACATTTTATTCCAGTAGGTAATCCATTATATGTGATAACACCTTTATAGAAAATAGATTTTCTGGAAAAATCCGTCTTGAGATTTTGTGTTGACAAATTATTGAACTGCCTTGTTTTGTGGTTATGTACACTTAGATTTAATAAATTTCATAATAGAATGTTTCTTATTAGTCACAGTAGAATGCAAAATAGTGCATATTTTCAGTTTATAAATAGAATTGATGTCGAGGAGACGATTTGGTTTATAAATATTCCTTGTTGGTTCCAAATAAGGTAAATGAAAAATGCATTTAATTGCTTTATTCTGTAAAGACTTCAGTGGTTTCAGAATGGTATTCGACGCAGTACCCCATATGCTAATTAAATATTGTAATTTCGAATAAATTAGTGAAAAATAAATCAATTTTAGACATTTCAAAGGTATATAGCTTCTTATCTTGTACAAAATTACAATGACTGGTGATATTTATTGAAGTATTGTTTATAAATTGTTATTACCTTGAGTTGACCTCACAAGTTCTCTTCATAAGGTTTATTCATAAAAATGTATATTTATAACATTTTAAAATTGTAAATTATCATCTATTCATGAATAATATTATTATTGAAAAAAAAAACATATTTTTCAAATGGAACAACCAGTCTTCTATGAGTTGCAACTTTAATTTTCACCATTTTTTTTTCAATTTTCCATTTTTGTTTAGATAAAATTCCTGTTTCATCAGTTAAGCTTGTCAAGATTTTTAAATTACTTTTATCAAATCCTGGGGAAGCGTGTCGTTTTTTCGTTATTGAAACTTTGTATTACTTATAGAGCAACCAATTACTCATCTATAGCACTTTCTTTTCACGTTTACATTAACACAAGAATTGAAAAATAAAAATTGTTTTCTTTTATACAATGTTTGTTTATACATTATTCAACACATATAAACTTTTCATTCCACAAATAGGTCGCTCGAATCCAAATCTACAAAATGTCATAAAAATTAAATATTTCTATCCAAATCAGACAGTATACAGAACTTGTTTTCCTATTTTGTCCTTAGTGATAATACACCGTAACAACAATCTCTACAAACAAACTTTCAGAAGAGCAAAACTATATTGAAAGAAACATTTCTCAAAATGAAGTTGTGTCAGAAATCAGTCTCCTCGAGAGGTACAGTCAACACAGAATAATACTTGAAAAATGTATTGTTTCTAGATTTCAATTCGAACACCTACATCAAATATATCTTAACAAAGTCAATTAACACAACTTAATTGGAAGAAAACTGTTTCTTCAGTCCAGAGTCACTTCAAAAAATCTGTATGTACAGGCTTTGACATGCTGCAGTGCGACGAAGACTTCAGATTCCACTAAGAGTGCCCACCTGCTTTGAATGATATCTTCAAATTCTGGGCAATAGTACTTGCGAATATTTTTCACCACCTCAAATGAGGTTTGTACTGCATGATATGCCTATAAATTAGAGATAAATTAAACAATGGTAATTATTTCATAAATGTTTCATTACCTGTCCAATCTCTCCCAAAATACCATCAAGGCAGCTCTATCCAAGTGGCGTTTAGTCCTAGATAGTTGAATGACTGTGACTGCCCATTTTTCTACATTAGCATCCATTTTCATTTCATCATATTTCAAATGAAAAGCAGCAACTGCAACAGATAGTTTCTATCAGATCATTCATATACTCGACGTTTATTGCTCCCAAGAAAAATGCATTTATAATAGGAAACATCTTGATTTCAAGCAGTTAAATTCAATGGTTCATTAACAAAACCAAAAAGAAAATCACTTATACACGATATAGTAATGGGTAAGATATAATAAAATGATCAAGAAAAAAAGGTGAATGCAGTTCAAGATAATAAGTATTTTTTTAAGCTTTTCTTAAGTGAATTAGTATTTTTTGTATTTTTAATGTTTTCGGCAAGTTGCTATAACAGATGACGCCTTCATACAAAATAGATTTTTTACAACAATCTGTTCCAAATTTAGCCAGAGAAAAGTCATTTGCTTGTTGAATCGAATAAATAAATACTAAAAGTTTGTATTTGAAAAGAGAAAGAATGTCTAATTATCCTCTAGGTTTATAAAGAATAATTGTTGGTTCTTGCTGCTCTTAATTGAATATACATCTTTTAATTACTTTGTTTTGAAGAGTTGGATGTGGCTTGGTAATTGTTTTATTTGCTGTTCCCCAAATTGAGATGAGGTATTGGATTCTTGAATGAATTAATGAAAAATTTATTGTTTTTCTATACTGTATAGGAATTTGATTCTTGATTCTATATAAAATTCCCAAAATTGATGAAATTCGCTTTCTCAATACTTCTATGTGTTTTGACCACGATAAATTTTGATCGATATACAACCCCAGAAATTATGTGTTTGTGGGATATTCAATAATTATTGATTCCAAGGAACATTTCTGTTTCTAGAGGAATAGTTAAAGACTATAAATGAAAAAATGAAGTCACAAGTACAATGTATAAAGAAATCAATATAATCAGGTTAAGGTAGTCAAACATAAATATTCATCGACACTATATATTTTTCAAGTTCTTTCTCAAATTCGAATTTATTTATTATATTTTTTAATGGGATTGGTATCTTATTTATACATCTCTGTTACATCGTAAAATAAAAATAAAAAAAATAACGATTTTCCAAAATTAGACTTGAAAGCCATAGAAAAAATGTTATTCATATTTCTTGTTTTGTGGCAATGTATATTCAAGACATGATAAATAGTGAGTACTGAATATTTACTTTTGGACTCAACAAAGTGAATGAAAATGGACATTTTCATTTCATATGATGAGCGGAGATTTAATAAATTCTAAGGTTTATATAAATTACTAGTAGGTTCTGAAAAAGTAGATTATATATGCATTTGATAGTTTTGTTTTGTAATGTTTGTAATCGTTTCAAGACAGAAATTTTAGCTGAGCCCCAGAAAGAAACAGATATTGCAATTTAAAATATATCTAACTGAAATAAATGAGTTTGAGATTGCAGAGGTGTGAAATTTTGAACTTAGTTTTTTGTCATGTATAATCCCAAAAATGTTATACTGTTGAAACAATAAATAGTTCTATTATTGAAAGTTATAGGAGATAGAAAATGAATTTCAAATGAACATAATTGAAGATTTTGAAAACTTTACATTAGTTTATGCATTGCAAGCCAATGAGATAATATTTGTAGATCATGTTCTATATATATTTGAAAGAAATTCGGAACGTTTATTGCAAAATATGTAACTATGCTAGGAAACCCTGTAATGTTCAAAGAACACAGTGTGAATGGATGGAGAGGAGATATGAATTAACATCAACTTTAAATTTTTGGTAAGCCTCAGGAAAAACCTCCTCCAGAAAAAGGAGTTCCAAAGCTCAGCTGTTCTATTGAAAATTAAACAAAAAAATACTACTCACTTTTGTCAAATATTTCAACAGGAGTATCCCAAGGATATCCCTTGAACTGCCATGCGGGTCCCATAACCCAAACAGCAACTACCCTATCCCAGTCGCTGGGAGTCAACTTCGCTGGATTATCCACAACTCTATAAGGAACTGTTTGGCCATTTCGCTGGCGTTGAATCAAGACTTCTGCATCTTGTTTTGCGCGCTCTGCTTTCTTTTGCTCGTGCGTAACGAATCTGTAAAATTACCCTGTTATCTCACTTCTTTGTTCATAAGGTCGGTAGTCTTTTTTAGTTGATTCGGTAAAGCAGACTAAAATTTACCCTTTTTTTTTCATTATTTATTTATTTCATTCCATTACATTTCAAATCATATACAATCAATAATACAATATATTTGGTAGCACTTCATTGGTATAGCATGAACAATCAAACAGTATTTTTGTACTGGTATGAGATTGCTCACAAATCATCAAAAACTCTTTTTTTCAATGTAATAAATCAAATAGATGAACACCAATTCAATTTGAAATTCTTTTGAGGAGAATGAATTTTTTCAATCGAAATTTGAATTGATTTATATTACTAATATTTTTTAAATCCTCGGGTAATTTATTATACTTAGATAATGATTCATAAACAAATCTTTTTTGTCCAACTACAGAGCTAGCAGTATCAAGATGAAACAAGTTATGTTGCCTATTATGATAGTTATGAATTTCTGAATTCCTGGTTAATATAAAGTTTGACTTTATTAATTTTTTAACAATGGAATGAGAAAATTTCCAACTATCCATCAAGAAATGTTCCTCCATAGAAAATGTGCCTGTTATTGAATAAAGTTCATTTGTTGGAGTATCATATGGGAGACGATGTAGTACCTTCAAAGATTTTCTATTTTTTTTAACGTTTATCTCATCCCAAAATACACAGAGTGTTACATAGGGACACCTCTATTACTAAAAGTAACAATTTCGCCCTTCATGGGCGTGTCAATAAATAATTACTGTCTATATATACCTACAGGTAAAAATATATACAAACACTCACTACAATTAATGACTCGACACAATAAAAAATTAAATATATGTATCACAGATAAATGGTCATTTAATAAATGTATCACATATAAAGAAGATATTTTTTGAAGTTGTTCTTTGAACATGAACCCCATATATTTATGAGATATTTGATAGGACTGAGAATATGTGAGTAAAGATACATATTGGCTATTTTATAATTTAATTTGGGACATCTTCCTAATGCTCCAATAATAGGAGAAATTTTTTCAACGAAGGAGTCAATATGTTCATCCCATTTCAATCTATCATCGATCCAAGTACCAAGATACTTCATTTCAGTTTTTTGTTCAAGTAGTTCATTCTTTATTTTGATATTTAACTTAATATTTTGTTTATTTTTTTGTTGAAAAATCATGAATTTTGTCTTTTTGGGGTTAATGACTGTTATTATTATTATTATTAAAAAAAAACAAAGGAGATTGGCGTAAAGCCAGTCCTCAATTTTTTTTTAAGTTTTCATTTATAATATCTTCTAAAGCTGAAGGGTTTTTATCGGCATACAAAAATACTGTATCATCTGCATATACAGTGTAATTACAAGATAAATTGATTTGTGAAATATTTTGTATATACAGCTTGATTGTCTGGAACCAATACTATAACATACCTTAAATCTTGTAGAATTTCTTTGACATTGTACATGGTAATAAGACAATTTGAACCAGCTGGAATTATAATTATAGGTGTCCTCGATACTCGCTTCTGAAGACCTGGAGGGGGTCTAGCAGCACTGATGGGTAATGGAGTTTGAACTTGAGGTGGAATGGGTCTATTAGCCTTGGCAGAACCTTCAGTTACTGACTTGAGAGACATTCCATGGTAGGTGCCCATGGTGTTGATTTGGAAACCTTCCGTTTCTGTTGACAAAAAAAGTAAAAAATGTATCAATTAGTGAATAAGTATTTATAATTTATCAAATGTCAAAAAATCATAAATAAATCTTAATGAAATATTTAGTATGGTTTTTTTCATTTAACCTAGAACATTTCATACCTTCTTTCTGTCTATTGAATCTTTCTTGATCGTATCTGTTATAGACAGATGGTTGTGTTGTAGCTCTGACTGGAGTCTGACGTGGAGTGACAGTTGGAGGCTGTTGCGGAGGCCTCTGCCTTCCTTCTTCTCTTGCCTTAATACTAGTGAGCATGGCCATGATATTCTTCGCAAACATCTGAAATAGATTTATGAAGATTGAGAAACTGTTTTTACTCATTTCTACTTTCCAGTAGAACTAAGTTCCCGTTTAAATCAAATAATGAAATATTCACCTTTCCTGTAGACTGCAAGATGGTAGTTCTAGTTCTCCATTGCCTTTCACGGCTAATTATATCTTTAGTTATATCCACATCCAAATCAAGGATTGCACTAATATCATATTCCTGCCCTATATCATCGTTGCCTTTGATAGTAGTTCGTTTTTTAGCCAAACGTTTTGCTTTAATGGCAGCAATCTTTTCAACGGACATAGCATCTGACAGAGACCTGAAAATAATCGTGTTATTTCCAATACAACATAAAATAATCCCAAACATACTTGATATTGTCCACAGTGACAGATGCTTCTTTAGGTCCATCCAACTTGGCAGCCAATTTTTCTCTAACTTTCTGTACATGTGTGTCTTCGAATCGTGGCTTTTTGGCCAGACTTTCAGGGCCATCATAATCTGCAGATCTTTTCACCTACAATTTCAATTCCATTGATGCAAATCCTAAAAGATATACATATTATTTCAACATACCTGCGTTGGTATTTCCAGAGGTGCACTTTTATCTATAGCAGGACAATTGGCAGTTTCTCCATTCAGATATGCCAATAGCTCCTTACGATCTGGTCGTCTTACCACTGGGATATTTTCAGCAGCAGCTTGTCTTACATACACAGGATGGGTTAGAGATACATTTTTAAGAATGAATAGTAAACACTCCAAGGTGTAATACTCTTTAGCAGTACCATCTTTTCCAGATCTAAAAACACTTGTGTTGAGGAAGCTTGATTTGATTAAATTAATGAGTACTTACCCCCACATAAGATAATTGGTTTTAACATTTTTCGGCCATGAAAATTCACCAAATATGATCTGTCCATCTCTTTCAATAATTTCCTTTTTATTAACATTGTACTGACGCAACAAACTCAGTGGATCCGCCATTATCGTTCACAATTCGAATTAATATCTACAGACAAGATTCGTACCTTGAATTTTCAAAATTACACAAGGTGGAAGTCTTCAGTTCAACAAAAATCCTCGGGAAAACAGAATTATCTTTTGAAAATATCCATATCTTCTTTTCACTTGACAGATTGTTGGTAGATCGTAGATCAAACACGAGCAGATTCTATTGTGACATTTGACACTGACACAAGTAATATGTCAAAATGTCAACACTTCACGTCTTCAGTCACTCAACAGTCAAGAGTCAAATACATCCGACGTCCGACTGCACTTCAGACTTCAGTGTCGACACCATGATATCACGTGTACAGTTTCTATATACGAACGCTGGTGTATAACCAGGCCATAGAAATAATAGTTCAGTGAACCAGGCTCACAGAACAATCTAGGCTTGCCGTAAATGTTGCCAATGGTCTCTTCGAAGGGCAACCTTCTTGAATTTCTTCAACAACCAGCAATAGGCATGTTTGACAGCTCATTCTTCGCGATTAATCGCAGAAATTAGAAATCAAGGAACTTCTATATAGTTTCGTTAAATATGTGAATAATATCTGACCGAATTGTTTATGTTCGAGAAACAGAAAAACGAAAGAAAGATTGCACAGTCAAGGTTGTCTTTGATGAAATATTTTTGAATTCACACGTTTCAAAGTTGTTTTGGCTTGGAGAAATAGCAAAATATCCGCTCCACGCTGCTAAATGGTCCCTATTAATGATATTGAGAGAAGAAAATGAAGAATCCGATGTAGATCATAATAATAGTCCGATATTGAAAATGAGTCAGATGATGAGTAAAGAAGGGAAAGTGATCATAAAGTTGACTAGGAATTCTTAATACCTCAACTAGTTATTCATGGTAAAAAAAATGAAAATGTTTCGAATTCCCATGAGATAATGTGTAGGAGGCCTTATTCGTTTAATCGAAAATTAAAGAGAAAAGATTTCATGCCTATATACAAGATCAAACATCAAAGACGAGATAGGTATATTGTGAGATTTTTTTTTTTTAAAAATAGTTACCGATATAAAATAGTCAAAATCTTAACGTATCCTTATATTTTTCATTAATTTTCTGAGTGTAGGGAATTTTAAATTTGGCAGTACTTGTGAGTAGAATACTGAATTTTAAACGTCGTTGTTTTTACTCCGGAAATATTCTACCGAATTACACTCGTCCATCAAAATAAACCTGATAATTTTCCATTCAAGCATGTCGTCAGTAAAAAAACTGTATTCGTTTATTTTCATATTTTGCTAAAAGAGACCTCCTCCTTCGGAGTCGGGCTCTTTCGACAAAATATGAAAATAAACTCACGCGGTTTTTAGACAACATGCTTTCATGGAAAATTAACGGTAATTTTGAAGCACTTGTGTAATTACTCCCGATAATTCAAGCACTAGTGATTTACAAGTGGAAAGTTGGTTTCTATTACATATTTTTGCAACACATTCGTGCAATTTCACAATCACCTTGTATCATTTGCAGTATGCTTTCATGATTTTTGTATGCGAGCGACATTTTTCATTATTTGAAAGCAACCGGTCGATCTGAATCATTGTCAAACTCAACAAACCCAAATTGCGTTCACGATTTGTTTTTGCTCTCTCATCTCTCGAAGGCAGACTAAAGAATTGGTCCAAAAAATCTAGGCTGCTGCCGGACCATATATAACGCATATATAACGACACTGGTTGCATGCCACTGTCATTTTACTGTCATGTGTGAACGAATTTGATAATAATTAGGTCTACGTAGCAAAAATAATATGTAGTAATGACTAACAGGGCTCTATTCAACGATGGAGAACGAAAAATCGATTACGTTCTCATATATTCGAAACAAATCGTCAGAGAAGAAGAAGAAAATATAATATCGACGTATATTCAAAATATTGAACGTAATGGTTTGCAAACTGAGAAGGAACAAGGAACGGTAGAAAAGTCTTCTTGCCGTCTGGTTATACTCTGTAGATAAAATTTATTGTTCACTAGGTTTTGGAGGATTATATTTGCGTGAAGATTCACGCACCTGATAGCGTTTTGCGGAAATTTGTGGGCGTATTCAAGATTGATTTGACCAAGGATAACCCTCATCACAAGAGACAGAAAACCCCATTCAAATGGGTTTCTAATGTATTAACCAATCCCACTGAAAACCACCCTGACTTCGAGAGAGCATCGTAAGATATTTCCATTAATTTTGGCTTTATAATTTCGAATTCAGGAACGTTCGATTTCTACAGATCTTGTTTTCTGTTTATCCAATGATCATAAGGGAGATACATGAATAGGAAAATAAAAGAAAAAGACACGTTAGAACATGACAGCTTGTTTCGCTTGATCAGTAAATCTATCAGTAGATCTATCGTCTTGGAATTTGTATATGAATATTCGGTTACAACTTCAAAAAAAAACAGTTTTTCTCGGTAAATGAAGGCATCATTTGTTAACACATCAAAATAGCTTAACATCATAGATCATTCAGCTGTAAGATGTAAAATTTGTAAAATCTCGAAATTCTGGTCAAGTCAAATGAATCTTCACAAAAGCTGTTGGACTGCATTGTTGAAAGCTCAAATAAAAAAGTTGAGAAACAAAAAATGTGCGATCTTGATTACAAATATTTCCTGAAAAATGGGACGGACAAGGACAAAAAATGTTAAACGCACAGAATTATATGTAATAAATGATGTTTCACGAAAAAAAAAACGAGAAACAGCAGAAAATTTCTCATAACCTAGACTCAGTGACTATCTTTAATTTCTTCCCCATTTTTATTTTTTGAACGAGTCGACACAAAGAAATGAAAGTTGAGTTAATGAAATAGATGTATAAATACTAGATTTTGGAGTGAAATTGACAGATGAGAATTTCAAGATGGCGACTGTGCGTCATCTCGGAAAAAATTTAAATGGAAAGGGGGTGTTGTGTAGCATCTTTTTGAAACTGCTGACGAATACTGTTCAATCCTAGAATAGTGAGTCAATATCTTCAACTACTACAGAATAACGGATCATTCAATAATTGCCTGAATATATCGACGTTTAACTTCATAATTTGAGGAAATAATCTGAGTTCAGTTCAGAAGATGCTCGAAACGGTTGCCTTGAACTTCTTGACAAAAGAACAGCATTCGATATTTCACGCCGTACATTTTCGAACAAAGGAACGTCGATATTTCTTCTACTATTTCATGAAGTTAAAGGTCGATATGTTCAGGCAATTACTGAATGTTCCGCCATTTTGTAGTAGGCGAAGATAATTGATTCAATATTCTACGGTTTTACAGTATTAGTCAGCAGCTTCAAAAGGATGTTTCACAAGCCCCCCTTTTTTTCCAGGTGACGCTCAGTCGCCATCTTGAAATTTTCGTCTGTCAATTCCACTCCAAAATAAACTATTCATACATTAATTTCATTCTCACAACTTTCAATTTCTTGAGTTGACCCGTTCAAAAAACAAAAGGGGGGAAGACATCAAAGAGAGCTACTGCATACAGTTTATAATAATGAATTTTTTTGCAGCTCGTTTTTTTGCGAAATATGAATGAATTAACATTAAATTTACTATGATAATAATTATTATTGGGTTAGGTTATTTGCTTTGAACATTTTTCTCCCTTGTCCTTTTCTCATTTTTCAGTAAATTGTTGATAAAAGTTGTTGTAATCAAAATCGCAAATTTTTTGTTTTCATTTGTTTTTTTATTTCAGCTTTGTACAATATTACGGGACGGCATATTTGTTGCCATATTCTTATAATTAATTCGTGATTCAGTTTTTTTTAAATGTGTTTTGGTGTGACGTTTGCATTCATTTTTGTTATAAATATTTCTCAGTTTTACAATAAATTCTAAAACACATAAATTTCACCAACAGACATTTTTGAACACCTAAATGTTGGCAGAAAAATATTGATCATATCTATATTTTAACGAGTGTTAAAATGAATAGAGAGAGAGAGAACACAGGTTTGGGTATTGAAACTAGGCATAGAAAAACCTGTAATAGTTTACTCGGTTTGTTTCAAACAGGAAGATGAAAACAAAAAATAAACTCGAGTTTCCTCTATCCTATAATGGTTTTGCCCCACGAGTATAAGATAAGTTGAAACATGTTTGAATACATATCGTACAATTCGTTTCATGAAATCCTCGAATCTGTTGTCGCAAAAATAATAACGTGACCTACATTTGGGACCTCTTTTCATTTAATTAAGGACGTTGAAAGTTTCCGAATCATTCCCACTGAAAAGGAACAACAGACTATAGTTTCATAAAATAACCTTGCCATTTACTATCATTTGAACTTGGTAGAAAAACGAACTTTGTCCCCTTCAGGAATTATATTTTATATGAATACATTTGCCAAACTGACCATCAGTATATGAAACACAAATGACAATTTAAATACACAAAAAAAATCGAGAGTTTGTCAAAGTGGAGTCGCAATCTCAATCTCAAACCTATGTATTTGTAATCTGAGAAAAACCAAAATGCTTCGAAATTTACCTTACGAGAGGACGAGGAAAAAGTAAAGTTGTCCTACCTGTTCTTCGAAAACAATAATTTTTTTAACCTACGTGACACATCAATCATCGTAGGTTTGTTACATAGGTGAACATAATTATTTTGATATAAGTTTCATCACTATTTGCATGATGACTCTGGACTATGAAATATGTTCTTTCGTTTCTTGCACTCCCCATTTTTGTAGTTTGGAAATATATTGATAAGGCGACGGAAGTACATGTTACTAAATGTAAATACTTGTTGTTAACAATCAAATCGAATTGATTTTTTCAGCGAAACCCTGTCTGGAAAACGACCAACATCATATACAGACGCTGAAAGGATATACATCGTTGACAAAATCCTTTCAGCTATATCCTTTGGTCCTTCACCAGATGACAAAGGATTCCATTTGCTTATTCAGAAAAATGTGATCGTAGATGCATATCCCTTACACGAGTCCTCAGATAACTGGACTGAAGAAGGACCTCTATCGGATAGACAAGTAAGATTAATCAAATTCTGGCATCGCGTCATTTCATTGTAAGCTTCTAGCGAGATATTGGGCTAGCCTCAGATGCTTCTACTGTTATCAACCGTTGAATCTAATCGAAAAATACTACGGGCCAGAAGTTGGATTTTATTTCGCTTGGATTGGCTTTTACACACAGACGCTAATTGTAGCAGCTTTCCTGAGTTTGGTGTGTTTCATCATTGGGCTCATCATATATGCATACGATACATATTTTATCGAGTGAGTATAGGAGTACAGGGCGTGTAACAATGTGTGTGAGAAGCAAATAATTTTTTTGAGAGAAATATATACCTCCTGCTTCGTCAGATTAGCCGTCTGATCACGTAATCTTCCTCACCATGTCGAATAGTTTTTACCAAAGTTACGTTTCACTAACTATATGTCAGCGAGTACCCCTCTGTTTGAAAAGAAGATTTATAATGTTGTCTTTGGTGGCAACTATCTTGCACTGACGAGGGGCCAATGAGCCCGAAACCGGTGTGTGCATGTCCCAATAATTGGAAATCATTTCTGGAAATTGTATCACCAAAAGCACATTGAAGAATGAATTTTCTGTTCGTAATTTTTCGGGTTGGTAACCTACCATAATGTTTCTGCATTAAAGAATATGAACCAAATATTAACTCAAATATAAAAATAAAAAATCAACAATCGAAACAAACTTCTCTGATGAAATATCTTGGCATTTGAATTGATGATAAATCGAGGTGGGATAAACATATTGAAATTCTAACTAGAAAAATATTTTCTATCATTTGACACTAAAACACATCATCTTTATTCAATCACAAACACAATTTCTTTGGGGGAGCATTTTGTAATGGATGCTCTCAAAGTATCATTATACCAAGCATATGATGGAGTATAATTTTATATTAATCAAGAATTCAGGAATTTGTAATTACATTAGAAGACAACATAACTTGTTCCACCTTGATTTCGCGAACTCTGTGATTGGCCGGAAAAGAGTCACTCATGAAGCACTTTCAAAATTCAATGAAATACCCGAAGATATAGAAATTTGTAGAAATATCAATGAATTCAAAATCAAAATAAAACAGATTTTCTCCAAATAAGAAATGAAAATTCAGTGGATTCTTTCTTTGTTTCGGTTTTTTGTTTTATTTTCCCTTTCGTTGTTTCTTTGTGATTCTGGAAAAAAATTATTCAATGAAATGATGTAATCAAAATGAAGTCCATGACCAGTCTCATACCAGTTTGAAACTGTTTGACTGTTCATGATTTTCCTTTATAAAAACTTAATAATAATCATTTAAACTTACCCTATTTTAATTTCATAAATGTTATTGAAGAAAATAATACTTTAGAAAAGGATGATATATAATATTATTTCACTTTGGGAAAGATATTGACATTTTGGAAAATTCATTGAAACATGATATTGACCTTATTGAAAAATGGACGTGCAGCATTAACCTAACCGTCAATTCGGAAAAAACTGTTTTTATTATTTTTAAACAAAAAAACATGAAGAATATAAAATTAAACTCGAAGATAGATAATGAACTGATAGCCGAAGTTCCTAATCATAAATATTTAGGTTTATTAATTGACACATAATTAAATTTTGAAATTCATATTGGAAAAATAAAGAAATCTATTGTTCCATTCCCGAGGGCCATTAGAAGAATTCACATTTTGGACAAAAACGTCCAGATTCTAATATATAATGCCTTCATTGTTTCTCATATCAGATACCTCATTACAGTTTGGTCTTCATGCTCTAAAAAAATATATATAATATATCGTTTAATGAACAAAGCAATAAAGGTTATATTCAGAAAACCGTGGGATACTCCTTCTGCAGATTTATATAAAGTAACAGATAATATGACTTTGGATCATCTAATTGATTATGAAAAATATAAATACATATATAAATTAACAAAAAATCTTCAGTAATGTAATATAAAAATGTCAAAAATTATGATTTACATGGCCACGATACCAGAATATCAAATAACTTTCATTTAAATATGATTCATTCCAATAAAGGAAAAAATTACCCTACCAGAAGAAATAAAATCATCCAAATCCATTCATATTTTTTCAAAAGAACTTAAAAAATATTTGCTTGCATAATGATGTTCACCAAATTATGAAATGAATGTTATACTCCAATTTATTATTTATAGTACATAATTTTATGATGTTTTTTTTTGACTTCCTCATACCGGAACCCTGTTCTGTCTGGAAGCTGTATATTGAATAAATAAAATAATAACAATATATATATTGTTACGCCCTAGCGCCGGCCCTGACCATATCGCAAACGCGAGGCGAAGGACCGCGCCGTAGCGTCGTCATTTCCAAGAACTGTGTTTGCCGCCTGGAGAATTCGAGGCGCGTCATCGGGGCTTCTCTCGACGATTCTCGATTGGCACGCAGATATAAATACGGGACGACAGGCTTCGCGACAGACAGAGAATTTGTATTCAGAGCTAAGTGACGAGATTTGTTGAGATCTAAGTGGAGCTTTGTGCGAAAGTAGAATTGTTAGTACAGATAGTTTTAGTAGCGAGCGAGCATTGGAAAGTTATCGGAGCGATTTAAGTGATTGTGTTGTATTGTATCGTGAAAGAGAGTTATAATAAAAGTAGTTTAGTGTTGTTTGGTGTTTTAATCGACGAACCCAGAGGAATTATCGTAACAATATTATTAGCACTGAGTTGAATTACGAATAAACATATATTATTATTATAACTACGCCCTATTAGCCAGCCAACATTGAATGAATTTCTGACCTCGATATATCGGTCTCGGTCAAAAATTTACACTCTTACGTGCCATTAAAAAACACTAAATTTCACGCACTCAATAGAAAAATAACAATTTTTCAATTTGTCACTTAGATAGCTATTCAGTTCAATTTGATGCGGTGAGTCACCATGAACAAGTGGGCTATGGATATTCATAAAACCTTCGATTTCTTCAATTGTCCACAGTTATACATGAATATTTATCGTGAACACCTTTTTCAGAAATGAAGTTTGTAATTCAGAGCAACTCATATGCCCGGTATGTCCATCAGAGGGATGGTGTAGCTTCGATCCGATCAAATACCATTGCACAATGATGAAAGTGGCATACGTACTAGAAAATCCGGTAACTCTTTTATACTCGATCTTCATGACATTTTGGGGTAGGTATTATTTCCACAATGAAATCACCCTCATAACCCTATTATATTTTTCGATTTCCTTTGCTTAGGTGTCATATTTATGGTGCTGTGGAAACGAAAAGAAGCAATGCTGAGAATGAGATGGAATATTAATGAAGTTCTCAGAGAAAGAAGTGTAAGGTAATTATTCTGCTAGGAAGTTTTCATGGTCCTTTTCGACACAAGAATAAGAAAATGATAGTAGGTATACTAGATGTTCAATAAATGTATTTTTTTTTTATTATTATATAAACTGCTGACAAACAAATATTCCTCGAGATACATAGATATGTGCCATGAATGTTTCCCTAACGGCAATGTAAAGATTAATAATGGAAGCAATAACATTTCAATTTCATTTGGCACTGCATTGGTTCGATCAAATGAATAATTCTTGGTAGGCTTTCATTTATATTCAAGTATATTTTGGGGAAGTCATTTTTGAATTTTTCTTCTCCAGGTATGTGTTCGATCTAAAACGTATCTCTCGATATGGAAAAATACATAATCTCAATATAATTTCACTTACGAATTTGCTCATTAGTTTCATCCAAAATCATTCTTATGTATGCCAATCATTCTGGCGATGTAGCCGGTTTCCTAAATTCTGGCGAAGGAACCACTCATTGGATATTCTGGCGATGAGAGATTGCTGAAATTATGATCTTTGCTCATATTATGAAGATTTCGTCATCATCATGACAATGATTCTACCTTCACCAGCGGAAAAGGTTTTTTTGCTGGTTATTGATTAATCTCGATAACAATATGTTCAGTTTTAGAAATAATTTAGTCTTTTCTGGAAACTGGGTTTCGAAGGTCTAGGGACACAGAGTCAGCAGCTATGGACGTTGTTTCAAACATTCAATTAGAAATTGATAAGAGCAGAAAATGTTGTGTCCTGTCTTTGGATTTGTGTAAAGCCTTCGATACGGTTGACCATAAGATATTGATAAAAAATTATTTGATGTTGGAATCAGAGGTAAACTCCTAAAATGGTTTGAAAATTACTTGTCCAAAAGAAAACAATTTACTCAAATTGACAATGACAAAAGTTCCCTTCAAAATATAACTTGTGGTGTACCTCAAGGGTCCATTCTTGGTCCAATACTTTTTCTTATCTATATCAACTCCCTACCAAATTTAACATTGAATGGAATGATCAAATTAGTTGCTGATGATACCAGTCTCATATACTTCTCAGATAGTTATGATAAAATTAAAGATGATATGAAAAATGATCTGGATAAAATTCTCATTTGGCTTCATCAACATAAATTAACTCTTAATTTTGATAAATCTTCGTATATGTATATTTCCAAACAATCAATCAACATTCCTACTAATCCCATAGTATTCAACAATAAATTGATGAAATACACAGAAACAACTAAATTTTCAGGTTTATATATCGATGAGAGATTGTCATGGCGAAAACATATTGAAAGAAATAGAATGAAAATATCTCCTCTCATTGGAATTTTCTACAAAATCAAAAACTACATATCTCTCACATTATTGAAAAATATACCGTGTGTCACAGACTCATGGTACACCCCCGTTTTCTCCTTTGTTTTTCTAGCTATATTTTTGAGATTCGGAACATCGAATAAGCTCACTGAACAGCATTTCTCGACATATCTGAAAGAAAAAAACAACTTCCAATTTTTCCGGAAATGACATCAACTTTCGATTCTTGAATGGGACACCCTGTATATTGTTACATGATCGGCTAGGGATGATCATGAGGAATCCAACGATACCAGGTTTGATGATGTTATCTCCAATGACTGCGGAGATATCGCCATTTATATTATCCATAAGCTCAATGAGTGGGAGAGAGAATTGGATTGACCCGCCAGTAAAGTTTCTCTCTCCTACTCGTTGAGCTTATGGATAATATAAATGGCGATATCTCCGCAGTCATTGGAGATAACATCATCAAACCTGGTATCGTTGGATTCCTCATGATCATCCCTAGCCGATCATGTAACAATATACAGGGTGTCCCATTCAAGAATCGAAAGTTGATGTCATTTCCGGAAAAATTGGAAGTTGTTTTTTTCTTTCAGATATGTCGAGAAATGCTGTTCAGTGAGCTTATTCGATGTTCCGTATCTCAAAAATATAGCTAGAAAAACAAAGGAGAAAACGGGGGTGTACCATGAGTCTGTGACACACGGTATACTTCAGCCTAATCTATTCACAATTGCATTATCTCATCTCCATTTGGGGGACAGCAAGTAAAGCTATCATCAAACCTTTGAAAACTTTACAAAACAAAACAATTTAATGTATTTATAAATTACCTTATATAGAATCAACAATAAATTTATACAAACCGCAATTTATTGGACTTAGATTCTCTCCATAAACTGAGAAGTAGCTGTTTCATCCATTCTATTAAAAATAATAGTAAAAAGTCAGATATTATTTTCACTCAAATTGCTGATATCCATAATCACTCCACAAGACAAACAAAATTACTAGCAACAAATAGAACACAATCAGATTTTGGAAAAAAATCAATTTACCATGATGGCATCATAATATATAACTCAATTCCAGAAACAATTAAAGTATTTCGCTCAACAATGAAATTTAAGCAAAAATAAAAACAATTTTTAATCAGCTAATGTACAATATATTTTGCATGTAGTCAACAATTATATGTTTTTTTTTACCTTCATTGGTATTCATCAGTTTTGAAAGCCATTTCATTTTGACTGCTTACAAATATTTAATTTCGTTTGAATGTATAATTTTTTTTTCCTTTTTACTTGTGAAAATTTCATTTATTGACTATGTACTTGTGTGTTTTAGTCCCTATTCATAAACATGTAATGTTTCTTGGGATAATAATGAAATTGAATTGAATTGAATTATCTTGTCAAATTTCTGTTTATATGAGTCGTGTGATGAATTGAGAGATGTGTATGTTTGATATCACGTCCAGTTAGTAACAATGAGACATATTTTTATTTGATTTGAATTGATTTCTTTGAGGCAGTGAAGATCATATCCATATCTACGAGAGATGAAAATGGATGAACAACTGATTTTTTGTGCACGAACGACTCCCCAAAACAAAAAAATACATCTTGTATTGAGCACATTCCGATGAATGGGTTGCCAGATCAAAGTTGCCCCTGGTAACCAAATGTGTCATTCTCCACGATTGGTGTAAATCATACCTTTATGGATGAAAAATCATATTTTATCTACGGCTATAACATAAAATTCCTCTATCTTAACTGTTGTTGATAGAAAAGAGGGAGACATTGTATGTCTTCAATTTTATTTCCTTACCTGATCAAACCGAGACTTCATTGTATTACAGTTGTAGTTATTATTACACAATAAATCAGGTCTCCCATGGAATGTCAAATTCTATTTTAATAATAATAACTTTTATGATCCCAAGAAACATACATGTTTATACAGGGAGTCGAAAAAAAGGCAAAAAAAATACATATACAAATATATATATATACAAATATATATATATATATATATATATATATATATATATATATATATATATATATATATATATATATATGAACAGATTGAGAAACAAATGAAATAAAGTATTAGATCAGTTGTAAAATACATCATATATAAATGAAAGGAGTGATGGGTATAAAATAGTATAAATGAATCAGTTGACTCAGGCATTATCGATAAGTTATAAAAATAATTTTGTGAATGATTAGTCATCATCATTGATAGCTGTGAAATATCTTTTGATCTCTATTTTGAATTCCGCAACAGAAATAAAATTTTTATGAGTGTAGGTAGACTGTTATAAATTTTTATTCCAGAAAAGTACAACGACTTTTTCCAAAATCGTTTTTTATTTGTATGGTTTTCAAATTATTTAACTGTCTGGTTGGATGATTATGGCTATCAGAACATATGATGAAGGAAATATTAGAATATTTATATTTAAGTTAAATGGATAATACACTAATTCTTGACATGGCTATAGATATTCTGAAAAACACGATAATCAATGACACCCATTCTGATTTATTTTTCAGGCCTGCATTCATAAAATCCGCACAACTTCAGAGAGTGTCGTCAATAACTGGAGAAACCGAGTACTACCTCAGCTTCTTTCAGAGAACTATCTCTCATGTAGTATCAGTTTTTGTATTTTTAATTATGGTAAGTACTCAGGTTCAAGAATATTTGTTTCATGATAAGAAAAAGCTGAATCAAACTTCTCTAAACTTAATACTCTCCATAAAAATTATTTCACTAAATACGTACCAGATCTATAAATTGCCTACAACACGTAACCCTAACATCGATTTTGACGTAGGGTAATAGATCTCATAAAATTTATACAAATGACTTTTTTTTAGTTTGTAGCGTATGCTTTGGGAGTCATTATCATTGTGCAATACCGACTGAATATATTGTACTATGGAAAAAAGAGTAATGATATCAAATACAGAGAGATGCTGGAGTTATTCGAATCTGTGACCTCATCATTCTTATCCTGTTTGATAATGAATTTCTTCGACCTGGTGAGTACCAAGTACAATGGTTTTCATTTTGTACGTTACAGTTACCGATAGGTTACATTCCACATTATAGACACCATAGTTTTGAATAAGATGATAAAAAAAAGTGTAAAAATGTTACTCCTTTTCTGATTTTTATGAATATTCAACAAAGATTTGATGATCGTCCGATGAATCGATTGCATTCAGGTCTTTATTTGGTGTTGAGTAGAATTGAATAGTGTTGAACAGGCAGCTCATTTTCTGCCATCCTACCTAAATTGAAAAGTTCAGCTCCAACAGTCGAATTGAGCTTCTTAATACTCCGAGGTTTATTTTTTCCTCATTTCATTTGATCGGTATTTATATCTCTTGTACCAAAAACTTGCACAATAAATATAACTCCAATGTTCTAATACTTTCTTGAAATCCCTGACCATATTGATTATATCACATGAATTTTTCTTGGGATTATTGAAATTATTATTATCAGGTTTATTGTTGAAATAAGTGGGCTATTACTAATTCAAATCTGACAATTTATGTTTTCTACAGACACTAAATGCTGTCTGTAGAACTAACTTTCTAAGGGAGTTTTTTTCATTTCAGTTCAGGAATAAATTGTGTAGGAAATTGACAGAGTGGGAGAACCCAAGGACGCAAAGTGAATTAGAGGCACATTATTCCATGAAAGTTATAATACTTTCTTTCGGGAACATATTTTTTCCTGTGATGTATCTCGCTTATTTCAAGGTGAGTTTTTTTATTAATTGCAGTTTGACCTGGCAGTACTAAATGGAGGTAGAACACGAAGGTTCTGAAGTATATTTCATTGCAAGGTTCAGTAAATGTACACAAAAGCACATGAATGTATTTTTTTACGCCGCATTGAGAACAAAATATTATTGTGATGTAGTTTCAATGTATTTGAATTATTATCTTCAGAAATATAAATTTGCAATACCTCAATACCAACGGAAATAAAATAAATATTACACAAGATGATACAATAGTACATATTATAATTGAATGAAAGTTGTGAATACAACTGAGAGCTGTACCTCGTACTTGAACAGTTTTGAAGTTTCTATGTCATGTAAATGTGTGAATGGTTTCAATTCCTTGGGTTGAAGAGCAGGGTTGACTCAGTGATCAATTCGTGAATCAATTCAAATGACTTTTTCCGAATACCTGACCATCATGAACATCCCACAACCGTGGAATCACCAAATAACCGAATTCAAAGAGGGATACTGAGAATACCGGCATTACTATTGAGATGTATAGTGTAAAGCAGTGTGTGTTATCGTGAAATTTAGCAATTTTTGGTACCGATTGTGCTTGAAACTCACAAACTTTCATTCGAAAGTAATGGAAAGTTATTCCCTTACAATGATGTCCTGATGCAAGACACTGTTGTTTCAAGTATGACAGATGCGTGGGGGATGTCAATATGCCCATTGACAGAAAGATAGATCCTGCACGGAAAGAGCAGCAAATAACTCATGACAGAAGTAGCTTCAAACGCAGGTTTTGGAAGAATACTTCTTTCTTTTTTCGCAGTTTATAGGGATGGCAGAAAAAATTGATACATGCTAGACATGTTCAAGTGTCCCGGATTATTTCATAACAATTTTATTAACAAATGTATCGAAGAAGGTGTTTTTCCAAATTATCTCAAAATAACCATATTAAAACCAAATTTATGAGGGAGAAAAGAGAAATAATGTTTCTAACTATCGCCCAATAGCTCTTCTGAATGTTTTATCCAAAATTTTTGAGAAAGTACTGGAATAACAATTGACTCATTTCATCAAAGATAGTTTTGGTTTCGATAAACTTCAATACGCTTTCAGAGCAAATTCGAATACCCAATCCGCAGTAACTGATTTCACGAATGATATTTTTGAAAATTTAGATGAAAGTAAATATGGCGTCGCCATTTTTTTTTGAACATAAAAACAGTACAGTACAGTACAGTAAATCATACAATATTGCTGGAAATTTTGAATACTTCAGGAGTAAGAGGTCACTCTTATAAACTTTTCGAAAATTATTTTGAAAATCGTATTCAATATGTTGTAATAGATGAAAATCGAAGTATTGAAAAACAATCCACCATGGGAGTTCCCCAAGGTTCAGTACTGGCACCAATTTTCAATTTAATTTATGTAAATAGTATAACTAAATTGAAATTTATAGGCGAACATTTTTTTTGCAGATGATACTGTGATTTATTATTCCATCAAAAAAACAAAACTTTTAGAAAATATTATTGAAAAAGATATTCAATTGCATGAACAATGGATGGATGAAATGAATCTGACTATTAATACAAAAAAAAACTATAAACATGATTCTTAAACAAAGAAATATGGACCAAATTAAATAAAAAATGAAAATAAAGAATAGGATTTTAAAACAAGTTGAAGAACACAAATATTTAGGCCTGATGATTGATGAGAATTTGAGTTTTGATTGTCATGTGAATAAAATTATGAAAACAACTATTCCTTTGATTGGAGCAATAAGAAGAATTGATTTTCTAGATAATCAAATTCAAAATCTCATTTATAATGCCCATATTGTCTCACATATTAGATATTTAATAACAGTATGGTCATCTTGTAGTAAAAACCAAAAAGAGATCATTTATCGTTTGATGAATAAAGAGCAATAAAAGTTATTTTGAAAAAAACCGTGGGAAACACTTTCTTTTATACAAAGATAATAAAACTTTCACATTGTTTACATGCGCTGAATCTTGGATTGGAATAGGCTATAGTTTATCTTGGGAGGAGCGTTAGTGATTTTTTTTTACATTTTACTGAATCAAGGGCAAACTAATATCCAACGCCAATCATTTATTCAATATAATTCTGAAGATTACCCTTAGAATTAATACTTGGTCCTTCGAAACTGAGAAAAACCCTTTTGTCAAAATTGAAAAGTGTAGTTGGTAATGGATTACCAAGTTCAGTTCGGAATATTTTGGTTCATAGGGTAAATTTTACACACATCCTGGAGACACGACTCAATGGACGCTATCAGGAATTTTTAAGGCAGATATTTGTCCATTAAGCGGTTGTTTGGTGAACTTGAGCATGCAATTGTTGACCGTTATGGGCACAGACAACTTGATGAGGCTGTTCCACGAAATATTTATTCCGTGAGTACGGGCTACAGGCTTGTCATTATTTATTCATTTGTTTGTTTGTTGTTTTTCAGATATATTCAAGTATACTTGAGAAGGAAAACTCCCAGAGATCCTAACGTTCTTGTCAGTAGATGGGAAGAAGACTATGCTCTCGTGAGAAATGAAAGAAATTTCCTTCACGCGGAATACATTCAAATGGGTACTACTGTTGAGATATTGTTAGGGTCCTATCCTATGTAGGATAGTAAATTATTTTTGATTCAACTTTGAATATACGGTGTGATGTATATCAATTAATTTCGAAGTATAACATGATTTGGCAAAAAAATATGAAAATCGAAAAGAAAAGGTTAGATGAGGCTTAGAGAATAAAAAATATTGGATTTAAAACTTGATAAAAATCACATTGAGAGGATTCCACTATCGAATAGACAATTCAACGAATATACTTCGAAATATTGCATATATATATATATATATATATATATATTTATTTGAAATTGTGACTGTATGCGTTATGTAGAGAGACTTATTTGGGTTGCAGTCTGGGGATGACAATTAGGCTGTTCTCTTTGTTTTTGTCGAGCTTCCGAAAATGTTTATTTTCTTTCTCAAGACTCTACAATATGTAAATGTATAATATGAATTACAATATATATATGTATACTTACAAAACGTGAAAATCAATTAAAATTATTAAAAATGAATGACATATTTCACGAAGATCGGGAAGTCACTTGACGGAAGTTGAGTCATATACAGAGTTATTATTTTTTAATTATCTACTGATATTATAATTGCAAATGAGGAAGTATTATATGAGGGAGTATTATATTCAATGAATATAATACTCCCTCATTTGCAATTATAATATCAGTAGATAATTAAAAAATAATAACTCTGTATATGACTCAACTTCCGTCAAGTGACTTCCCGATCTTCGTGAAATATGTCATTCATTTTTAATAATTTCAATTGATTTTCACGTTTTGTAAGTATATATATATATATATATATATATATTGTAATTCATATTATACATTTACATATTGTAGAGTCTTGAGAAAGAAAATAAACATTTTCGAAAGCTCGACAAAAACAAAGAGAACAGCCTAATTGTCATCCCCAGACTGCAACCCAAATAAGTCTCTCTCTCTCTCTCTCTCTCTCTATATATATATATATATATATATATATATATATATATATATACATATATGATTTTCAGCGGTGCAGTACGGTTTCATGACATTTTTCGTGGTGGCCCTTCCGATCGCTCCGATTTTGGCTTTCGCCAACAATATTCTGGAAATCAGGTTCGACGCTATGAAACTTTTGAAAAAATCGAGGAGGAACATTCCGGAATACTCCACTGGAATCGAAACGTGGAACACGGTTATGATAATTATAACTGTTCTGGGATGCATATCGAACGTAAGGGTAATTTTCAGTTGTTTATATGGATAAACTAGATTTTTCATTACTGATATGCGCCTCTATGGAATAATATTTTAGAGAAAGTCTGTTTAAGGAAACAGGATTTTCAAAATGCAAAAAAGTATTTTTTAATCTCAAGAAGAAATACTTAACTTGTTAATCTTCAATTTGTACCCTGTTCTACACAGTGAAGTATAATGAAATAATTTTAATTTTATTTTTATTATTACACAGACACAACTGAATTATGGTATTCTTGGGTGAGGGTATTGAAAAAATTTTTTGTATAATCTCGAAGTCATCCAAAGACGATTTCTGAATATAATATACAAAGAGAATTACATATGTTTCCTGATTTTCTTAATGAAAACTATGAAAAATTTGATGTTGTACAATGATTCGATTACAAAATATCAATTCACTTTTTCAAAAATAAGTAAAAATATGGTCTCGAAACAAAACAGAAAATTATTTGATAGACTACTATATAAACATAAAGTGGAAATAATACAAAAAAGATTTCTGAAAATAATTTACAATAAGGACTGGAAATATTCAGCCTAATTATTATTCAAAGAAAGTGAAAAAAAGGATATAAATCAATTATATATTTATTATAGAATGATGATTTACATTCATAAAAATGAAAAAAATATAAATTATAATGAACATAAATATGAAACTCGAAATAAAACTGTAATTACATCTAAAAAGGAAATCAAAAAGAAAATTGCACAAAGAAATCACAAGTTCATGATACCATATCTTTATGACAAAATACCACATGAAATGAAAAAAATTAAATCATTATCATCATTTGAACAAAAAAGTAAAATATGGATTCTCAAGACCTCTCGAATTTATTTTGACAAATTTTTGAATAGTTTATGAAATTGGTTTCTTTAAATTGATGATTTAGGTATGTAACTTCAAATGTATTGATTGTAAATCGTTATAACCTTCAGTTAACCTTACAAGTGCTCTTCGTAAGGTTTGTTTTTCAGTTTATTCATAAAAATGTATATTCATAAAATTTTCGAATTGTAATTATTATTATCTATCATGAATAAACTTATATTATTATTATTATTACTAGATGAAATTAAAGATACAAAATAATTATCCTGATATGAATGTAATGAAAAATTGGTTATTCACACAAAATCGACACATCAATAATTCAGTGAATGAAAGTGACTTTTATTGCAAGTTACTACAATTTTATTCCTCAATGATATTCATTTGCTGCTGCTAATTTAGTCTCACTACAAGTTTTATACTACATGAGCTTTTCGTTAAGTTCAATCAAACAACTGTACATAGATATATACACGTAAACGGTAATTGAAAACCATTTTTGAATAATTCATTATATCACCAGTTTTGTCGATATTTCCTGTTGTAGTTTGAAATTATATGTATACGCTAGTTTTATTCTCGAATGATTAATCGAAAAGGTATAACTATGATACAAGAAACTCAATTTGCATTTGACATAAATATTAACTCTAGCAATATCTCCAAAATAATGCAGAATTTCATATATGAAAAATATGGAATGATAATTGATCTTCAGAGTGAACAACTACAATCTAAGATTATTACAAAATTACACAATCTGTCAATTGTTTCAATTTTTCCAATTATATAAATTTGTGATATATAATTTGGCGAGACAAAAACTGGGACTAATATAACGACAATAATTCTGATAAGGAGTAGGATGTATGAAATGGCCTCAAGCTATAGAAAGTGTTATTGGAAGGAAGGGTGGAAGACAACCTTTTTGCCTTTTGTGTGTAACTGCTTTGTAAACAATAAACGTTATTTTTATTTTATTTTCAAGTGATATGATGAACACATTTGATACTTGAAAAATTTTGTTTAGATAATTTCAGAAGTAACTTTTTTTTATAGCCACTGCTGATAGCCTTTGGAAGCAATTTGATTCCAAGAAGCCTTTATAGGAGATCCAACGATGATCTTACCGGATACGTGAATAGTACATTATCTGGTGAGGCTCGTTGTGACGATTTGTTACGATTAATGGTAGAATTGATTATCCTTTTTTCAGAATTTTCAATGGAGGATTATCCGGGAAATATTATAGGAAGTAACGAGAGTAATATAAACACTTGCCATTATCATGGTAGGCGATATCCTCCATCTCATCCACAAAAATACGAATTGACTTCTGAATTTTGGTACGAAGTTGCCATCAAATCGGTTGTTTTCATAGTCTTAGAGGTGAGAAGATACGAACCGTTTGGAAATTAACATTTGTCTTGGGATGAATAAAAATGATAATTCAAATATTTTCAGAATGTCTGCCTACTGTTCTCCCTATTTTTGAAGTACATGATACCAGCGGTGCCACGAAAAGTTGAAATAAAATTGCAGTACGAACAAGAACTTTTGAGAGAATCAAGACTGAAGAACAAGTTGGTCGTATAAAAGCATTATGAAAGCGATTTTTCATATTTATGTATTTCGTATTCGATTTTTCAACATCATTTTTTATACATCCAATGAAAAGACGAATTGCAACGAAGTTTATGAGTATTCATTTTTTCCAGTCCCCTTTTTTGTATGATGATATCGATGATAACAAGATATACAAAGTTGAGGAAATATATGAAAAATCTTGCAAGAGAGATGTTTTGAGAAACAAGTAACAAGCAACGGGATAATAATATCTTGAGGATCAATGAATGACCGTATTAGTGATGACCAATATTCCGTATTCATCAGTCGCAAATAAAAAAAATTTACTTGTACCTACTCTTGAAACTTTTCCGTCAACTGAATGACATTTTCTTTATCTCAGGCAGAAACATTCAAATATTTCAAATGTTATTTCTTCACTAGAAATCTGAATTAACAAGATTTACTCGTATACAGGGTGTTTCTTGAGTATTGTCATCGATTACAGGAGGTGACTTTTTGCGATATTCACAGAAAAAATGTTCCCAAGAACAAGAGGAATGAAACCAATGCGACGTTTTCCAAATATATAATCAAAGAAACAACTTTCATCATATAGGTAAACATTATTGTTTTTCCCGCTGTCATTTCCGTTCATTGAGCTGATTCAAAGGTCCCTTCGATATTTGATGATTGGAAACCTTGTTTTTTTTTGCATTTTTGTATGTCGTTTCATGTTATACTCATTCTGTCATTACATATCCGTGCCAAAATCTTCGTTGAGAATGCTTTCATTAAAATTTTTCAGTTATATACTTAACTGATACTTAATAATAATGAGTATGAGTTCACTCAAAGTTAGTTTCGCAATGGGTAAAAGTATTTATGTTTCACCCAGAGATGTTCAGATTTTTTTTCCTTTTCTCCATGATGAAAAGTGTGCATCGAATGTTGGGATGTGGCGTATTCTCAGTCAAGTTGTCCTCGCTGGCCTATTGAAATTTTTTCTGGGGTATTTACTGGCCATTTTCACTTATAATCTGCATAGATCATGAATTATTCCCTACAATTTTTTTTAAAAGTGGCTTCTCGTATAATGAATATTGAATTTCCTCACAGGTAAGTCATTTGAGCTTTATATTTCGAGCCACGTTCTCGTAGACCAAAATGTTAGTCACGTCTTTCAAGGAAGTGACTACTGTTCATTTTTATTTTATCATTTATTTTATTTATTTTATTTTATTTAATTCAATTTAATTTAAAAATTTTTAATTTAATTTAATTTAATTTAATTTAATTTAATTTAATTTAATTTAATTTAATTTAATTTAATTTAATTTAATTTAATTTAATTTAATTCGATTTAATTTAATTTAATTTAATTTAATTTAATTTAATTTAATTTAATTTAATTTAATTTAATTTAATTTAATTTAATTTAATTTAATTTAATTTAATTTAATTTAATTTAATTTAATTTAATTTAATTTAATTTAATTTAATTTAATTTAATTTAATTTAATTTAATTTAAATCGCAAGAAACACATATTTATGCTTATGAAGTGAAGTGAGTATAAGAATACAAAATATATAAAAAGGAACAGATACAGGAATATATAACAGATACATCGAAATTACAACTGAAATAACACAACAAAAAGAAAAAATTTACTGGGAATTATTCATTTGTTCATGAAATATTGCTTCAAGTCACGTTTAAATTTCAACATATTTTTGGAATTTTTCAACTTTTCTGGTAAATTATTGTAAATATGTATTCCATTATGAAGAATTGATTTTTTGTCGAAGTTACTTTTTATCTTCACTTTATCAAAATATTGTGATTGTCTTGTGCTATGATCATGAATACTAGAATTTTGAATAAAATTCAATACAGAGTGTCTGTTGTTTGTAGAGGCAAAATGTATAAACGTGCAAATTTTTAACTAATTAATACAATCGAAATCCAGGTTTCTCGACTTGTATAAATTTGTAGTGGGTTCTGAATACTCTAACCTGAAAATACCATCTATTGATCTGTTTTGTAGTGTTTTCAGAGGTCTCAACAGGGAATTGATTGCTGTTCCCCACACGGAAATTAAATACTGCAATTTTGAAAATATTAAACTAAAGTAAACGATTCTAAGATATTTTCTGGGTACATGGTTCCGTATCGTATATAGAATTCCAATGATTGGTGAAATTTGTTTCCTCAACTGTGTTATGTGAGTGGCCCATGAGAGAACTGGATCAATACTTAACCCCAAGAAATTGATAGATTTAACATAGTTTATTATATTATTTTCGAACATTATTTTTGTTGGTTGCTCATTTAATATCAATTTTTTGTCAATAAACATGAATGATTATTTATGTGGCTTCTCATGTGATAAAGATTGGATTTCCTCGCAGATAAGCCATTTCATCTTCAATTATACTTCGAGCCACGGTCTCATAGACCAAAATGGTGGTCACAACATTCAAGGACGTGACTTCCATTTTGGTCTATATTTGGTCTCTATACGATAACGTGGCTACTCGTACAATGAAGATTGAATTTTCTCACAGGTAAGTCATTTAATCTTTGATCGTTTTATGTTGATCTTGACGAAAATATATGGGGCATACTGTTTGGAAGTATACATTATGTTCCATAAAATGCAACTTTGTGGTTTCAGCTCCAAGTATTTCTTTTTACGGAGGTAGGCTGTAAAAAATTGGTCCAAAAAATCTGACCACGCCTACCGATCTACTGGCACTACTGTGGTCTTTCACTTTGTATCATCACAAATATATGAGACAACCAATTACTTTGAATTTGTCAACGTATTTGTTATATTATCATCTTGCATTGTCACAGTCAGATCGTGTCATCTCAAATATGACATTTAATCTGATCTATATGTATTGGAGTTGTTACATACTATCGGAAATAAAATAACGAATAATACTGCCGAAATATTGAAATATGGAGAGACATTCTACATTATTTTTTTCGGATGGTGAGAGGACAATAGATTTCGTAATGGTGTATAGAAATGCATCTCTAGATGGACCGAAGTTGACCCAGGTCGAAACATTTATCGAGAATTTAATGAAAACTGGCTTGAATATTGAAATAGAACCTTTTTCGGTGAGAAATCAGAAATCTCTGTTTTGAGTTGTGTAGTGATATTGTAAGTGCCATCGAACAATCTGAATCACGCAATAATGTGATCTTCAGTTCTCCAAAGATTAATGACTTGGGCAAAATTCCGTTTATCGGGCACACGAAGATGAAAAAAACGGTTTGCGGAAACTTACGTATTTTGATCTCCTGAACAAAAAGTTCAAATGAAATTTTCGGCTCTCTCAATTTGCTTTGGAGATACAGGCCAATTTCTGGGTGAAAAGTTGGATTTTCTAGTACACGTTTCTGCGGCAAAATACTATTTGAAATGCCTTTTTCTTTTTCATCAGCACAATGTACACACCTCCAATCATCCGCTTCACACATTTTTTCACTTGTAAACACTTCTTTTTAAACGAAAAATGCACTTTTTTTCAAGAAGAACAAAAACATGTAAAATTCCGCAGGTGACAGCTGAGGTGAACAGATACTAGCACTGGAATATTAGTCAAGTGCCGGGATCTGTTTGTTTTCCTGAATGCTGAATGAAAGGCGCATTTTTTTATGAAGAAAAGTATTGTTTTCAATTGGAAAAATGTGTAAAACGGATCATTAAGGGTGTGTACATTGTGCTGATGAAAAAGAAGGAGGCATTTCGAGTATTATTTTGCCGCAGAAACTTCTACTAGAAAATCCCATTTTCACTCAGAAATTGGCTCGTATCTCCGAAACTAATTGAGAGCGCAGAAAATTCGATTCGAACTTTTTGTTCAGGAGGTCAAAATACGTAAGCTTCCGCTAACCGTTTTTTTTCTTCGTGTGCCTTATAAACGAAATTTCACCGACTTTTGAGTTAGGTACCGGTTGTGATAATATCATTGTGAATTGATTCAAGAAAATGTATTCGAAGATTTTGAGCAATTGATTCAAACAGCTTTTTTTATCATTCCTGATGAAGAATACATCCAAATGAATAGATGGTTGACAATAAATTAATCCGTTTTTTTTCTTTCCCCGTTCCCCCCCCCCCTTCTTTTTTTTTTTTATTTTTTTTTTTTTTTTTTTTTTTTTTTTTTTTTTTTTTTTTTTTTTTTGGTTTTTTTTTTTTTTTTCTTTTTTTTTTTTTTTTTTTTTTTTTTTTTTTTTTTTTTTCTTTTTTTTTTTTTTTAACTTATTTTTTTTTTTTTTTTTTTTTTAAATTTTTTTTTTTTTTTTTTTTTCTTTTTTTTTTTTTTTTTTTTTTTTTTTTTTTTTTTTTTATTGGTTTTTTTTTTTTTTTTTTTCGATAAAAGACATTAAGTGAAAATGAATGAATTGAGAAGTAATGATAATTTTGTCAACAATGACAACGTAAGTATGCGCATGCAATAAATTGAGGTTCATAAACGAAATACGGGAATTTTTCAAGTCGCCAAGTTGAGTCAATAAGTCGTCTGAATGCTGATACATTCATTTGTTTGGTGAACTTGCATGAATATTCCTCCAGCCTCAGTTCAGATCTATACTTCTTCGAGTAGTACCTATTGGAGTAACAAAAGTGAAGCAGCTGTGATAATATTATCATTCATTTTTATTACGAATCATCTGTGCTAGAACGTAAGCTCTCACGGCCAGAGGTAACTGAATCAGGGGTGTTTTTCGGGTTTGTTTGTCGTGGCCACAGGTTCTCACTCCTGACGTTTCGCCTACAGCTGTGGTAGGCATTATCAAAGTCAATGAAATAACGGACGGTGAAAGTATAAGAATTCGAATTCATGATTTAATATCAATCTACAATGATGCCTCTGAAAACTCTACAAAAACTAACCTGTGGCAGAAGTCCATCATGTCTCGAAGTGGAGTATAGCAGATTTACGATGAAGAAAAGCTCAAAGTCGTCTCCACAATTACACACTACTATCCTAACACCTTATGGTATATTAAATTGTGGAGACGACTTTGAGCTTTTCTTCATCGTAAATCTACAAAAACTATGGATTAAATGTATGATTAAATTTGATTATAGAGAATCAAAAAAAAAATTCGAACTCAAATAGCTAATCTTCAACACACTCACTTGGTTAAAAATGAATTGAAACATTCTAATCTCATCTTCAAACTTGATAGTGATTTCGAAAGTTACTATCGAGACACATTTATTGCTATAGGTGAATGGCAAACTCATTTCATTTTTATCATTATTTTTTTTCTTTCTGTGACAAGTATGATTTCATTATCATTCAACTGAATTATTATTCAAAGAAAGTGAAAAAATGGATATAAATCAATTATACATTTATAGAATGATGATTTACATTCGTAAAAATAAAAAAAATATAAATTATAATGAACATAGATATGGAACTCGAAATAAAACTGTAATTACATCTAAAAATAAAATTAAAAAGAAAATTACACAAAGAAACTACAAGTTTATGATACCATATCTTTATGACAAAATACCACATGAAATCAAAAAAATTAAATCATTATCACCATTCAAACAAAAAAGTAAAATATGGATTATCAAGACCTCTCGAATTTATTTTGACACATTTTTGAATAGTTTATGAAATTGGTTTCTTTAAATTGATGATTATCTAGGTATGTAACTTCAAATGTATTGATTGTAAATTGTTATTACCTTCAGTTAACCTTACAACAAGTTCTCTTCGTAAGGTTTGTTTTTCAGATTATTCATAAAAATGTATATTCATAAAATTTTCGAATTTTAATTATTATTATCTATTCATGAATAAACTTATATTATTATTATTATTATCTTAGTTCATTTTCATTTTACCTGAAGGTTTTTATTTTATTTATTTTTGTTGAATTACAATGTACCTATTTGAGTCATTATAATTTTTTATAAACTTGTAAGTTTTTTGGGAAATAAACATCATTCAATTTGATATGAAAATTTCAGGTAGATGGAACTATGTCTTTTGTAAAAATCCATGCAAACGATGACATTATTTTCAAGTTCGCCGAACTATTTTCCCTTGATCTGGAATGCAGAAGTCAACAGTATCGACCTCCTTTACCACCTCCTCCGAATTTTATGGCTACACCATTGACTAATGTAGACGAAGACAGTCCTTTGTTTCAAAGAGCACCGTGAGTATTCAATGAAAAAAGTTTGTATTTTTATGTTATACCTATCTAGTGGTGGTGATTTTTTGTTTTTTTATACTTTTTTCATTCTTGTAAGGTGAATCAATATTCTGAAAACAAATAATTGCACAACATCAAAATTTTCATATTTTGAATAAAGGAAATCAGATGAACACCTACAATTTCGATTATATATTATTTACCAATCAATCTGAAAATCCCATCCCAGATGCCTATCAAACATCCAGTCCAGTGTATTTATCCCATACAGCACCGATTCGTATGAAAATTTGGATATAGGTTTTTCCCTCTTCAATCTCCCCCCTTCTTTGTTTTTTTCTCCCTTGGGGTTCTTCCCCCCCTTTGGGTAAAATTTTTTAATAATTTTTTCTCTTTTTTTTTTTTTTTTTTTTTTTTCTTTTTTCTTTTTTTTTTTTTTTAACCCCTCTTTTTTTTTTTTTTTTTTTATATATAACTCTTTTTTATTAAATTTTTTTTTTTTTTTTTTATCCTCCCCTCCTATTTTTTTTTTTTTTTATTTTTATTAAATTCCCCCACCCCCTCTTTTTTTTTCTCTTTATTATTTTATCCATTATTCTTTTTCTTTTCCCCCCCTCTCCTCTTCCCTCCCTCCTTTTTTTTTTTTTTTTTTTTTTTTTTTTATTTAAAAAAAAAAATCCCCAATCTTTTTTTTTCCCTCAGATACCTAAATATTCAATATAATCACTTTCATGAATTTCAAAATCACTGTTTATTTTGGGTGGACCTACATTTGGTGATGAATTTTTGTAACAAGTCATTAAGTAGGTTTTGATTAAACTTTTTTTTATTTTCTCCAAATCTAGGGTAACTATGTCTTTCTGTTCATTCCAACTAACTGCATTATAAGAAATAGGAGTGTCATCAGCAAAACTATGTATTTGACCAATATGAGGTAGACTGTATAAATCATTTCTATAAATATTGAATATTAACCGGCCTATCACGCTTCCTTGAGGTACTCCATAACAAAATGAACGAAATGTGGTAGACATATTCTATATGTTATGTAACTTTTCATAATCCATGATAGACGGTTCCTCGAATACCGATGACTTCTAGTTTCTTGCAGTGGCGGATCCACAAGGGGGGTTATCGGGTCCGGACTCCCCCCATTGGAAAAATATAAGAGTTTTTTATTTTATTTTATCGGCTCCTAATTTCCAAATTCTGTTAGGGAACGAAAAAATGTCACATGAGATAGACAAAAAAATAAAATAGAATAAATTTTTTCTTAAAAAAATAATTCTCAACAATTAAAAATAGTACAAACAAGATCTGGATTGAATGTTACCCAAACAAACAAACAAATTTCGCTTGAAATGTTTGGACTCACCGATTGTTCTTTCCTTTCTTTTTCTGGTTCAGTCGGTTCAGACGCTGGATCAAGCCGAGTAAAATATGAAAATAGATTCCTTTTCATGTTTTAGGTTCAAAGTTCAAAATAAAATGTTTTTTTTTTTAACTATCAAATTGCAATTTTTCTCGATGACACTTTAAAGAAAATTGACACTTGTCAGGTTTATCGAGGAAAAGTTCGAGAAATTTCTGACAGTGCTGCCATTGGATCCTTTTTGGCGCAATATTTGAAAAATTAGACTTGTTACATTTGTGATGAGTATTGTGTATGCCGGTAACGATTTGAATATACTAAGTATGAGTGGAATATGCTGTTGATTAGGTTAAATAAACTCGATTCGATTTAAAAAAAGGAAAGTTTCGAACCTACTCTACCTCCTGGCTACACCTCCAAATTTATTTTTATATATATATATATATATATATATATATAAATTTTGAGTTATAGACCCCCCCCCCTTGATCTGATCCTGGATCCGCCACTGCTTGAGGAGTAAATCATGATTTACAGAATCGAAGGCTTTGGAAAGATCAAGAAACACACTAAGATTTGGAATTTGTTTGGTGGGGTAACATATGGCATGCTCAGTAGAAATATTTTTCCGGAAGCCAAACTGATTTTTGGAGAAGAAATTGATATATTTTAGGTAGGAAACAGTATAAAAGTAATAAGAAACTTTCTTAAATTGGCGTCCCTCAGTTTTGGCTCCATTCCTTTTTTTTATCTATATTGACAATAGTAAAAGACTCAATTTATACGGAATGCACTTCTCTTTTGCAGATGATATAACACTATTTCACTCTGGGAAAGATATTAACATTTTAGAAAATTCATTAAAACATGATATTGACCTTATTGAAAAATGGACGTGTAGCATTAACCTAACCGTCAATTCGGAAAAACTGTTTTTATGATTTTTATACAAAAAAACATGAAGAATATAAAATTAAATTCGAAGATAGATAATAAATCAATAGCTTGAGTTCGTAATCATAAATATTTAGGTATATTAATTGACACAAAATCGAATTTCGAAAATCATATTGAAAAAACAAGGAAATCTATTGTTCTATTCCTGGGGGCCATCAGAAGAATCCACATTTCGAATAAAAACGTTCAGATTTCAATATATAATGCCTTCAAGGTTTCTCATATCAGAAACCTCGTGCTCTAAAATACAAAAAAATATAATATATCGCTTAATGAACAAAGCAATAAAGGTTATATTCAGAAAACCGTGGGATACTCCTTCTGCAGATTTATATTAAGTTACAGACAATATGACTTTGGATCATCTAATTGATTATGAAAAATCTAATTTTATATATAAATTAACAAAAAATCTTCAGAAATGTTATATAAAATTGTCAAAAAATTATGCTTTAGATTGCCACAATAATAGAATATCATTCACATTCATTTAAATGTGATTCATTCCAATAAAGGGTAAAATAACCCCATTTCATCATCACCAATAACTTTCAATAAACTTCTAGAAAAAATAAAATCATCCAAATACATTCTTATTTTTTCAGAAGAACTTAAAAAATATTTGCTTGCAAAATGATGTTCATCAAATTATCAGATGAACATTATACTCCAATTTATTATTTATAGTACATGATTTAATGATGTAGTTTCTTGAATTCTTCATACCAGAACCCTGTTCTGTCTGGAAGCTGTATATTGAATAAATAAATGGATACATGAGTGTTCAAAGCAACTGAGGCAATACGGATTTCCTGCCTCAATTGTAGAGTACGACTGGATATCAAACACACAAAAAAAAACTCAATAATCATTTCAGCGAATCATTCTCTCTGCATCTCCCGTCTACTATAACATCCGCTGAAAAAGTAATGGTTTTGTACGAAATGCTATGCAGGACTAAATTTGGGCCAAGGCGTGATCAGTACGGTATCCCCAAACTTTTGAAAGACGGGGTATTTTTGAGCGCATATCCTCTCCACGAAGGTCCTTACGATTGGACGGAATACGGAGAATTAACAGACAGACAAGTAAAACGGTGAGTTCCTTGATTTCTCCTAACGAAGTGTCGATATCTTTTTCAGCTCCTAGCCAGATATTGGGGCAACATAAACTGTTGGTACAAGGAGCAACCGATTATTCTCATCGAAAAATATTTTGGGACTGAATATGCGTTTTATTTCGCTTGGGTCGGATTTTACGTCAAAATGCTCTTCCCCATGGCTGTAATGAGTATTCTGTGTGTATCGTATGGTGCCGTTACTATTCTTACCAACCAGAATAATAGAAGGTAATAGTAGTTTGTACAAGAGTGGATATGGTGGCCATATCGGACGGGACGAAGTTTGTTATAAGGGAGCCCAAGAGGGCATTTCGGGATTTACTAAAGCGCGGCAGATTAATATACAGGGGGATACCTTGTACCCGGTTAAGTACATCCACCATATATGAGCCCTATATATATGGCCGCCCTTCAAGAATAAAGGATCAGATTATTAAAAAAAAATGATCATCTGAAATTCTCGAGCGCGTCAGATTGAGATAGGGTGAGTTAGTTACATCCTTAAACGTGTATATTCCACCAATCTGACAATTCGAGAGTGACCTTAAGAATGAGGAGGGCTACAAAGTTGTAAAAAAAACGTCATCTCGACATTCTCGAACGTGGCTAATTTTTTTATTTTGAAGGGAATAACTCAAGAATTACAAAAAATATAAAATCTGACGATTTCCACAAGCCAAAATAATGAAAATTCCTCGAATAAGTTTAATGCGTGCAGCCACGTGATGCCTATATTCCCCTCTCCGCCTTACTGTTTCTCTCTCACTTTTTTTATCTATTCTTTTCTCACTCCGTCCCCACTCTGCTTTCTGTTGCCATGACGCCATGAAAGTAGATCACAGAGACTCGTTCGTGGCATGATATTGTTTACAACGAATATCCAACGTTTTGAAATAAAAAAAATGTAATTGCTTATAATTATTTTCTTATAAATACAAGTATTCTACTAAAAACATATACACTTTTTTATTTGCATGCTTTCTCTTGAGCTTTTCAATTAATTAAGTTCAATGATTTAAAAAAATAAAAAAAAAATTTCAAATTGTCAGAATAGGCGAATCCCTCCAGATAATCGTCAGATTATGATACTGCAACGTCTAGGGCGTGAAGATGAACCATATATATCTTGATGTGACGCGCTTGTGTATTTCAAAGTGATTTTTTTTTCACATTTTAATAACGGTCGCGAGTCTGCGTCACATCCAAACCGTCAGATTATTATATAAAAGCTCTTTTTAGGTTCACTTAACATCCCCTCAGAAAATCTGACGCGCTCGAGAAATTTGTTTTTTTTTTAACCCTTACGTACGACCACCCCCATCATGGAAACAATCAGATTAACATACGTACATTATTAAAAATATCTAGGACATAGAATATATCGATATCTGACGCGCTCGAGTATGTCCATGCAATAGTTTTTTTTTACATTTTTGAAAATCTATAGTCGCTTCCCCCACCGATGAAAAGGTATACATTATATAACCTGTTTTTTATCATCTAAGCTTCGCAATCCAATAGGTCTTTATGACGCTCGACTAAACCCAATTTAGCATCGTGGGCTCTCCTACTATTGAGCACGATGCACTATTGATAAAACGGAATTTATGTTATCGAAAAACGAAAAAAGAGCATTTGACAGCGATTCAAGAATACCGTTCATTATAATGGACTGGATAAACAAAAAGTGAAAGAAATAACGTATTAGGGTGTATTTATTAATGATCATTTAAATTTTTCAAAACATGGAATAAAAATCAATTTATTTTGACGAATTAGCGGTAATATCTCATACTGGACAAAATTATTGGTATATAAAACTATGATTCATCGCCATTTTAATTATTGTTCTATTTTATTCTTACTCAAAGGGATACAAATTGAAATTCTTAAAAAAAAACAAAATCGAGCATTGAGAATGATTCTCAATTGTGATACATATACTCCCATCATACAAATGCTAGGGAAAACTCAAATTCGGTGAGTGTCAAACAAACTATAGTAATGAATACAATGATGATAATTTACACAAAATTCTCAATAATTCACATCAAACTCATTATTAAAACAATATTTCTTTCGTTGGTGATATTCATACCTATTCTACTAGAAGTTGTGAAAACATTTATGTTGAAACAGTTCAGACAAATTTTCAACAGAATAGTAAAAATATAAATATTTTCGAAAAAAATTGTTACTATTATGTTCTCAAGCATATTTAAATTATTTAAATGATAGGAAACAATTTGTATCTTTGGAAAACTGTGAGAGTTCATTGGAAACCATTGTTTGTGGAGTCCCACAAGGATCCATACTAGGACCTCTACTGTTTCTAATATATATTAATTCAATTTCAGAATTGAACATCACTGGAAAGTTGGTATTATTTGCGGGCTGATGATACAACTTTAATATATTTCAATAAAGATTTGCAAGTGATCCAATGTCAAATGGAAAATGATTTGAAACAAATATTTATTTGGCTCAATGTTCATAAACTTACTTTAAATTTCGAAAAATCATCTTTCTTGTTCATTGATAAAAAACCAATTTCATCACAATCGAAATTTTTATTGCTAGGACAACAAAAAATTAACAGGTCATATAATATAAAATTTTTAGGTCTGAATATTGATGAAAATATTTCGTGGGATATTCACTATTGATCTGATCCGAAAAAAAATATCACCAGTCATTGGAATTTTGTACAAGATAAGGAGCTATATACCTTTGAAATATCTAAAATTAATTTATTTTTCACTAATTTATTCGAAATTACAATATTTAATCAGCATATGGGGTACTGCGTCAAATACGATTCTGAAACCACTGAAGTCTTTACAGAATAAAGCAATTAAATGCATTTTTCATTTACCTTATTTGGAACCAACAAGGAATATTTATAAACCAAATCGTCTCCTCGACATCGATTCTATTTATAAACTGAAAATATGTTCTATTTTGCATTCTATTGTGACTAATAAGAAACATTCTATTATGAAATTTTTTAAATCTAACAGTGTACATAACCACAAAACGAGGCAGTTCAATAATTTGTTAACAAAAAATCTCAAGACGGAATTTTCCAGAAAATCTATTTTCTATAAAGGTGTTATCACATATAATGGATTACCCACTAGAATAAAATGTTTTTCTCAAATGAACAAATTCAAATTTGCTATGAAGCGTTATTTGTTAGAATAATTTTTATATTTTCGAGTAATAAACAATTCTGATTGAGCTTTTCAATGAATATATTATATAAATATTCCCTATTTATAAACTGTAGTTTCTTGGGAATAAATAACTGTTATTATTATTAAAAAAATAATGTACAGCTCATCCAATCCATCTAGGCACAGAACTAATAACGTAGATGCTCAGCAATCTCTGTGAAGTATACTAAGATGAAAAAACACCCATTATATGTGTTCACTGTGTTGAAGTTTATTCCTAGAAGGTGTTTTTTCTTTCGATATGGTCTACACCACCAGTGTTCAACTGGGAAAGTATGTGAGTTTGTGCCAAGATGGATTGGACAAGCTGTATGTATATTTTATGAGTGATTTGGGTATTCGCTTAATTTTATGTAGTTTATCATATTTGCTACTAACAAAATACTATTATTATTTATCGAGTTGAAATTTACAACGTTAGATCTCTAATCGATATGGGTTCAACATATAGGAGTCGATAATTTGAAATTATCAGAATAAACACTAGACGAACTCGATAAGATTATAACTTGATTGCATTGACACTCGGAATATTATCTTGTGAAATCAGTGACATAAAACTCCGAGTTATTGTTGACAAATCTACGATATGGATTCGTGCGAACTGTTGAAAAGAAAGGTTAAGAACAAACCATAGTCAATGAAACAAAAATCTTGTTTTGAATTTATGTAAAACTTATCATTTTATGTAGGGGATGGAATACTGACGGTTAACTGGGGGGAAACTTGGAGTAAAAACTCAAAATGAATTTTCAATCTATACCAAATCATTTAGATATTTATTCATTCACAAAAAATATGTAATAGATTAAACGAGTAAATGCTAGAAAAAAAATCGTACGTCCCAGAGACAAACCGTGGTCATTTCCAATTTGAAGTGTTTCAAAGAGAGTAGTTGCTTCGGATAAGATAAATGGATGATAGTGATTGACTATCGTTAATAGAACCCATACACAATAAATGAGAAAAAGCATATACCAAATATCCACAGACATTTCATGAAAAATGCTCGTTGTCAAGATTTCACAACGTTAGATGAGGTATAGACGATTAGTTGAAACATTTTGTAGAGATCGATTACCCTAACACCAAACTGATATCATAATCAAAAATTTTCGTGGGCAATTCACATTGAAAAATTACGCAAGAAAATTTCAATTTCAATTGGATTACTATTCAGAATAAGAAACGACATTCCAATATTTGAGATTGATATTTTTTTGTTTAGTATATTCCAATCTACAATACTGATAGTTATAACTGTCATGTGTTGGATAAAACATCGTATGACGCCCGTTTGTTATATTTTCTAAGTCACTTGAGAATTTATAATCTTTCTCACATGACCTATTTTCAACATAACACACTAGTACCATAAATTACTATTATAAATTGCCCTACACGGATCCTACTGTGAATCTTTACAATACCCATCATTTTCTTGATATTAATTCTATATAATAGTTGAAAATATGTACTTTTATTCATTGTGTGAAACATAGGATGAAAAACTATGTATTACTTTTCAATGGAATCAATACTACACATTATCACGACACTAGACAGGACCGAAATCTCATTGTACATTCCATAAATCCCAGATTGGGAGAGAAATCAATTTTTCATGAAGGACCATACCTCTACAATAAACTACCAAATTTTATTCGAAATATCAAAAAGTTAATAATAAAAAATCAATTTTTCATGAAGGACCATACCTCTACAATAAACTACCAAATTTTATTCGAAATATCAAAAAGTTAATAATAAAAACTTCAATGATCCCAAGAAACATACACGTTTACACAGGGAGTTAAAAAAAAAGGCAAAAAAATACATATATATGAACAAATTAGGAAACAAATGAAATAAAGTATTATGTCAGTTGAATATACATATATAAACGGAAGGATGGGTATAAAATAGTATAAATGAATCATTTGAATCCGGCATTATCGATACATTATAAAAATAATTTTGTGGATAATTAGTCATTATTATTGATAGCTGTGAAATATCTTTTGATCTCTATTTTGAATTTCGCAACAGAATTGATATTTTTTATGTGTGTAGGTGGACTGTTATAAATTTTTATTCCAGAAAATTATATTTTGTCATCGGAATGACATATATTATAGAGTTCAATTATGTAGATAATCTGATTATTCAACATTTCAACAGTTTTTTTACAAGTATTCTTTCTACATGAACACCTTTTGTTCTATTTAACTTTTTATGTATTCAATATCCCTTCTTGCAAATTTGAAATATTTCTTGGGATGAATAAATGTTATTATTATTATCATTTGCACTGGAAGCGTGTTTTGCTAACAAGTATAGCAACTTCAGGATACCGTAGCATTTTTCTTATCCTGAAAGGTATCTGGATTCCACCGAAATGAGTTGAACCCAGCCGGAATTGAAAAAACAGCAATGGTAGGCGGGCATCATGAGTTTCTGCGCTTGCTCTTCTGGTTGAGAAACGTACTAACTACCTTTTACATAATAAAATTTGTTTGATTGATATCGACGATATCTTAATATATTCCACCTAACAACTGAAGACGTGAAAACCCCTTATATGTAGTTTCTTGGGAATAAATAATTGTTATTATTATTATTAAATTGAGGTATTTTTAAGACTACCAAGATATTACACACGTTTCATAGAAAAATTCGCAACAAATATAAAATTAATTGGAAAAGTCGAAAAAATAGTACACAATTTTACTTTCATAAAAACATGTGATACATTTTGACAAATGAATACTTCTCAATATACCCTGACTTCGAGAAACAGTACTACAGATGGGAACAATCTTCTATGAGCATTTCTTTTTATCTCCTTCTCTCTCTACATGTATAGATATTACTGACTTGAATTATTTTAAGCCTCGAAATATGCAACAGTACTCTGATCATGTGTCCAAGATGTCATTATAGACTGTGCAAATTTGAGAGTTTGAAAAGTTCCTGCATGCAGTCCCATGTTACATATGTATTCGACAACCCAGCTACTATCACATTAGCGATAATCGTCTCCTTTTGGTGTAAGTATTTTTAAACATCATTATTTTGGTTTAGTCGATTTGAAAAAAAACAATGGAGTTCCTACAAAAATTATTAAGTTTTGGTAAAATACTTGTCTGTCGGTTAAGGGCTCTTAGCCTATAATTCATCATAGGTTTGTTGCGTAATTTTCTGGGTTTATAACCTACCACAATCTGAATATTGGTATCTATACAAGTGTAGAAGGGCAGATTTTTAATCTTCCCCGAAAAGTTGCTGCGTTTATTGAAAAACAGTTCTTTCTGGATGGAACAAGTCCAATTAGTCAGATTAATCCCAAGAAACTATAGAGTTTATAACAGGAATAAAAATCGATAGTAATCAACTAAATTATTTTTTGACAAAATAAAACAGTGTACAACACAAATTAATTATTACATTATGTGAGAATAAAAATGAAAGTTATATAAATAAAAAATTGTAATTATGTATGGAGATCAGAATTTCAACTAGAGAGAAAATATTTTTTCAATTCAGATTTGTATTTTGTTGTTTTCGGAATCATTTTCAGTCTTTCTGGAAGATTATTGTAGATTTTAACACTAAAATGATATACTGATTTCTCTCCAAATTTAGAACGATAAGGTTCCACAATTAATTGTTTGGTTTGTCTCGTATTATGATCATGAATTGTATCAATTTCACTAAAGTTCATAGTTTCTAACTGAATGTATAAAATAACAAATTTTCAATTGAAAAGCAGATTGAATATTCGAAAGACCATGCGGTTTATATAAATCTGAGATTGGTTCAAGATATGGTAATTTGAATACCCACTTCATAATTTTATTGTGTAGTCTTTCTAGAGGATTCAATATCGATGTATTGGCTGTTCCCCAGATTTGAATCAATTAGTTCTTATTATTTTTTTGGTGGACATAATTTGAGATATACGAGACGTTGCTGACTAATTGCACTATCCAGAAATAACTGTTTTTAAATAGACACAACAACTTTTCTGGTTAGACTAAAAATCTGCCCTTCTACACTTGTATAGATTCCAATATTAATTCTAATTTCTAGGTAACAAACCCAGTAAACTACGGAAAAAATATTGATCCAACACAAAATAATTACGTTCAAACAGTTCTCATTATAGGTATTTCGACAAATTTCATATTGGGTTGAATATTGAAAATTCCCCTGTAATTACGATTTATCGAGTATATTTTTCAATAACTCACTATTTTCTTCTAGACTAAAGAGTTTATTTTCCGAATTTTTTACTTTGGGAACGTTCGATAATAAGCAAGTATTGTTATTATATTTATTTCAACGTGAATGGTCATTGAATTATATATTTTTTAATCATCATAAGGATAATGGGGGAGATGAGAATAAGCGATAAAATTATTGCAGAGTGAAACAAAGATAGATAAACCAATTCTCACAGAAAAAATTACGAATTTTCAGCAACTGTTTTCATGGAGTTGTGGCAAAGATCTCAATCTGTGCTCCAGTTAGTCTGGAATGTGAAATCGCTTGAGCATGATAGCGTTTTAAGGTGAGTAGAGTTTGTGAGTCTTCTGATTATAGTTTCCACAATAGTTTTTATTCATTTCCGTAGGCCGGAATATCTCGAAAATGCAACCAGAATGAAATATTCAGTGGTAACGGGAACCCATGAACCTTACATATCACGTAAAGTACTCTGCATGGGATACACGTTAACATTTTTTTCAGTGATTTTCATGGTGAGTTATTGTAACATATTGTTTTTAATCATTATATATGTATTGGAATTACATTAACTTTATATTATCATTACATGTTTTCTAAGAAAATGTTGCCGCTCATGTTACACGAATTAGATTATAAATTTGTTCTGTTTTTTTTTAAATTTCTTTACTGAACTACTTTTCATATAGTGAAACACTGAATGTTTGATTTTTTATTTACCCCGTACTCTAATAATACACTTATATGCCCACAACCCGTTTTATAATGAAATCCATTACGATACAGATTTTCAACCAATAGAAACCCATTATTTTTCAATCAAGCATGATGTGCAAGCTTTGCATTTTGACGTTTGTCAAGTCAAAATCAGTAGGTATTGAATTTTTGAAGAATTTTGTCAATTTTCGATAATCGAATGAAAATGTCTTTTAGCAGTGATATAGAAGAATTACCAGCGACTCCTCCACAGATGTCTTAGACAAGAAAAAAATACAATCGAAAGGATTATATTTTTCATTTGACATATGCAACACATGTTTTTATTTTCGACCAAATCGAATGAGCTATCATGGACGAGTGGTCAATGGCGATGGCAGTCATCAGAAACGTCCGGGTTCAAATCCTGATATCGGCAGAGATTTTTTTCATTACTTTCCTTTCCATATCTCATTGTTGTATTTTCCATGGTTATACCATTAATTATAATTTTGTAGAATTTTTCAAAGAAATACGATTGATTACCTACAATTATTGTGTTCAATATAAATACCTAATACTATAATATTTTTAGTTCTTCATCATTTATTGGGTGTAGATAAAATAGCATATGCAACTCTCATGTAATGCATATTAATACACTCGCATAAACCATACGAAACTCACCTTCGGCTCGTTTCGTATCCCGGTTTATGCTCATGTATTAATAACCATCATTACACGATCGTTGCATAATATACTATTTATGGTATGGCACTGTTTAGGGACAATTCATTTTGACAATTCAAATTGCTGGAAACGTCACCGGCCCCATCAACTTTCTTCACCTTTCTCCATGTATCAAATATATTATTTTCTCTTTCATTAAAATTTTATTTCTTTCGACTTCTGTGGCATGATTGAAATTATACCTGAAATGTTTCGGAAAAAAAAGTCATAACATTCCAAATACAACAGCTTTTATATTTTTAAACAATGTCAAAATAGTATATTATGCAACGATCGTGTAATAACCATTACATGAGAGTTGCATACGCTATTTTATCTACACCCAATAAATAATAAAGAACTAAAAATATTATATTATTAGGTATTTATATTGAACACAATAATAGTAGGTAATCAATCGTATTTCTTTGAAAAATTCTACAAAATTATAATTAATGGTATAACCACGGAAAATACAACAATGAGAAATGAGAAGAAAAAAAATGAAAAAAAGTCTCTGCCGAGGTCAGGAATTGAACCCGGACGTTTCTGATCACTGCCCTCGCCATTGACCACTCGGCCACGAGAGCTCATTCGATTGGGACGAAAATAAAAACATGCATTTGTCGAATGAAAAATATAATCCTTTCGATTGGTTTTTTTTTCTTGTCCAAGACATCTGTGGAGGAGTCGCTGGTAATTCTTCTATATCACTGCTATAAGACATTTTCATACGATTATCGAAAATTGACTAAATTCTTCAAAAATTCAATACCTACTGATTTTGACTTGACAAACGTCAAAATGCAAAGCTTGCACATCATGCTTGATTGAAAAATAATGGGTTTCTGTTGGTTGAAAATCTGTATCGTAATGGATTTCATTATAAAACGGGTTGTGGGCATATAAGTGTATTATTAGAGTACGGGTGTAGATAAAAGTCTTAAGTTATAACTCTGATCAACTCTAGTTGATAAAATGAGGCGAATTATTTGAAGTTTTTGCCTAAGTTTCGCTGCGATATCAATTTAGAATTTCAGTAGATTCTATCCGAAATCAGTGTGACAGGGAAGATGGGAAAAAGCAGATTGTGAATACGCAAGGCCCTCTCATTTCAAATCATCTTTTGAACAATTTATTCAGGCCATTCCTACGCAGTAAGTTTAGGCTGGCACCTGTCAGAAAACAACTACTCCCCTGGCTAATACCACGAAAGGCATTGCATTTGATCAGACCGTTGCCAGTGCAGGTTTCTCCACAGAAGTAAATCCTGCATTCTCATTTGGCGACACAAATGAAAGAAACCCACTGTGCAGGTAGTTTGAAGAGTTTAAACAAATTGTTCAAAAGATGATTTGATTTAACGCCAGTCTTTAAGTATGCCCATCGACTATATCTAATATTTTTGTAGGGAGAATGGGTGAATTCGGTTTGTTTTTGGGATACCTCTTCCATTGGTAGATGGCGTAATGTCTTCTTGTTGTTCGCATCAGCTTTGGTCGCACAGGTAGTAAAGAGTAAGAAAAACTCTAGACTTCCTGGACACGGAAACTTACCAAATTCTCAAAAACGATCCCACTAAATTCTACCAAAGAGAAGTGAAAGATACTCTGAAGTCGATTCAGCATATCATGAACGAAGGAGAAAAAGCGAGAACAGTGATTATGAATCCGCAACCTCCTAAATTGTATTCTTTAATTAAGTTGCACAAAAGTAATTATCCTATTAGGCCAGTAGTTTCCTTTGTGACAGCACCGTCAGTAAGATTATCGGAAAAATTTGATCACGATATTACAAAAATACTGTAATTTTGTTCCAAAATTCAGTTTGAAGAATTCTCATCAACTGATAAACAATATTAAAGATATAACCCTTCCGGATAATTCAAAATTGATTTCGTTTGATGTGCAGAATCTATTTCCGAGTATCCCGCCAATTGATACGATCAACTTGGTCGAGACATTGCTCGAAAGAAACAATACCAACCCAATAGTAAAACAGGAAATTCTGGAACTACTTACAGTGTGTTTGTCACAGAATTACTTTCAATTCAATGACACGTACTACTCATCCTGTAATGGCCTGATAATGGGGAACCCTCTAAGTCCCCTATTAGCAGAAATTTTCATGGATACGTTGGAGCGTAAAATTCACTGTAATCCGTTGATAGGAAATTTTGTTTATTGGTATAGGTATGTTGATGACATTTTGGTTTGTTTCAAAGGTACGAACAGACAGCTAACCAAGTTTCTCGATTTCATGAATGGTCTTCACTCTTCCATTGTTTTTACTATGGAGATGGAAGAAAATAGTGCAATTAACTATTTGGATTTGACTATCACAAGAATAAATCACAAACATGATTTTTCGGTTTACCGTAAACCGTCCCACACGGACATTGTTATTCACAATACTTCGTGTCATCCATATCAGCATAAGGTGGCCGCATTCAATAGTATGATTCATAGACTGTTGAATGTCCCTTTATCTGATGTGAATTATGTTAATGAACTTAATATAATAAAACAGATTGCGATTAACAATGGATATGAGGGTCAGTTAATAGACTCACTTGTGAGGAAGAAATTACATAGTCAAGCCCTCAAGTTGGTGTATCCAGTAGTCAATACCGAGCCGGATACTTACAGAACCATAACTTATTTAGGCCAACCAAGCGTAAATATTTCTAGATTCTTGAAAAATAATGATATTAATACAGCATTTCGTACTAATAATAAATTGGGGATATTTATCAAAAATAATAAAGACAAAAATGAATCGTCACAAAGATCAGGAGTTTATGAATTAACATGTGGGTCATGTCCGATGTACTACGTAGGCCAAACGGGAAGATCTTTCAACACTCGCCTAAGAGAACACAGAACTAGTTTTTTGAATGGAAAAACAAATTCTACTTATGCAAGTCACCTCATTCTGGAAGGTCATGAGTTCAACCACGAGTTCAAAATAAGGCATTTTGAGCAGAAAGGTTGGAAACTTAACCTTCTAGAAAGTTTGGAAATCAATAGAGGAAAAAATTCAGAATATTTATTGAATGATCAGGTTGAATTAAATAACTCCCCATTGTTGAATATGTTCCCGGCCAATAATTCTATTTCTAGGAATAATCTTCATATGTAATTAATTAGTATTTGGACAAATTACGGGTCGAATATCGGACCTAAGTCGGACCTTTATTGTAAGAGACGTTCGAACTACTTGTATATAAATAGCGTATTATAGAATAGTGATTTATTCATCTTGCTTGAAGAAGCTATTGTAATAGCGAAACACGTGTCGCGGTTTTGTGAACCCATTGTAAGTGGAAATCATACAGGAAACTGTTTTTGTTAAAGAGTTTGAACAAATTGTTCAAAAAATGATTTGATTTAAGGCCAGTCTTCAAGTATGCCCATCGACTATATCGAATATTTTTGTAGGGAGAAATGGGCGAATTCGGTTTGTTTTTGGGATACCTCTTCCATAGGTAGATGGCGCAATGACTTCTTGTTGTTTGCATCAGCTGTCGTCGAGGCTTGATACTATAAAAGGTGTTAGATTTCTTTTTTATGGAAAGATATCGACTTTATGTTGATGATGGCACTACCTTCTACTGAGGAGTGGCCAAATAGCCCGAAACCGGTCTGCATGTGTGCCCGTCCAATTATTGAAAATCAATTCCTTCATTTGTATCGCCAATTAGGCCAGTCATTTTATACATTTGGAAATGCAAATGAACCGAGAAAGCCAAATTTTAGATATTATATTGGGGGGGGCTAGAAAAGCTTAAGTTCAAATTGTCGACCAAAATAACCTTGTGGGTTTTCCGCCATCTTGGAAAAGGGTTTAATTTATGGGTTTTTCATCAGTACTTGGTTCCCCGTTGAGATACGAAAATTTTTATTGAATACTTCCACATTGGTACTCAACAGAACTACAGGAAGCTGATAAATGAGAAGAAGATGTCTCACATGATTTACAAAAGCACAAGGACACCTCAAAGCTATGAAGAATTCAGCCAGTTACGATCACAATGTAAACTTCTTTCAAGACAGTGCTACTTCAATTATATTCACTCTGTTGAAACTTCTGTTAAGAATAACATAAAGTCTTTCTGGAGCTTTGTAAGTAGTAAAAGAGAAAATAATGCTGTACCAAATATGATGTTCCTAAATAACTCAAAAGCTTCTTGCGGCAGTGATATTGCAAATCTATTTGCAATGCACTTTTCATCAGTTTATACTAAAAAGACCCTGACTTTACAACAAGACCATATCCAATCTAAAGTGAATGTAACGTCTTATCGCATCCAAATATCTACAATTTATGATAAATTATCCAAGCTCGACATCAATAAGGGACCTGGACCTGATGGCATTCCAGCACTTCTCTTGAAAAAATGCTGTTTCATATTATCCAGACCACTTTTCCATATTTTCAACAAGTCTCTTGACTCTGGTGAATTTCCTGAATATTGGAAACTTTCTTATGTCACCCCAATTTACAAGTCTGGTATGAAATCAGATATAAAGAATTATCGACCCATATCTATACTCAGCACTATCCCTAAAGTATTCGAGAATATTATAACTGAATTTCTCACTTTCGACTGCTCCAGCATTATATCCACACAACAATTTGGCTTTCGTTCTGGTAGGTCCACTGAATTGGGTCTGATTACATATGTCGATTTTATGTCCGAGGCCCTAGAGAAGGGTCAGCAGATTGACTCTATTTATACTGATTTCTCTAAGGCCTTCGACAGAGTGAATCATGAACTCCTAATTCATAAACTTAACCTGTATGGCTTGGATGGCTTAGCACTCCAGTGGTTAGACAGCTATTTGTCCAACAGGTCACAAATAGTCAGAGTTAATCATTACTACTCCCACGCATACCAAGTAACATCTGGAGTTCCCCAAGGGTCACACTTGGGCCCTCTCTTGTTCAATTTATTTATTGATGACATTATTTCCTGTTTTCCAAATAGCAAGGCCTTATTGTTTGCGGATGATCTGAAATGCTTCAGAATTATAAATGATCTCGAAGATGCTTTCCTCCTTCAATCTGATCTGGATAACCTATCAACTTGGTGCTTATCAAACGGCATGGACTTAAATCCCGAAAAGTGTCACATTATGCGATTCTACCGTTCCCACCACCCAGTTTTATTCGATTATGACATCAACAGGCAGTTACTAAACCCAGTTGACCAAATTAAAGATCTAGGAGTTATCCTAGACTCTTCTCTCAGCTTCAATCCCCATATTACAAATATAGTGCAGAAAGCCATGAAAATGTTAGGCTTTATCAAGAGAACAACCCGTGATTTCAATGACATAACTGCAATAAAAGCCCTCTATTGCTCCTTAGTTAGAACTAATCTTGATTACTGTTCAACAGTCTGGTCCCCATACTACACAACCTATATAGCTAAAATTGATAGGATTCAAAATAATTTCCTAAGATATGTAGCTTTCAAATCAGGTCTTCACTGTGAATATGCACTACTGGAATACAATCTAAATATCCCCACTCTGGTGGTCCGCAGAAAACATAGAGATCTTATTGTGCTCTTCAACATTATAAATGGCAGATACGATTGCCCCAATCTCCTTCTGAAAATTAATTTCTTGGTACCTTCTCGGTCAACTAGACAAACTCAAACATTCCACATACCTTTCCACAGGTCCAACTATACTTTCAATAACTTCATCTCACGAACACTCAGATTAGCAAATTCTCTCAAGGAGCTTCCATTATTTGGTACATCATTAAATAGTTTCAAGGCTCATCTTAAAAAAAAAATCAACTTCTAAACACTTAAGTAGTTATTCTGAAAAAATGTAAAGCTCTCATACTATAACATATTACCACTGTATTTCACATTTTTATTTGCTTATACAATGTAATTGTTTTTCTTAAATGGGCTCGCCCGTAAACAAATAAATAAATAAATAAATAAATAAATAAATTAAGGTTCTATACATTTTTCGTTATCGAGATATCGATGAAATGAACCATACTTGGGGAGAAAAAATTGTTTGTCGCTATTTTCTTTTTGCTCGTGAAAGATATCGAGAAATGTTCGAAATGAAACTTGTAGAGCGTGTCCAGACCTACAAATTCGTTTTTTTATTTTTCATTTCCGACAAAAGTTCCTGCGATTGAAGAAGTTTCACGACTCGAAGAGTCTACCGAGGAGAAGTTTGTACAGCCAGGACCATCAAAACGCCGAAAAACGTGTGAAAAAAATGACTGCCCGTAATTATTATTTTTGCTGCATAACAATTATTTGATCAATAAATTTCATGTATTTGATATATAAATTGGCTGGTTTAATGATTTATTTTGTATTGCAATAATTCCCTGAACAACCATTCATCCATTTTGACGTGTGGATAGAACCGTGCGAGCGGCTAAATAAAAACCGGACACAGTCTTACTGACTTTGTGGCGCGCTAGAGGTCGTACCTTTTGTCGGAAATGAAAAATAAAAAAATGAATTTGTAAGTCTGGACACGCTCTACAAGTTTCATCTGGAACATTTCTCGATATCTTTCACGTGAAAAAAGAAAATAGCGAAAAACAATTTTTTTCTCCCCAAATTTATGGTTTTTTTCATCGATATCTCGATAACGATGATCGATACGTGAAAAATGTATAGAACCTTAATTGTAGATCGTGCAAAAAACAACAAAAAAGTAAAAAAATGTTCGTATCTCAACGGGGAACCGAGTAATGATGATAAAACTGAATTTAACCCTTTTTCAAGATGGCGGAAAACCCACAAGGTTATTTTGGTCGACAATTTGAACTTAAGCTTTTCTAGCCTAGACTGGAGTAAATAGCAAATGCAGGATTTTCTTCTGTGAAGAAACCTGCACCGGTCGAATATAATTCAATGCCCTTCGTGGTATTAGCCAGGGGAGTAGTTGTTTTCTGACAGGTGTCAGCCAAAACCTACTGTGTAGGTAGTTTGAGACTGACCTGAACGAATTGTTCGAAAGATGATTTGATTTAACGCCAGTCTTCAAGTATGCTCAACGACTAGTTCGAATGTTCTTTCATTTCAGTTGGGCCTGATGGTATTGACCGTCTTGGGTATTATGATATACCGAATAACCGTTGATTTGATTATGATAAGGAATATTGATGGTGGCATTATCATTGATAATACAAGAATGATAGCGTCTTTCACAGGAGCTTGCATGAATGCTATTTTTATCTTCATTTTCAGAGCGGTAAGTAGATCATTTCATTGTATTGTTATGTTAGTTAATTGAAAAAAATGGTAAGAACATTAATCAGATGGGACAAACATATGTGGGGCGGACCCACTGAGAACAAGAACTGATGGAAATATTCCAAAATACATCACGGCATAACCCAAGAGCGCCTGATTGCTTTGAGACAGGTGCTTAGTTTCTGTAACAATCTTGATTTTTACATACCTTTCGTAGAAATCAATTGCATATAACCAAATATGAATTCGATCCTTTTTTCTAATTTTCTTGCTGAGAAAAGATCTCTGTGGGTCTGTAAATAAATTGGTTGATAATATCTTCTCTTTTTCTATTGGGAGCTACGCATTTTGGCACGGTATCCACTCAGTTCTTTCTTCCAAGTTGTGCTGGTGATTATGATTAGCCTTTTACTGGACTAAATGAAATAGGGATTTGAACGAACAAGAAAATTTAAGACTGTTGAAAATATATAAATTGAAAAGGGGGCAAGTTGAGAATAGAATCAAATAATATTTATGGAGAAATTGCCTTTTCGTTACAGATTTTCAGGATACTAGCTACGAAACTGAATGATTTAGAAAATCATAGAACCCAACTGGAATACGACAATTCATTTATTTACAAGAGGTACGCTCTGGGCTTTGTCAATAACTATGCCGCTGTTTTCTACATAGCATTCTTCAAAGTGAGTATTTTCAATTCTTCAGTTTTTGAATTACCATCAGTCCAGCCAAAGGGGTGGGAATTCTGTACTCGTCGAGTCATTAGTGTAGATATTGCCAGGGGTGGAACGGTTAATAACAATTCGAAAGAGCATCGACCGTGAAAGTACCCATAGAAGAGAGACAAGTCTCCGACCCTTCTACGATGTTCCAATGAAGTGAGCGAGTCTGTGAGCGAAGAATCACCAACAAGACGAATTGCCTTTCTCTGAATAGAATTGAGAAGCTTCAATGAATGTTTTGGTGCCGAACTCCACACATGGGAACTGTATTTCATGACAGGTCGTATCTGAGCCTTGTAAATCATTAGAAGCTGACGAGAAGTGAAGTATTCACACGACATAGAAATCCAAGTTTCTGGGAAGAACTTTTAGCTATCGATCTCACATGGTTTTCCCATGAGAGATTATCACTGATCGTAATTCCTAGCATCGAGATACTTGATTTTGTAGGAATAGTCACTCCTGACATATGAATATAAGACGATGATAGATCGGCTTTTCTTCTTATTCTTGTTCTTCCTTTATATCTTCCCGCTCTTTTCTCTGTTCTTCGAAGAATTTTCTGAAGTGCTCCTTCTCATTGTTTTTTTCCATCTTCTCGATCGTGTTTTCATTATAGACAATTTTCTGAAGTACTTCTCGTTCATTCTCTTCATTTTCTTGGTATTTTCTCTGTCCTTCGAGAATATTTTGGAGTGCTCCTTATTGATGTTATTTTTTATCTTCTCGTTCTTTCCTTTATTTTTCGAGAATTTTCCGAAGTACTTCTCGTTCTTTCGTTTCAACTTCTTGCTCTTTTCTCTGTCTTCGACAATTTTCTGGAGTGCTTCTTCTTGTTGTTTCTTTTCACTTTCCCGTTTTTTATTTTCATTTTCGAAATTTTCTGAAGTACTTCTCGTTCTTTCTCGTCATCTTCTTGCTCTTTTTTCTTCAATCAATGTCGAAATTGTGAAATTCGATTAAACTATTGGTCAAAACAGCAGTGTGATCTTATTTTGAAATTCTGTAATATGATTGAAATTATTGAAATACATTTCTTCTGTTTTCTCTCTCCTGTAAATGAACTTGGAAATTAGATTATTTGAGGAAAAAGTAAATGTGTAGTTTTTATTTTCTTTTCAACAGCTCAGCGATGATGCATTAGATGGGTCCATAATTTTTCACAATCAAAAAAGAATAGTTGGTTTCAGTCACGAAATATTATGAGGAGTTCTATGACATCGAAGAGTTCTGGGTTTTCTCGTCCATTTCTTAGAAGGCAAATGCATTTAAAAAAATTTGAAGTTTTTGACATTCACATAATAATAATAATAATAACAATTTATTTACAATAAATCTCAATATTACAATTTTAAAATAAATAGTATGTGAATGAAGATTTAAACCTTTCGAAGTTATTGCACCTGTAAGGATTAGATATTTTATTGAATAATTATTATGGATTAAAAATAAATGATTCAATAATATAATAACATTTGAACAATAAATGAAAATGACAGTATTATCAGCACACTGGCAGTCACATGGAAAATTTCAATTCTATAAGATTCTGGAAAAATAATCTGGGAGTTTCAAGAATCCATTTTTTCACCAGTTTTTTATAGGAATATTTTGACTTTGTTACTTTAATCGAATTTGGTAATTTATTGTAAATAAATTGTGCTAAATATAAAAAGTTTTTTTGTGATTTGGCTTTGGAAAATTTATTTTTAGCAGTAATTTTGTTTTTATTTCGTGTATTATATAAATGTTTATTATACTTACAGCAGTTTTTATGAGAAAATATGTAAGTTATTATATTAAGACAAAATAATTGTCTGATATCCATTTTTTCACTTTCACAAATTAATTTATTGGAGGAATATCGAATATTTTTACCATACATGATTTTTAAGAACCATTTTTGTAAATTTTCCAAATTTTTCAGATAATTCTGATTAACTCCCCCCCATGATAGTATACCATAATTTATTTGAGATTGAAATAAAGAAAAATAAATCATATCCATGTGTTTTTTACTAAGATAATTATGAAGAAATTTGAATTTTGGCAATAGAGGGCGTAATTTTTTTATTAGATAATCAATTTGGAAATTCCATTTTAAATGCCTGTCTATCATGATGCCTAAATATTTGATATGGTCGACTTATTTTATATATGAGTCATTTATTTTAATAGGTCCAAGATAAGGTAGATGATTTCTATAAGAAGTAAAGGGGAGATAATGTGATTTCTCGAAATTGAGAGTCAATAAGTTATTGTCGAACCAATTTTTTATATTTTCAAAGTCATTTTATAGGAGTATTTTAAGAGATGCCATGTATTTGATATATAGATTATAATAGTATCATCTGCAAAACTGTGTATGGAACCTCTTGTTTTCACATAAAAAATGTCATTCAGGAATATGTTAAATAACACAGGACCTAGAACTGTTCCTTGTGGAACTCCATAATTCAAATTTTTTTCTGAACTAATATAGTCACCTATCTTGACACATAGTTTTCGATTTTCCAGATAACTTTTTATCAATTTATAACTCAATCCACGAAATCCAATTTTTTCCAATTTTTGTAGTAATAACTCATGACTCACTGAATCGAAAGCTTTAGCTAAATCTAGAGATAAACAAACAATTGGGGATTTTTCTTCTATGGCTTCATAAATTTGAGTTGTGAGATGGCACAATGCATTCCTTTTCTAGGGGCGGTTTTTCACACATCCAGGTGATATGGGCAAATGGACTGATTTGGGAGGTATAGGATCGGATACATGTGCTCCAACTGGTTGTATCTTAGACCTGGGCATTTCCTTGGTGATCATCATGATGTCAAAGATCGTAGTGGGTCAGTTCATGCAGGTCATGATTCCGTAAGTATCTAATACAAAAAGTTCCAACTCGGTTTGTTTAGTATCCATAGTAATCAGAATTTCGATGTTTGGAAACATTGCATTCACAAAATCAATGCCAGACAGCTGTTTCGTCCCACCAGGTCTCATCAGTGACACTTGGCTGAACTTGCGAACACAATGTTTTCCGAACTGACTGTCTCTTACAAGACAAATTGCTGAGATCGGGAACAGATGGTGTAAGATGTCTGGCATTGAATTTGTGGATGCAATGTTTCCAAACATCGAAATTCTGATTTCGATTCGGGAACGCAGCCATATCTGCAAGGGACTGAGAAAGATTCTTTTCTGTTTACTTGTTTTGTTTTCTGCTATTTGTAATAGTCGACATATGAATAACTGTTTCAGCATACTAACCACAGCATTCAATAAATGTTGTCCTAGACCTATGCACAATAGAAATTTACCAATATATGAGATGGAATATTTCATGGCTTCGACTGATCAGTTCTTCCTGATGGAAGAATACTTGGACATGGGTAAGATTACTAATTTATATTTTTCAACATTCTGAAGTTGAGAAAAGCAATTTTTTATTTTTGGCAGATTCGTTTTTATTCATTAGGGAAATAATTTAATATTATTCAGTTATTACACATTCTTTGAATCGTAGTCTAAGACCGACGCCAAAGACGAAAATCATCAACTCTCAAATTATCGGACTATTTTTCAAATCGCAAAATTTTCTATCTTTAAAATATTTGAAATTGATTTATTTCTCTCTATTATATTCTGGATTTCAATACATAATTTCGGGTTGGGGAACAGCAACAAAAACCTCAATGAGACCTAGGAAGACACTACAGAATAAGTTAATCAAATGTATGTATAAGTTTGATTATAGAGAACCGACAAAAAATTTATACAAACCCAATCAGTTCTCGGATATTCTCTGATACACACACTTAAAATCTGCACGTTAATTCATTTGATCAGGAATAAATTGAAAGATTCTAATCTAATCTTCAAAATTAATAGTGACCAACATAGTCATTCAACCAGATGTTCAAATAATTGATCAACAATGAAATTCATGTCAAACAGGATAACAATTAATTTATTACACTGGAATAGTGGTGTATAATGGATTAACTGATGCAATGAAAAAAATTTGGAAAATTCAATTTCAAAGTTAACTTGGAGAAACATTTATTGCGTGAGGTGATTTTATTATCTTAGCTCATTATCCTTTTTCCTGAAGGTTTTCATTTTATTGATTTTTGTTGAATCTCAATGTATTTGGTTCATTATTCATTTGTTTCTCATTTTTCCTTTTATAAACTTGGGAAATAAAAATAAAATTTATGTTAAGGCCAGAACATGTGTACGCTCTATGTTTGGGACATACTAAATTCATTCTAATGCACATAATTGAAAAAAGTTGCATTCTTTCAGATTTTTGAAAGAATTTGAATTTCATTATAAATTTCAAATCAAATTATCACAGTTGTTTATAATGAGATGTGGAAAGTTCGTTGGTATGTCAGGGTATTTCGAAGTAATAATAATAATAATAATAATAATATGAGTTTATTCATGAATAGATAATAATAATTACAATTCGAAAATTTTATGAATATACATTTTTATGAATAAACTGAAAAACAAACCTTACGAAGAGAACTTGTTGTAAGGTTACCTGAAGGTAATAACAATTTACAATCAATACGTTTGAAGTTACATACCTAGATAATCATCAATTTAAAGAAACCAATTTCATAAACTATTCAAAAATGTGTCAAAATAAATTCGAGAGGTCTTGATAATCCATATTTTACTTTTTTGTTTAAATGATGATAATGATTTGATTTTTTTGATTTCATTTGGTATTTTGTCATAAAGATATGGTATCATAAAATTGTAGTTTCTTTGTGCAATTTTCTTTTTAATTTTATTTGTAGATGTAATTACAGTTTTATTTCGAGTTCCATATTTATGTTCATTATAAATTATATTTTTTTTATTTTTATGAATGTAAATCATCATTCTATAAATGTATAATTGATTTATATCCATTTTTTCACTTTCTTTGAATAATAATTCAGTTGAATATTTCCAGTCCTTATTGTAAATTATTTTCAGAAATCTTTTTTGTATTATTTCCAGTTTATGTTTATATAGTTTAGACACCCCGCCCCAGCCTAATATTCCATAACTTATTTGGGATTGTATTAAGGCAAAATATAGAATTTCAAGTTGTGGTAAAAAATCCTTTCAATTGTCGAAATTTGGGAAGAAGAATTCGAATTGTTTTTACTATAAAATATATTTGCTGATCCCATTTCAGATGTCTATCTATCATTATGCCAAGGTATTTGATACAGTCAATGTCAGTGATTCATTTTTTATCGACGTATTGTTCACAGGGTGTTTCAGTACACTTTTGTCGAAAAATATTTGAGGAATCAATATAAATTATAATTGTTGTTTTATTCAAATTCGCCATTCCAGACCCTCATAATCTGAATATATCAGGAAAATTTCCAGAATTATTGAAAGAGGAAGTCTCTTTTTTTGCATAACATCATTCTCATCACTTCAAAACTGAATAATTTTTCGAAATAAATTTCGTATGAACTTCGTACGAAGGTCAGATATTTGTCTTTCTTCTGTAGACATTTCCTTGGTCGGTGCTCTTCTGAAATGTCGTCAATCACCCCTTCGATGTGAGGTTGGAGACTCTCTTGCTCAGGGATCTTTTTTCAATAAAACAGCAGAACTTCAGAACTTCTTGCCGAGGGAGGTTTTTCCTGAGGCTTACAAACTTCAAAACTTTAAAGATGATATTAATCTCCTGTCTCTTGCTTCCCTCGGTGTCTTTGATCATTACAGGGCTTCCCTTTCGTGTGAATCTGCATACAAAAAAAAGGAACAATGAAATTGATAATGATACTCTTTTTCCCCTTCCAACACTGGGGATGTCCAGAAGGCAAAGCCTTGTGCGGGCAGGAGTCGACTAATATCGAGTGTCATAGCATTCAGGGGCGTCCTATGATTTTCTTGGTAAAACATTGGCTATTTCGACCATAGATACAACCAGAAAAACCTACAGATAATAATAATAATAATAACATTCATTCATCCCAAGAAACATTTACAGTTTAAAAATAGGGATATTGAACATATAAAAAGTGAAATAGAACAAAATATGATTATGTAGCAGAAATATATGGAAAAAAACTGTTGAAGTGATCAATGATCAATACAATTGAATTCTAAAATATATCATTTTGATGAAAAAATATATTTTTTGAGATTGTGTTTGAACTTTTTGACATTTTTAATAGTTTTAATTGTATTCGGTATTTTGTTGTGGAGGTTTGTTCCCTCATGAAAAATTGATTTTTCCCCGAATCTGGTATGTACTGAATGTACCACAAGTTGTTGAGCCTGTCCAGTGCCGTGAGAATGTGTAGTATTGATTTCATTGAAAAGTATTGCACAGTGTTTCATCTTATGTTTCACACAGTGAATAAAAGTACATGTTTTCGAGTGGTATATAGAATTAATGTCAAGAAGATTATGTGGTTTATAAAGATTCACAGTAGGTTCCCTGTAAGGCAATTTTAGATACATTTAATGATTTTATTTTGTAAATATTTCAGCGGATTCAATATTGAAGCAGTTGCCGTTGCCCATATAGATGTGAGATATTGTAGATTAGAATATACCAAACAGAAATATATTAATCTCAAATATTTGAATGAAATTTCATTTCTTATTCTGAATAGGACTCCAAGTAAAGGTGATATTTTCTTGCGTTATTTGCCCATGAAAGATTCTGATCTATGTGAAGTCCCAGAAGTTTGGTAGTTTTGAAAAATTTTATTGAATCATTTTCGAATTCTAGTGGGCCACAGTGGTCAATTTTAAAATATTTACTTGTTAAAAACATATGAGTCGATTTTTCATAATTAAGACTAAATTTGTGATACAGTAACCAGGATGATATTTGTTCCAAGTCATGTGTCATAGAAAATTGTATTGATTTTGTATTTTTTGATTTTTAAATTGGAGTTGTATCATCAGCAAAGAGTTTGATGGATCCTTAAAGATTCAGTTTTGAAATTGAATTGATATAGATGAGAAATAAAATTGGTCCTAACACAGAGCCCTGTGAAACTCCACAATTAATGTTTTTCAAAGAACTTTTTTTATTTCCTAGACAAACATACCGCTGTCTGTTAGTGAGATAGGATTCGAACCACAAGAAGACATTACCTCTGATACCAATGTTTTCAAGTTTTTTCAAAAGAATTTCGTGATTGACTGTATCGAAAGCTTTACGTAAGTCAAGTGATAGCAGTCCACATATATTTTTTGTATCTAGTTGGAGCTGAATATAAGAAATTGTATCTAAAATTGCTACCTCTGTATCACCAGATTTACGAAAACCATATTGTCCATCAAATAAATATTTGAAAAAATCTAAACATTTCATTAATCTAATATTCATTACTTTCTCAATTATCTTTGCAAGCACTGGCAAAACTGAAATTGCGTATGTTTGATCAAGGTATTCCATCCACCACTGCGAGATATCAAACCAGTGTGTAAATGTGTTTTGCTGTATTTGTTTCTTTATATATCCATAAAAAATGATTGTTGATATGATTTGTTAGGGTACTCTCAACTCATAGAATATCTTTATATATTTCGTCTCATTAATAATAATAATAATGATAATAATGTTTATTAAACAATTCAAAAACAGGTATACAATATCAAAAATCGAACTCATTAATAAACTAAATGCATAATCCCACGATTACCCATGTAAAAAATGCGAAAAAATTATTAGGATCGAAACATAGGTATAATTAGTTTGTTTTGTTTTCCATATATCATTAAATAATTTTCTATTAGAAATAAGTATCCATTCCTTTAGATTTTTTTTGTGTGATATAAATAATTTTGTGTTTTTGATTTTCTCTAGTACAATATGTCATATAGATTTGAACGAGTGAATGCATAATTTTTTTGGCCAATTGTTTTATGTACTTTTGTTTTCAGATTTATTTTATCTTTATGTCTGATTTCGTAGTGATGCATCTTGTATTTGATTTCATTTCTATTTTTGAAGAGATTTATCATTATATTGAAACAAAATAGTTACCTGATATTCATCTTATTACTCTCTTTATGGAGTAAGTCAGAAGAATATCTAATATTTTTTCCATACATAATTTTCAGAAAATATTTTTGAAGAATTTCTAATGGTTTCAAATAAGTATCATTTACACCTCCCCAACTAAGAATTCCATAATTCATCTGAGACTGGATGAGAGAGTAATATAGTATTTCTAAATAATAAGATTTTTCAGTGATCCAGTATGGTTTTGTTGTATTCTTTGTTGCTGCCTTTCCTTTAGCTCCGGCTTTGGCATTCGTTAATAATCTACTGGAAGTTCGTGTAGATGCTTCTAAGATGATAAAAAGCTATCAAAGACCCATTCCAAAGAAAGTTTCCGGTATTGGAGCATGGTTTGGAATTTTGCAGGCAACCACGTATATAGGAGTGGCAACTAACGTGAGGAAAATAATCATTAACTTAGCGGGTTATGAATTCTGATATTTTGCAGGCATTGACTGTAGCATTTACTAGTAGTTTCGTGCAGAAAGAAATTTACAGATATTCCAGAGACCCATACTTCAAAGGATTCGTCAATACAACTATATCAGGTGAGTTAGGAAGGTCGCTTATGATCGATTTTAGAAACCACTTGTTTATGACCCGATTTGAGCTTTGGAATTTGGGATATTCAGTCTACTTAATAATAAACGCACTGGGTACAGTGTTTCGTGAAATTTTGGTCATCGTGCCAACATTATAGAAAACCTGGGAAAGTAACAGAACTACTGGATCTGACGCAAGGTACCCCCTGTTGTAATACCTAGCAAGGCAGGCGCGTATACAAGGGAGGAGTGAAAGGGGTAATTACTCCTCCAAGATCAGTCAGTCACATAACATATTACAATATATAAAAAATTTAGGTAGATATTGAGAAATATAATAAATTAATGAAAACTCAATCACAATTTTATTTCACCTTTACTCCCTGGAACCCTGTAAGACCGCAGAATCCAGTGATTGAATTCAAAATTATTATTACAATCATAGAATATCCCAGAAGATTATATAGTCTCTGGTAGTTCGGTAGAAATTGGTAAACCTAAATTTAAATTTATTATTCAATTTTTCTGTTGTAACATCTTGTGTTCAAGTTTATTTTCATCGAAAATTAGAAAATTATTGTTTTTCCTACTTTCCAATTTTATATATATATATATATATATATATATATATAGGGTTGCGATTCGGAAATTTTCAATTGTGCCAATATGACCAACAAAATTGTGCCCATTTGTAACCAACTGTGCCCACCTCAATTTTCTGCGCCTGCGCACAACATGAAACTAGTTTTATAGTCTTTTTTTTCAGTTTCAGTATTTTGCTTTTGTCTCCTTATAACAAATCTGTAAAATAATCGATTTTATAATCATTTTCTCACGTCACTCTGATACTCACTTATCAATTTCTCATATATCTAGTATATCATTGATATACTAGGAAAGAAACCATGCTTTATAGCCTGTTCATGTTCAAGTTTCTCTCTCGAATTTCAAACCTTTTTCAAATTACCCGATCATGTGCTTTGTGTTAGAAGTTTCAAATTTTCAAGATCATAGATTCACAGGAACACATTTGCCAGCAAAAGTTTAGTATTTCAGTATTTCGTACAAAGACAATATACAATGGGTAGACTGTCAGTTGGATAGGAAATAACGGGAATAGTGTTTCTGCGTCACCCACCCGCGCAGAGAGAGATAATTTAATGTTAGAGAGAGAAATTCGACAGAAGTTGGCTACACTGGAAAAATACTATTTTATACCTATCTCTTTTTCTATTCATATACTAGAAAGAAATGACGAAGAAGAGTAATACTTGACAAATGGCATTCATCATTCATCTCATAAAATATTTAAACAATTAGTCTATGGCATTATTTGTTAATGATGTGTAGTACTCAGTTTTAATAATAATATTCATATTCAAGGTTGTCATAGATTTAATATACTTGGGCGCAGATTCACGAGAGAAGTTTTTGTTCTTAAATTGAAAAAGAGGTAATGGTATACTCAATTAGTTATGAAACAAAGTTTTAACTAAAATTATTTGTAGGTCACCAAGGATGTCTTTACCAGGCAATCACAAATATAAGTGTTCAGTGTGTCCAAATATATTTTACTGTCCAATTAGAGACGAACAGTTCAAAAATAAGAATTTTTTCAAGTTCCCTTTGGATTGTGAACAAGGAAAAAGTGGTGTGAAATATTAAACTTACTTGTCTTATACTACTAAAGAGATGCATTTATGTGAAGATCATTTTAATGATGATGCATTTACAAGTAGCTTGAAAAATAGACTATGTAAGTACGTATTACCATCTGCCTGGAAGTCAAAATCAAAAATTAATATTATTTCAAATGTTATTTGTTGTGATGCATTTGAAGGAACTTCTGAATTCTGAATTAAATGAAAGTGTCTAGAGCAGATAAACTGATGAGTCACACAGTTGCTGCGACAATAGAAAGCATGATTGGAAGTGCTCAAGAACAGTTTCCTGCGGAAGCTATTTGCACTGCTGAATTTGTTGAAGACATTGACACTCGTTTGACAGTTTAAATAGTCATACACCAAAATACAGTTCCAAAGCTCTCAGAAGATGTTTGAAATTTTCAAGAACCCGATCACTCAGTACAGATCCATTAGAAAATCTTTTTGCTTCCATTACGCAATACTGAGCAGCCAATACCAATCCAAATTGCTTTCAATTTATATCTGGACTTTGAACTTCCATATTAAATAGTCTGATAGAATCTAAAAATATCAATTCTCACTGTGAGACTGATGAAAGCAGAATTTTAGATAACATGGTGTCTTTCCTAGAGTCTACCAATGATGTGAATAATACAGTTCCAACTATTGAAGAGTTACAGAACATTAATTTGTGTACGCAAATTTTGAAAGAAAATGAATTTGATACATATGTTGCAGGTTATCTTATTCGAAAATCAATCGCATCAAAATTACTTGAGTGTGAGTTGTGTGTAGGGAATTTAACAGTGGCTCACTGGGAACCATGCCACACATTTACTGTGTTGAAAGAGCATGGTGCTAAGCAAAGGTTGAATTATGCAAATGGAAATCTAAGCCTTTTCTTAGCACAAGTTTGAGATATTATATTCTCAGCTCTGCCAGTTTATGGCCATGCTGAAAACATTATACCAAAGTTGAAATGTACAATTGTCAAATACCTAAACATAGACTGGTTCACTTGCAAAATGCACATTAATAATATATTTTTGAAATTAAATCAATATTTGTGTTCCATTCATTATAAGAAAATATTCAAATGATAATGCACCAAAACAAAATTTGTTGAAAAAAGGTAGTACGTACGCTTGCGGCACCAAAGAAAAAGCAATAATTGTAATAAAACATAGTTGATAGTTATAAAATTACTTAAATTTTAACTCCATCTTCTAATTTTTGTATATGTATATAAATATATGTATATAAATGTGTGTTACCCAGGAATTATTAAAATAAAAATATTTTGAGAAGTACCAGTTATTATCCTGTTTGAATACTCCCAACCATAATCCTCAAGTTCAGAAAATACTCAAAAACTCATACAACATGATTGAGAAGTGTATTACTTCCATAAATTTCAACCATATTAGTAATTTAATTACTGAGGACTCTTCCAGAGAGAAATTTGGAGGCATTATCTACTAATAATGAAAAATAATATTAACAGAAGCAAAAATTCCACAATATATTATTATAAACTTAAAAATATCAACAATTTGCAGATTTTTCAAGCCTATATCAATATATTGTGCGAATTTTTGCTGCAAGCTAGTGATAAAAATAATTAAAGCATACGACTCTGGTTTCAAATTTACCGCTCACTATTAGTTTACCCACCCGCGTAGTGTGTCGCTAGTGTTTACAGCCCCCTGACGTCACCATTGTTTTGACACTCTCTTCATTTTAATTTCTCTATGATTTCGTATTTCTGTCTTTTTCAAGACACTTCACAGAATAGAATTCACAGATCACATAATTTTTTACTTAGATTTTTCCATTTTGCGTTCCGTTCTCATAGAACACAAAGTATCCCTGTGAAAACTGTCACTTCAGTCAATTTCGACGACTTTTTCTGATCATGACAGAATTGTGCCCATTTTTACCTTATTTTCAATTGTGCGTGCCATTGTGCCTGGCTCGTTGAATTGTGCCCCTTTTGGCACAATTGTGCCACTAATCGCAACCCTGAATTTAAGTCATTGTGAAAGGTAGGTTGGTAAAAAGACCAATATATGCATTTGTGTTTTGATAAAATAGTGGAAACGCATAATTTTCTCAGTGATTACCCCCCCTATAAACTTGAGTTGTATACGCGCCAGTATTTCAGTTATTTGGAGGATGGAAAAACGCCAAACTCGTTCTTCAAAAAATGTCTTCATTGTCATTATTCACTTTCCCACTTTACCTTTTTATAATCTCTTGGAAAGTAAACATCGTTTAAAAAAAGGAATATCTTCTCTGAACGTTTGGTAGTGAGATATTTTGTAATAACAAGACGTCTTCAATGTGTTTGTCGACCTCGTCTTCTTCTGAGTGAACAATTGGTCACTTTCCAAACTGAAAGTAGTATAGAAATGAGACCATTTCGGAGGGGTCGTGAATAATACAATATTCTCACAAGGTAAACATACTATTTTTCTGTTAAAAATTCGACAGATATTAATTAATCTTGAAAAAATAGCGAATAATTTCATTCACAAATGAATGATGCTTCGAATTTCATAAAAAATTACTAGAATTACTATGGAAACTGGTTTCAATAATTTATGTAGAACACTCACAACTGTAAGAAATAGTAATTTGGACAACAAGAGGGGATTTAGCCAATATCTATTCGAGTTGCAAAGATTTTTTTTTTTCGACCAGGTAAATATTTTAAAATTCTCTTTCAATTATCAATTCCAAATATAGAGTATTCTTTCGATATTTTTGAGAAACTCAAAGAAAGAAACTTTATTAAATTCATTATTAAACGATACAAATTAAATTAGTAATGTATCGATAATGCCTGATTCAGATAATTCATTTATACTATTTTATACCCATCACTCCTTTCATTCGAATATGTATATGCAACTGGCATAATACTTCATTTCACCTTAATTTGTTCATATATATATATATATATATATATATATATATATATATATACATATATATATATATATATATATATATATATATATATATATATATATATGTACTCCCTGTATAAACATCTGAGTTTCATCATTATTATTATTATTAAATTAAAAAAGGACAAAAAAAAAGTCGGTTTTGGTGAATTCGAACCCACGACTATAAAATGGACCGTCTCAGAGGGCTAACGTTTTAAGCAGTTTAGCCACTAGGACTGTATAACTCCAGTTGATCATTGGGATGAAGAGATATGTGTGAATCCTTCAATGCCACAAAAAAAACCAAATTGTGACAATTCAAACTTGACTCAATAAACTGAAAGATATTTCAGATATGACTAGATTCATTTATGCTCGAATGAAACAACTTATATTTCGTGTTTGTAGGTAGACATATCAGAATTGTGACGTTTCTACAAGGTTGTCCCTGGTAACCAAGTATTCATATCATACCTTGTGTGGATATCGCCTTTTTATCCGTTTAGTAAACTATCAAGATATCAGCATGTTTTTACAGGTGGGAGTAGAAAACTATCATTTCCTTACAGCAAGGAAAAATTGACTTTTTCCCTACGAAATTTTGTCTGAAATGTCAAAATTTCCTAGCGATTTACGGAAGAAACTTTTCAATATCGTTATTTCACTTGTTTTTTTTTTGCAAAATGATTTTAATAATAATAACAGTTATTTATTCCCAAGAAACTAATAATAATATAATAATAACAATTTATTCACAATAAATATCAATAACAATCAAAAAAAACATAACAATATGTGAATAATTTATATAATTCAAGTGAATATGAGAATATAACCAAAAATCATAAATATCAAAGATAAATAGTGGTGTAAAAATGAATAGATACAATATAATCATGACACAGGCTATATTGAATATTTTCTTTCAATAATATTTTGGAAATATAGTCTAGGAGTTTCAGTAATCCATGTGTTCACTTTTTTCTTATAAGTGTATTTCGATTTGGTAATTTTGATTGAATTTGGTAGTTTATCATAAATGAATGGTGCTAAATATAGAATTTTTTTTGTGACTTTACTTTACATATGTTATTTTTTACAGTTATTTCATTTTTATTTCGTGTATCATGAGTGTGCTTACTATAATTAATACAATTTTTATGAGAAAATATATAAGTGAGTATTTTGAAACTGAATAATTGCCTAATATCCATCATTTTACAGTCAGAATATAATTTATTAGAAGAATATCTTAGGTTTTTATTGAATATGACTTTTAAAAACCACTTTTGTAATATTTCCGAAGGTTTAAGATATATTTGGTCAACTCCCCCCCATGATGAAATACCATAATTTAATTGAGATTGGACTAGAGAAAAATAAATCATTTGCATGTGTTTTCTATTCTGTAAAAATTTGAATTCAGGTAATAACGGTCGTAACTTTTTTATGACATATTCAATTTGGAAGTTCCATTTCAAATGTATATTTATTATGACTCCTAAATATTTTATCCGATCTACTTCTTCGAATTTTTTATTTCAATTGGGCCAAGATTGGGTAAATGATTTCGATAAGAGGTGAAAGGGAGGTAATTAGATTTTTCAAAATTTAATGTTAACAAATTGTGGTCAAACCAATATCCAACATTATTGAAGTCATTCTGTAAATTATTACTATATCATCCGCAAAACTATGTATGAGTCCACTTGTTTTCAAATGAAAGATATCTACAGTTTATAAATAGGGAATATTTATATAATATATATTTATGTGAATGAATACGACTTATTATTATTTTTTTACAGCTTTCGCAACGAAAGACTTCGAAATACTTGCCAGATCTGCGGAGCCGGAGACTCCAGAAATCTGCTTTTACCCAGGCATAAGATATCCACCTAATCACCCACATAAATATGAGGTCACCAAGGATTTTTGGTTCGTTTTGGCAGTACGTTTTCTGGTTGTTTTAGCTTTCGAGGTGAGAATCAACTTTCATCAATTATTGAATACCATTTATGGTAGTTTGTTTCTATCAACGTTTCAGAAAGCCTTCAGTATGGTTGTATTCATAATTTTCTCATTGTGAAGATGAAGACGTTATTTTTTTATTGCCTCCACTTTTGATATTTCTACACGGATGAGGTTGTTTGCATAAAGAATCTATTCATTGGGAAACATTTCCCAATCGCGTCATATAATGGGGGTGGCTGTTTTAAGTAGAACTTTTCCTTTTTAACGCCTATGAATGATATACAGGGTGCCAAATTGAAAACTTTCCACCCTTAATATCTTACAGTCAATAATCTGAGTAATTGAAAAAACAATATTGTCAAGGCGGACGTTTTCAAGGTCAATTTGGAGCCCTCGTGGTTCAACCCCCTTGAAGGGGTACATGTTACCCTTAGAATTTCAAATGGGAACGGGGGCCAAGTTGATTGGCTTTCAATTCTGCCTTTAGGGTGTTTAAATGCCCATAAATGACCGTAGCAAAAGTATTATCTATCTTAAATTGTGTTACTAGTTTCTATTCACACATCAATCACTGGAAAAAAATCAAAAATCATAAAATGATGTGGGACTGGCGATATACGGGTATATTTGCCCCATACGTAACTGCATTCTGAAGAAAAGGCATGATTTACTGACACTTTTGTCAGTTACGTACCTATATGAATATATTCTATATGAATTGGGATAATGAATTGAAAAAAAAATAGCAAAACTCGTATAGTCCCCAAAGACGATGTTTCAAACGCTAATCTGCCTCCGATAAGAATTATTATAGAGATTCATGTATTCATGTGTCAAAATTTGTCTTGGGATAAAGTTAGAATTGCCCATTTTTCTGTTGATAAAAATCAGATGTGTTTTATATTTAAAGTTTTATAAGAGTTCGATAAAACCAATAAAGTGATTTTAAAATGGTTATGGTTTGAAAATCTCACCGAATTCCCCACGAGCTTGATTGAAATTTTGATCTTTTTCATTACCGAAATTTTGAGAGAATTCTCAACTCCAACATTACATTAATTAACATCAATCTTTATTGACCCCAAGAAACATGAATGTTTATGAAGAAGAGATCATAAAACTAAAACACTATTACAATTCATGCATTAAAAAGATTTCGATCATGAATCAATCCAATGTCAGATGGAAAAAGAGATGTGTTACTGGATCAAATACTTTTTCAAGTTTTTTTGAAGCGTTTGTCAAAAAATTCTTCCGTTAGTTTCTTTGGTAGTTTGTTATATATCAACACTCCATTGTATAAAATTGAATTTTTTCCGTAGTTTGTTTCGATTCTACTGATAGTACTCAGATTTTTGGATTGCCTAGTTTCATATTCATGAATTGTTTCAATTGTGTTGAAGGTTAGAAAAGAATGTTTATTTTAATTTTTTACGAAATGGATGAAAGAACAAATTTTCCATTTATATAAGGAGCTGATATTTGAAAGCTCCCTTTTCACATATAAATCGGAAGTGGGATATCGAAAAGGTAATTTGAATATGCATTTGATCGTTTCATTTTGCAGAGATTTAAGGGGACGTATGATCGAAGCGTTAGCATTTACCCATACTGATATCAAGTATTGTAGTTTTGAATGAATGAAGCTATAATATTTTAATTTCAGATGTTTCAAACAAATATAGCTTCGAATTTTGAACAAAATACCAAATAATGGTGATATTTTTTTTCTTAAATATTTAATATGATATCTCCAAGAGAGTTGTGCATCAATGTATAATCCTAAAAATTTTGTTACTCCCAAATATTCTATATTTTGCTCATTAAAAATAATGTTATTCTTATTATGATTTGGTTTTCTCTTCGCTAATAACATAAATGAGGATTTTCCAATATTTAAAGTTAGCTTGTGACTATTCAACCATAACGAAATATTCTTCAAATCATCATTAATGTAACGAATAATTTCTCCTTCTTTTATATCGCAATAAATCAGTGCTGTGTCATCTGCAAATAATTTTATTTCACCCCTCGAATTCAGCTGTGAAACCGAGTTTATATATTTAAGAAACAAAACAGGTCCCAGAATTCAACCTTGTGGGACACCACATGTTATACTTCTAAGTGAACTAACTCATTTTATATCCCATACAAACAAACTGTGGTCTATCGCTCAAGTAATTTTCAAACCATTGACGAATCAAACCTCTTATGCCTATATTGAATAATTTTTATCAAGAGAATATTACGATCGATTGTGTCAAAAGCCTTCGATAAATCCAGTGACAACAATCCACAATGAAATTCTTAATCCTATTTCAATTGAATATTTGTTATTGCCGGAAATATTTCCAGTTTTGGGCTATTATGGAGAAACATATGTGGATGATTTTGTTCATCTTCTACCATTCTTCATTATTGTGATTAATGATGATAATCACTTCATTCGAAAATACTTTACAGTGTGGAACCTGAATATGTATATATGTAACAAAAAACATCAATGATAAAATTCGTTTTGGGATAAAAGGAATTTTGGTTTATGCTTATTGTTCAATGTCATATTGTGCATTGTTTTCCTCTACACTTTTGAAAGTAATTTTTGTCAATTATGCAGTTAGTTATAGTCCCATTTGAAGTTTCTTGGGACAATAAAATCGAAATTGTTATTATAATAAATCAAGATCAATTCATCATTTTTGCCTAATTTTACCGTATATTGAATTATAAAACCATTCGATTTTTTTCAGCATATCATAATATTGATAAAAGGAATTTTGGCTTATGCGATTCCCGATGTTCCACATCATGTGACACTTCAAGTGGCAGAGCAAGAAAGAAGGGCCAAAGAAATACGGATGAAGACCATAAATGAGGAGTACATCAAGAACCGAAGGAAATCGGGCTTCAAGGACATATATTCTCCGATTGAAATATCGTAAACATGTGATCGTCAATAAAATTGTCTCGTCGTAGTTTTTTATTGAACTATGTATCTTTATCGCCATCGACGGAAATGAGGCAATTTCCCATTTTTTTTAAGTGGACTAGAAAAACTGATAAGAATCATGATAATATGACTTTGGATCATCTAATTGATAAATTAACAAAAAATCTTCAGAAATGTAATATAAAACTGTCAAAAAATGATGATTCACATGGCCACGATACCAGAATATCAAATAACTTTCATTTAAATATGATTCATTCCAATAAAGGAAAAAATAACCTCATTTCATCAGCATTAATAATTTTCAATGAAGTACCAGAAAAAATAAAATCATCCAAATCCATTCATATTTTTTCAAAAGAACTTAAGAATTTGCTTGCATAATGATGTTTACCAAATTATCAAATGAATATTATACTCCAATTTATTATTCATAGTACATAATTTTATGATGTTTTTTTTTTGACTTCCTCATACCGGAACCCTGTTCTGTCTGGAAGCTGTATGTTGAATAAATAAATAAATAAATGAAATAAATAAATATTTCTTTTATAAAAAAAAATTCTGCCTCCCTTTCTCCAAGTATTAGTTGTTGTTTTTTTCGTAGTTTTCGGGGTTTCTAACCTACCACATTCTGAAAAAATAAGAATTAACATTGAAATGTATACAAGTGTGGTATCTACCACGAAAAGTTGCTGTCATTCGAAATTGTGAGAACGAGGGTCAGCCGAGAGTGGTAATTTGCGTAGCACACATTTCTACGTAATCAAGAATTTTTCAATGATCGATGAGACGCTGAATGACATCAAGTAGGTGAAACAATTGATTGCTTCATGGATACAACTAGATTCATTATCAATCCACGAACAATGAATTTCCTAAAAAAAGTATTCGAAACGAAAATTCGCTGCAATTGGTTGTTGGACCATTGATGTAGTCATGAGATCAAATTTATCAGGTCGAATTTTACATATCCCATCATTTTTAAATTTTGTTTCCGGAAGCGGCTGGCATCAATTTAGAATAGACGTGTATTTATGAAGCATTAGAAGAAAAATCTCCAATTGTCTGTCTATTCCTTGACCTAGCTAAAGCATTCGATTCGGTAAATCATGAATTGTTATTAAAAAAATTAGATAAAATTGGTTTTCGGGGAATGAGTTTCAAATTACTACAGAGTTATCTTGAAAATAGAAAACAATGTGTTAAAGTAGGAGAATTTATAAGTTCAGAAAAAATTTTCAATTATGGAGTTCCACAAGGAACTGTTTTAGGACCCATATTATTCAACATATTCATCAACGATATCTTTCATTTGAAAACAAGTGGACTCATGCATAGTTTTGCGGATGATATAGTAATAATTTACAAGTCAAAAACATGGAAATCTCTCAAAGAACTCATTCAGAATGACTTCAATAATGTTGGATATTGGTTTGACCACAATTTGTTAACATTAAATTTTGAAAAATCTAATTACCTTCCTTTCACCTCTTATCGAAATCATTTACCCAATCTGGGCCCAATTGAAATAAAAAATTCATGCATTAAAGAAGTAGATCGGATAAAATATTTAGGAGTCATAGTAGACAGACATTTGAAATGGAACTTCCAAATTGAATATGTCATAAAAAAGTTACGACCGTTATTACCTAAATTCAAATTTTTACAGAATATTTTGGATAGAAAACACATGCAAATGATTTATTTTTCTCTAGTCCAATCTCAATTAAATTATGGTATTTTATCATGGGGGGGGGTTTACCAAATATATCTTAAGCCTTTGGAAATATTACAAAAGTGGTTTTTGAAAATCATATTTAATAAAAACCTGAGATATTCTTCTGATAAATTATATTCTGACTGTAAAATAATGGATATTAGGCAATTATTCAGTTTCAAGATACTCACTTATATATTTTCTCATAAAAATTGCATTAATTATAGTAAGCATACTCATGATACGCGAAATAAAAATGAAATAACTGTAAAAAATAACATATGTAAAGTAAAGTCACAAAAAAATTTTCTATATTTAGCTCCATTCATTTATGATAAATTACCAAATTCAATCAAAATTACCAAATCGAAATACACTTATAAGAAAAAAGTGAACACATGGATTACTGAAACTCCTAGACTATATTTCCAAAATATTATTGAAAGAAAATATCCAATATAGCCTCTGTCATGATTATATTGTATCTATTCATTTTTTATACTACTATTTATCTTTGATATTTATAATTTTTTGTTTATATTTTCATATTCTCATATATAATTATATAAAAATCTAATTTAATATTCCCTCACAACAAGTGCACAACTTCGTGAGGTTCAATTATTTATTCACATATTGTTATGTTTCTTTGCATTGTTATTAATATTTATTGTGAATAAATTGTTATTATTATATTATTATTATTATTCTAAATGAGCCATTACCTCACAGTTGTCAAATACTTAATGAACGGTTTGAAATAGTGAAGGTAGAAAATTACATTTCATTGCTTCATTTTGCAAATTTTTTTATGGTTTCATTGTAGAAACAATCATTGGCTATTCCCCAAATGAAAAATGAAATAATTTAATTTAGGAACTGAAATTCCAACTGCTAAAGAAGCACAATCATAAAATTCGTTCAAAACTTGAATGTCCAAAAGGTTCTCGTCCGTTTTTTCTCATTTGCTAAAGCTGTGGCCAAAAATATCACTTTGAGTTCATTTTCCCCTCTAACCAAAGAAGATGGATCGCAAGCAACCACTGCCCATCAAAAAGCAAATATAATTGCAAATATGTTTGCTGGAAATTATACTCTGGAGTCATCTGGAAAAAAATCCCCCGAATATCACGCTTGTCGACAGTCATATGCCTGAGATGGTTTTTCACCAACAAAATATAAGTAATATTTTAATGGACCTAAAGACGAATAAGGCTTGCGGATATAATGGAATCCCAGATATTGTTCTGAAGGCATGTGCCCCCGAATTGACACCAGTATTTTGCAAATTATTCAACCTTTCATATAACTTTGGGCTGTTTTTCCTCAACATGTTATTCAGTACATAGTTTTGCGGACGACAGTACCTACTCTTTCATATTAGTTTCTCTTCCAGAGTCTCCATACCAGCCCGAGAAACAAAAATTCAAAGAAACATTCACGTCAATAAAAATAACTGTGTGTAAAAATAATAGAATGTGGTAACCGGACATGTTTCATCCCGAGGAAAGCTTGGTAACCAGACATGTTTCATCCCGAGGAAAGCTGATCTATCATCTAGTATTCAGATGTCAGAGGTAACTATTCCTACAAAGTCAAGTATCTCGATGCTAAGAATTTCGATCAGTGATAATCTTTCATGGGAAAACCATGTGAGATCGATCGCTGAAGGTGCTTCCCAGAAAGAAGGCAATCCGTCTTGTTGGTGATTCTTCGCTCACAGACTCGCTTACTTGTGTATAATTCGTGACGGAAATGTGGTATAGTATTTTTCACAGTAAATAGGCTTATTAACTGCAATAAACTACCCGATTTAATCCCATTGTGTAGAAAATCATTTGGTAAAAGATGTAAATGTGCTACAGGGTCGAACAAGAAATTTGAATTTTGCATAATGTAGGAGATATACAAGTAATTTATTCAAATGTTACAATTCTATTCTATATTGAGTTCAGTGTCGCTATCGCTATCCTCATCTAAATTAATTATAATTGGCGCAATTGATTTTACAGAAAGGTACGAGTTTTCAACATTTATAACATGACTAACAGAACTTTTCCAACTCTCGGTAGGAATGTCATTCATACAGTTCCTAATTAATTCTACCACACTACCACTTAAAGTCGGAGAAGTATTTTTCCGCGCACGCTCGATTTAAGTTGGTGCCACATAAGTTCTATGGGATTGAACACGCAGTACTAGGGAGATAGTCGTAATACTGTATGTCCCAATCATTCTGGAATTGTATCACAAACTTACGTTTTTTTTTAAAGAAAATGACTGCAGCACTTGTAAAAGTTCTTTTTTTGTATAATTTTCCCCAGAATATATGTCATTTGCAGCCATGAAGTTTTGAATCTCCAATTTTGTATTCTTTGAGCCAGGAATTTTTTGCAATTGTCGACTATGATAGCTTGCGTCGCCCATTACTATAACGCTGTTTGGCGGAATGTTGGGTAACAGACAATTCTTAAACCAATCTTCAAAAAGCTCTGCTGTCCTATCTTCGTGATAATCAACACAAGAGTCCTTAATATTTTTGGCAGAAAGCCACATAGCGTTTGGGATCTAACCATTTTCTGATCCTGCGTGTAATATTGTGATTCGCTTCCCTTTATTTGATGGTGCTTTTGTTTTACACTTATCAGAGGAATCAGACCATCCTTTGGAAGGGATGTCATGCGTGTCAAACCACGTCTCGTCGAGGATTCCATTATTACTTGTCTCTTGTCAATTTTGCGATATTTAAAGCCCATTGCAGACAGAGCTCGCCAAAAAGTAGTGAGGCCACAGTTGATGTGAGTTTCGTCATTGATGAGCCGCTGTTTCAGACATTCGATTGTAGGGACACGCTGCTCATCGTACATAGTGTATATTTTTCGCCTTTTCAAATCTTTTTCCCAGTCGTCTATCAACAATTCGTCTAACTGAAGTAAGAGGCACCTTCGTCAAATTACTAGTTACTTTTGCTGCAGCACCCGCGTTATATCCTTGCTGAAGTAAGGAACTATACACATTTTTTATAATGATTTTTGCGTCACAAGATAAGTGATTCTTTAACGAACCACTGGAAGAAGCACTATTACTTTTTATCCACGGACGCCAGATACTGCCTATTCTATACGTTGGGGTATAAAATCTTTGCTATTAATGTCTGTAATAACAAATAAATGTTATAAAATTATTGCACGCCGTAACACAAGTGAACACTTCCAATGAAATACAAAGATTAAAATGAACAAGAAGTGTAAGCTGTAATCCTCTACAATCCCTCTCTGAGAAAGAAAATTACCTGAATCCGGTCCTTTCACATTTATGATGTGCATCTAGGATTTTACAAGTTAAGGGTCTAATTGGTTTTATTACAATCCTTCAGTCAATACCATTTATTGGTTGTATTCGGGTTCACAACAAAAACAGTTCAGGAACGGTTCGAAATAGTTGGACTGTTGAGGCGTGAAGGGTTTGTCGCGAATATATCTACATTAATTGGCTCCGTAACGGAAGAGCGATTTCAAAAATAGCGCTTCAAATAAAAGCGTGCGACAAAATAGCGCCCCGACATGATGGCGTGCGACAAAAGAACGCCTCGACATCATGGCGTGCGACAAAAAAGCGCCCCGACATGGCGTGCGACGAAAAAGCGCCTCGTCATGATGGCATGCGACAAAAAAAACGTTTCGACATAATGGGAAAGAAGACAAAGTATTCAACAGAGAACTGAAGACAACAAATATTTCAAGTAATCATTTATCTACAACAGAAACTCATATCAATCAAGTGAACTCGCCTTCCAAAAACTACAAAGATAAATTATTAGCAACAGACTCCAAATATTCTTTTATATTACAAAATTTATATTCGGATACTATCGTCAGTAGTCTAGTTTTCAGCTGCACATATTTGTTCTTAGGGTTTTGCTTTTCTCTTACTCCACTACGATATCTAGCCAGAAATATATTCGAAGATACCTGTTTCTTTTTCAACTGTTCTATTAGTTTGAACATATGTGGATGGTGACAATTCATAGTTTTCTGGAACGAATTATGCCAAGCTTCGAGTGAATTGTTTGTTCTTGGCATATCTCTCTTAATTCTGTCGAAAATATTCCAAATAATTATGGGAAATCTTGGATCAACGTTATTAATCCTTCTTCCAACATAATTATTCTCCCAATATTCTTCAAGGGGTTGGAGGTCAGACATAAATTCTTCAGTTATTATTTCGTAAGCGAATTGTACATCCTTTTCTGGAACATAACTGAGAGAAAGCAGCATTTTACATTGCAATCTTGCAAACTCGTTATTCTTATATAGTTGAACCAATTGATTTTCTTGTATTCTGCGCCACAAATAAGTTCTGTGTCAAGTGAAAAAAACAACCGACGATTCTACAGTTTGGGAATGTTTCTCTCACTGCACAAATTGAAGCTTGTTCAAAATCAACCAATACACTTTTGGGATTTAGATTCGGTTCCAACTTCGAACATTCTTCAAGAACTTTTTTATAAGTATCTTTAGTCTTATTTGGCAGGATGGTAAATACCATGGGAATTGATTTAGCGTCGATTATTACGTGGATGGTAAATAACTGTTGGAAGAGTGTAGGGCACGTCTTGAATGTTCCGTCCATGGCCCAATGTGGAAATTCTTTCATTATATCCAATTTCTTGTGAGTTCCAAATAACAGAACTCGATTATCGCCGGATTCCTTTTCCTCCTTTGAATCGTAAAGAAGGAATTCCTCTCCTCTTTCAGTTTTTCTCATTTCTTCAGTTATTTCGATATCCTGTATACAAGTAAACGATGTTGAAGAAATATCTTTCTTGTTTCTTTGACGCTGGATCATTCTCCTCGAAGCTTCATAATTAGGCAGACGGACGGCAGCCTCTTCGGAAACCTTGCCCATGCTTGTTTGAATTATTGATCTAGGGGTGTCTTGTGTTTCTGCTAATTCCCGTATACTCTGCTTATAGATACATGATACATAGTTCTTTTTCAGCAGGATCCGGAGCATGATTGTGTTCGGAGGTTGGCTTTTTCCCGTGATCGCTAACAATAACTCGGCCCTTCTATCCTTTCCTTGTACAACGCCACGATACACTGGCAGAGTGTATTTTATCTTTTCTATATCTGTAACCATCATGATATAGAATATTTCCACCCTTTTGAGATTTAAGTAAACTCATTTTCGGTGACAATTTATGATACTGAATGACTTTTCAATAAACAATGCGTTACTCCAGTGATGAGTTGCTATTTCGTCGCAGAAACGTATTTTGTAGTTCGTCACAGCGCTTTTTCATTCCGCGCTATTTTGTTGCATCGCTATTTTGTCGTTCGACATTTTATTCATCGCTGTTTTGTCACAACGCTATCCTGTTTCGCGCTATTTTGTCACATCACTATTCTTTTTCGCGCCAATTTGTCGCGTCGCTCTTTAATTATCGCTATTTTGAGAAGCGCTATTTTTGAAAACGCTATTTCGTTACGGAGCCCTTATTTAATTATCTTTCAATTTCGCTGCGAAATAAACTGAGGATTTGATAATTTGAAAAAGCAACAGTTTCAAGATTTTCGTAGAGGAATAATGGGGTAGACTTGTCGAAGTGAAGAATTCAAGAATATGGTAATCAATTTTTCGTTCAGGTCACGTACCGTGGACTAATATGAATTTGTCATAAAGACACTAATCACATGTGAAATATCAAATGTGACATTTGATCTGGTCCATATGTATTTGAGGTTTTACAAACTATCGGAAATAAAATTGCTAGTAATACTGGAGCAATATTGAAATATGAACAGACATTCTACATTATTTTTTTCGGATGGTGAGAGGACAATAGATTTCGTATTGGTTTATAGAAATGCATCGCTAGATGGTCCAAAGTTGACCCAGTTCGAAACATTCATCGAGAATTTATTGAAAACCGGCCTGAATATTGAAGTAGAACCTTTCACGGTAAGAAATCATAATTCTCATTGTTTTGAATTGTATAGTGATATTATTATAAGTGCAATCGAACAATCTGGATAATGCAATATGTGATGAAAGAGAATTCCATACCGACTTTTTTCCCAACCGTGATCAACAGTTCTCCAAAGATTAATAACTTTTGAGTAACAGGTCGTCATAATATAAATGTGGATTGAAGCAAACCAATTCATTTTATGAATAACTCAGGAAATTGATTCACGGAAATGTATTCGAAGATTTTATTTTGAGCGATTGATTCGAACAGCTTTCTTATCATTCCTGGTGAGAAATGCATCCGAATAAATAGAAAAAAATCATTGAATGAGAATAAATAAAAAATTGGGGAGCAATGATCTTTTGGTTAACAATAATAACTTGATAATGCGCATACTCGAATAAATTGAGATTCGTAGGAGGAAGTTGAAATTTTGTTTTTTTTCCTCTTTCCCAAGTTGCCAAGATGAGTCAATAAGTTGTCTGATTGAGTTGGTTTGCATGAATCCAACTCCACCCTCACCTAGGCAATATAATTACATCGATTCAACCCATGATTTGATATCAATCTATTTTAGGTAGATAGAAGTCTATCTTTTGTAAAAATCCATGTATCCGATGACATTATTTCTAATTTCGCTGATCTATTTTCTCTTGATCTGGAATGCAGAAGTTCATATCATCGACCTCCTTTGCCACCTCCTCCGAATTTTATGGCTACGCCTTTGACTATTGCAGACGAAGACAGTCCTCTGTTTCAAAGAGCGCCGTGAGTATTTTATGTGAAATGATGTATCTTTTTGTTATGTCGAGTGCTGGGCCAAGAAAATTGTAAGACCTAGACGCAAGATCTTCACAACGCCCTTTTTCATTGAGAGGACAGCGTGATGTACGAACGGTGATAGATCGTTGACCAGTAATTGTACAAATAAGGATTCCTTCAAACTTTAAAAAAGTTATGCAATTAGGTTTTGAGTGACTGTGTAATGATCAACAATTGGAATGGAAGTTTGAGAGGAATTACTTCCGAATATGCGATGGAGAACATAGGGTCCTCGATAGCTCAGTGGTAAGAGCATCCGACTAGTAAATGTAAGATGTGGCTTCGAATCTCGCTTGAGGAACTTTATTTTTCTTTGATTCTAGTCTGACTGCTGCAAAATATTTCACTAAAAATATACAGTGTGGCCACTAAGTCTGCAACAAATGGGAAACTTTTTTATTATCGATTTCTCAGAAAATTTTATTCTTGACAAAAGTTGGTGCATGTTCCAAAACTATACCAAGTGTACCTGAAATGGCTTTATGACAATCACCATACAGGATAGGCCAAAAAATATAAATTTCGTTCGAGAGTAAAGTACCCCTATTTCAGAAAATATAGACATATGTTGAGGAAAAAAGTTGCTTAGAATTAAAAATTATGTTCAGATACGGAGTCATGGCCTGCTATTCGAATTTTTTTTTCTTTTGGAAAATTTTGAATTACCCCCATATGATACATATTTTTACTATTTTGATTCAATATGTATTTGAAGTAGCTACAATCAAATCGGTTTGGAGTATTTCTTATCAAATTAAAGTGAATTTGTATAATTTACATGGATTTGTATTTTTTTAGGTGACCGTCAACTTCTTGTTTGTGGCAACGATATTTAACAGAACTCTATAATAACACAAATGCTTTTTTTAACGAGGCAAATACTTTACTAACGAACGAAATTTAAATTTTTTGGCCTATCCTGTATGGTGATTGTCATAAAGCCATTACAGGTACACTTGGTATAATTTTGGAACATGCACCAACTTTTGTTAAGAATAAAATTTTCTGAGAAATCGATAATAAAAAAGTTTCCCATTTGTTGCAGACTTAGTGGACCACACTGTATATGACGCTTTGTGACCGACCTGAAACTAAAAAGCATCATTGGTGGGATACAATTTCAGGGTAGGTACCTGAAAAAAAAGTTTGCAACTGCATCGTTTTCGCGAACCGATGTTATTGGGGGGGGAGGGGGGGCATGAGTGGCATAAGGCCGTCAATCAACCTCCAAGTTCGTCTCATAAAGCTTCAATCTTTCTCATATAATACAAAATACATTCACTGTTAACCCCAAAAAGACAAAATTCATGATTTTTCATCAAAAAAATAAACAAAATATTAAGTTAAATATCAAAATAAAGAATGAACGACTTGAACAAAAAACTAAAATGAAGTATCTTGGCATTAGGATTGATGATAGATTGAAATGGGATAAACACATTGACTCCCTCGTCGAAAAAATTTCTCCTATTATTGGAGCATTACGAAGATGTCTCAAATTATATTATAAAATAGCCAATATGTTTCTTTACTCACATATTAACAGTCGGATCAAATATCTGATAAATATATGGGGTTCATATTCAAAGAACAACTTCAAAAAAATATCTGCTTCATATAGAAAATCTTTGAAAGTACTACAGTTTATCAGATCTACTAATCCAACAACAACATCGTCTCCCATATGATACTCCAACAAATGAACTATATTCAATAACGGGCACATTTTCTTTGGAGAACATTTCTTGATGGATAGTTCGAAAATTTCTCATTCCATTGTTGAAAAATTAATAAAGTCAAACTTTATATCAACCAGTAATTCAGAAATTCATAACTTCCATACTAGGCAACATAACTTGTTTCATCTTGATACTGCTAGCTCTGTAGTTGGACAAAAAAGATTTGTTTATGAATCATTATCTAAGTATAATAAATTACCCGAGGATCAAAAAAATATTAGTTATATAAATCAATTCAAATTTCGATTGAAAAAATTCATTCTTCTCAAAAGAATTTCAAATTGAATTGGTGTTTATCTATTTGACAATTCTTTCACTCATCCATTTCCCTATAAAATAATTTTCTTGCGTTGATTTGTATATTTTTTTTTCATTTATTTAATACATTGAAAAAAAAAGTTTTTGATGATTTGCGAGCAATCTCATACCAGTACAAAAATACTGTTTGATTGTTCATGCTATACCAATGAAGTGCTACCAAATATATTGTATTATTGATTGTATAATTTGAAATGTAATGGAATGAAATAAATAAATATAATAAAAAAAACTCATTATTCATGACAAAAAATTTGACAACCAACTTCTGCTGCAATGAACATATGGATACTCTTTTTTAATATTAATATTAATAATATTCTTAACTGTAGAATGTCAGTGTTGGAATGGGATAGAATTTGAAGATCTTGCTGCCTCCAATTTTAGAGTGTTTGTTCGTTCAAAACGAACTCTTGCAACAGGGAATGCACTCTGTCAATTGTAGAGTGAAAGTGGATATCAAATACACAAAAAAAAATAATAGAAATTCATTAAAATTCAAGAAACTGCTCAAACAATGTTTGATGTATACCATGCAGTCACTTCTGACTTCATGTGCCTGTCTGCCATCGCCATTAAATGCATTCCTCCAATTTTTTCGCTTCAAATGAGCGTGGATAACTGAACCAAATGATTCTGTTTTTCAAATTATCATTTTAGGGAAACATTGTCTTTGCATCTCCCGTCTACTATAACATCCGCTGAGAAAATAATGGTTTTGTACGAAATGCTATGCAGGACCAAATTTGGGGCAAGGCGTGATCAGTATGGTATCCCCAAACTTTTGAAAGAAGGGGTATTTTTGAGCGCATATCCTCTCCATGAAGGTCCTCATGAATGGACGGAATACGGAGATTTAACAGACAGACAAGTAAAACGGTGAGTCCTTTGATTTCTCTTAACGAAGTATCAACATCTTTTCCAGCTTCTAGCCAAATTTTGGGGCAACATACGCTGTTGGTACAAGGAGCAACCGATCAATCTTATCGAAAAATATTTCGGGACTGAATATGCGTTTTATTTCGCTTGGGCTGGATTTTACGTTAAAATGCTCTTTCCCATGGCTGTAATGAGTATTCTATGTGTATTGTATGGTGCCGTTACGATTCCTACCAAGCAGAATCATAGAAGGTAAGAAATGTATCAGACAGGGCGCTCTCTAGTGCGATGCTACCCAGGTTATTTCAAAGGGGAAAGGATCAGATGGTAATGTAATGGTTGTTTAAGAACATTTCATCACAACAAATGCGTCTATTTTGACATGTTGCTATAACAACAGTCAAATTTTATGGAAATCACCCCCAACAATAAGAGTATCAGAAGGGGAACTCTCCGGCTTGACAGCTGTTACAAAAACAATGGCAGTGGCAGTCTACAAGACAACAGACTGCAGAGAATGTGTTATTTATATTATTATTATAACGCATAAATTTCCCATATAGTTTGAATGCGTTTTTATTCAATACCACTCCATTGTTTCTAGCGAGTTGAATAAAAAAACATATTTTTGACTTTTAGTTCCGATACATCTAGAAATTATGCAATACCATAGACATTTAATTTTTTATGAATGAATACCATGAAACTCTCGAAATCAGAAAGTTGGATGCATTTCTGAGCTCTCGAATGCAACTCCAGCAGTTTCCCATGAATTATGCTGATGAACCTTCCTTTTGGTGTCTGTGTAAACAATGCTTTGAAGATTGGGTCTAATTTGCACATTTTTCAGTGCACTATTCTGTGAACTATTTAAAATTTATGTTTTTCATCCAGAATTAAGCTTTGTTGGAAATGAATTTGGCTGTCACCAGGATTTTGGTAACAATATTGAAAATGAAAACGGAAATGAGAGTGAAAAATCTACTCAAATCACTGACCTATCGGTTCACAGGTAGTTTATACCAATAACATTACGAGGAAACGACTCTTGTCTTTTTCTTTTAAAAACATGAAGTCGAAATTGAATAAACTGCGTTGGAAGGTTGGCATCATGAGTTCTTGCACATACCATTTGGGTTGAAAAACTCACCACATACTTTTCAATTTCGAGATGTTCACTACTACTGAACTGATCCAAGCAATTTCTCGTTAATAATAATAATAATAAGAACCAATCGGTGATAGAACACGCCAAAAAAAATAAACCTACCTAACTGGTTACATGTAACTAAGATGTCTATATACTGGTGTTTCTAATGTTGCGATATTGTTTCAGACAAACCAGTGAACAAGGCGTGATAGTTCATCAGTGGCCATGAGGGGCGCTGGTCATCAAAAATTTCTATTAATTTTCGTGATCACTCGATCCATGGAACACGCTGTTGCCAATTCTGATGTTTTTGTTAAAGGATAGAGAATTTATCGGGACTGGATATGTGAGGTTATTGAAAACACCAAAACGCGCCAAATTTGTGTTTAACTTTATGCGTTATTTATTCCATGTAGTTTGAAAATAATTTCTCAGTTGCAATAAATTTGCATTGTGTTTCTACTGATCTGGACCAGAATTCGCAACGACATGGCCACTTGGCAACACAGGACTGTCATCTCCACTGCAAGAGTGCCGGTACCTGGCGGATTTTTTGCAGTACTATTACGCCTACATCATCAAATTTTTCATCAAGTTGGCCATATCGGTCGTCTGGTTTGCTGACAATCTTTTATATGGAGTGAAAACACCAGTATATAGCCACCTTACATGTAACGATATAACTGAGTTGAATTTTTTCAAGCCTTGAAATATGCAACAGCACCCTGATCATGTGTCCAAGATGTCATTATAGACTCTGCAGATATGAGAGTTTGAAAAGTTCCTGCATGCAGTCCCACGTCACCTATGTTTTCGACAATCCAGCTACTATCACCTTAGCGATAATCGTTTCTTTCTGGTGTAAGTATTTTTCAACTTCATCATTTTGGCATTTCGGCATCATAAGTGACATTCGGCAGTACAAGTACCACTGGTACGAAACACTTCAAACTGTCTGCTTCTCAACAAACAAAAATTTGAATCTGGTGTATATGGTGTAAACTTCAAAGTCAGAACGCCATCTTCTGGATGACCAAAGACTCAAACTCCAAGTACAGAAAATCTCTAACAACGAGCAAATTGTACGGCAAAACTGGAACAAATGATCCGAGAATTGTCAGCATTTTAATACTCATTCTCTGCAAAATTGTGTTGGCATTATATTCATTTAATACTGAAATGATCATTGGATGTGCATCTTAGGTTGTATTCAATTATGAAGATGAGATCATACCGATATAATGAAAATAAAAAATCACAAAAAAACTATTAATTTTCAGCTACTGTTTTCATGGAGTTCTGGCAAAGATCTGAATCTGTGCTCCAACTAGTCTGGAATGTGAAATCGCTCGAGTATGAAACTATTTTGAGGTGAGTACAGTCAGGATTCTTCTGATGATAGTTTCCTCAAATGTTTTTATTTATCCCCATAGACCGGAATACATCCAGAATGCTACCAGAATAAAATATTCCGAAGTAACAGGAACCTATGAGCCTTATATATCACGTAGAGTACTTTGCATGGGATACACGTTAACATTTTTTTCAGTGGTTTTTATGGTGAGTTATTGTATATGTGAGTCGACAAATGGGAATATTATCGAAATCTTGAATACCTTCTGCACATTTTTTCATTTTATATATGTATTTCTCATTTCAGACACCTCATTACAGTTTGGTCTTCATGCTCTAAAAAACAAAAAAATATAATATATCGTTTAATGAACAAAGCAATAAAGGTTATATTCAGAAAACCGTAGGATACTCGTTTTGCAGATTCATATAAAGTAACAGATAATATGACTTTGGATCATCTAATTGACTATGAAAAATCTGAGTATATATATAAATTAACAAAAAATCTTCAGAAATGTAATATAAAACTGTCTGAAAATTATGATTCACATGGCCACGATACCAGAATATCAAATAACTTTCATTTAAATATGATTCATTCCAATAAAGGAAAAAATAACCCCATTTCATCAGCATTAATAACTTTCAATGAACTACCAGGAAAAATAAAATCATCCGAATCCATTCATATTTTTTCAAAAGAACTTAAAAAATATTTGCTTGCATAATAATGTTCACCAGATTATCAAATGAATATTATACTCCAATTTATTATTTATAGTACATAATTTTATGATATTTTTTTTTTACTTCCTCATACCGGAACCATGTTCTGTCTGGAAGCTGTATATTGAATAAATAAATGAATAAAAATAATTCATTGTCAATGATGAGGCCCAAATATTTATGACTTTTAACTTTTGTGATAGACCTGTCAAAAATTTTTATATCTAGATTGATATCATCCATATTTTTTTGTTTGAAAAATTATATAGAGAGCCGAATTATTGGTTGGGTTTATATTTTCTATCTATTCTTCAATAATTTCCATATCATTAGTTACATTATCTTCTCGGATTTCAGTATTCTTTCCAGAAAAAATTATAGCTATGTCGTCCGCAAAAAATGTTTTCCAAATAAATTCGATGTTTCGATCCTGTCAACATAAATTTGAAAAAAAAGAATTAGTTCTAAAACTAAACCTGGTGAAACTCCTTCTGTCGATAGCTTTTATCAGTTTTACAATTGTTTATCTACACCTGTACTCTGATAATACACTTATATGCCCACAACCCGTTTTATAATGAAATCCATTACGATGCAGATTTTCATTACGATACAGATATTCAACCAATAGAAACCCATTATTTTTCAATCAAGCATGATGTGAAAGCTTTGCATTTTGACGTTTGTCAAGTCAAAATCAGTAGGTATTGAATTTTTGAAGAATTTAGTCAATTTTCGATAGTCGTATGAAAATGTTTCAGAGCATTTATCAGCGACTTCTCCACAGATGTCTTAAACTAGAAAAAAATACATTCGAAAGGATTATATTTTTCATTCGACACATGCAACATATATGGTTTTATTTTCGACCAAACTAAATGAGCTCTCATGACTGAGTGGTCAATGGCGCCGGCAGTAATTAAAAACGTCCAGGTTCAAATCCTGACCTTGGCAGGGATTTTTTTCATTTCTTTTGATTGCTCCTAGAAACGGAAAAACCGTTTTTTTAATTTTATTTATATAATTTTCAAAATTCAATTTATTATCGATGATCAGACCTAAATATTTATGATTTTGAACTTCTTCAATTAGCTTATTATTTATTTTTATATCAAGTTTCACATCATTCATATTTTTCTGTTTAAAAATTATATAAACCGTTTTTTCTGAATTAATTGTAAGATTGATGTTTTTTATCCATTTTAATTATCAATTCCATGTCATGTGTTACTTCCTGTGTTAAGTTGGTGATATTTTTACCAGAGTGAAATATAGCAATATCATCTGCAAAAGAAAAGTGCTTTCCATATAAATTGAGTTTCTTTATACTGTCTACATTTAATAAAAAGAGAATTGGAGCCAAAACAGAGCCCTGTGGAACTCCAATTTTAGATAATTTTACATCACTTGTGCAATTATTGATTTTAACATACTGTACTCGATTTTTAAAATAATTTCGAAATTAATTATGTGCATGACATCTTATACCTGAGTTGTACAGGATATCTAATAAAATGTCATGGATAACGCTTTTTTCAAATCCAGAAATATTGTTATCACATATCGATTGATTTTGCTCAAAGTCAGTGTGAGAGAAAAGATGATGAATCTAAATCTCAAAAGCAGTGAATAAAAGGAGTGTCTCTTTTATTCAGGGTAGCATCAGCTGACTCTTCGCCCATTCATCTATGTCACACGACATAATTATGTATGAGCTTACAATTTTTCGCAAAATGAATAATTAAATTTATTATTATTATTTCAGTTATTCCTGATGGTATTGACCGTCTTGGGTGTTATGATATACCGGATAACCGTTGATTTGATGTTAATAAGGAATGTTAATGGTGGCATTATCGTTGATAATACAAGAATAATAGCGTCTTTCACAGGAGCCTGCATGAATGCTGTTTTCATCTTCATTTTCAGGGCGGTAAGTCGATCGTATCGTTTTGTTGATAGGCTAGGTTTCATTCACCGACATCAGAATAGTGCATTCCTAAAAAAAACTGTCGAAAAGGAAATGACAATAGCCATCATCATACGCTCGTTGAAAAATATACAATTATTGATGTGAATGAAGTTTTAGTAGCACGTGGTATATGTCACATAGGTAATACAAATCAATCCATTGGTACGGATTCGGTGGACGAGCATATGACAACGATGTGTTGAAATTGCTATTGTATCGAATTGTTTTCATGTCAATTCGAGTTAGGAATATTTAAATTTCACGAGAACCGATACGCCCTCTAGTTGAGAGTCAAATTTCGGAATATGATTAAAATATGTATCACGTAGCCTATAAACTATTCTATTCCATTCCATTCCATTCCATTCCATTCTATTCTATTCTATTTTATTTTATTTCATTCTATTCTATTCTATTCTATTCTATTCTATTTTATTCTATAAATTACATAGGTCAGATTATCTTTATTTTTCTTATGTAATATGTTAACCCCTCCATTGGACCAATCAATATGAATTAAATTACTGCCTTTTTGTTACAGATTTTTAGGATGATAGCTCTGAAATTAAATGGTTTGGAAAATCACAGAACCCAGCAGGAATACGACAATTCATTCATTTACAAGAGTTATTCACTGGCATTCGTCAATAACTATGCTGCTGTTTTCTACATAGCATTTTTCAAAGTGAGTACTTTATACCAATCCACACCAAAACTGAACCAATTAGTATGTGATGTGAGAACGAGAACATTGAGTCCGTTGCCTCATAGACTTTGATAATGCCTACCACAGCTGTAGGCGAAACGTCAGGAGTGAAAACCTGTGGACCACGGCAAACAAACCCGAATTATCATGATAATGATTTAGTATGGACAGTTAGCCAAAATCCAAGTTTATTTAATTCATTTATTTATTCAATATGCAGCTTCCAGACAGAACAGGATTCCGGTATGAGGAAGTCAAAAAAAAAACATCATAAAATTATGTTCTGTAAATAATGAATTGGAGTATAATATTCATTTGATAATTTGGTGAACATCATTATGCAAGCAAATATTTTTTAAGTTCTTTAAAAAAAAATGAATGGATTTGGTTGATTTTATTTTTTCTGGTAGTTCATTGAAAGATATTAATGCTGATGGGGTTATTTTTTCCTTTATTGGAATGAATCATATTTAAATGAAAGTTATTTGATATTCTGGTATCGTGGCCATGTAAATCATAATTTTTTGACAATTTTATATTACATTTCTGAACTTTTTTTGTTAATTTATATATTCATACTTTTTCATAATCAATTAGATGATCCAAAGCCATATTATCTGTTACTTTATATAAATCTGCAGAAGGAGTATCCTACGGTTTTCTGAATATAACCTTCATGAAGTATCTGATATGAGAAACAAAATGTGAATTCTTCTAATGGCCCCCATAGAAGGAACAATAGATTTCTTTATTTTTTCAATATGATTTTCAAAATTTAATTATGTGTCAATTAATAAACCTAAATATTTATGATTAGGAACTTCGGCTATCAGTTCATTATCTATCTTCAAGTTTAATTTTATATTCTTCATGTTTTTTTTGTTTAAAAATCATAAAAACAATTTTTTCCGAATTGACGGTTAGGTTAATGCTGCACGTCCATTTTTCAATACGGTCAATATCATGTTTCAATGAATTTTCCAAGTGCATTCCATATAAATTGAGTAATTTAATATTGTCAATATAGATTTAAAAATTTTGATTAGTTAATCGCTCTAAAACTCTGTAAAAGCCCTCCAGCCTTCAACTTTTTCATCGGTCATCCGCATTAAGGGATATAAAATGTATATTTATAAAAGAAAAACGAACACCCAATCTATAATAACAGATCTCATGAATAAAATTCATGAAAGATTAGATGATAGTGATTATGTAGTAACAACCTTTTTAGATTTGAAAAAAGCCTTTGACACTGTGGACCATAATATTTTAATGGATATATTATATAGTTATGGTATAAGAGATCATGCATTCAATCTATTCCAAACCTATTTTCAAAATCGCAAACAGTACGTACAAATCAACAAATATAAAAGTAATGAGAAACTTTCTAAAATTGGCGTCCCTCAAGGCCCAGTTTTGGCTCCAATTCTTGTTTTAATTTATATTGACAATATTAAAAGACTCAATTTATATGGAATGCACTTTTCTTTTGCAGATGATATAACATTATTTCACTTCGGGAAAGATATCGACATTTTGGAAAA